>JAQOWM010000894.1:0-544892 GCA_029041755.1 Resseliella maxima | reverse complement strand
TAATGCAATCTAATATAAAATAAATGCCAAATCATTCCAAAAAATTCTATGTATATAATTCATTATAATTCCAACACGCACAATATGAACGATGCTATTTAATTTATTGTCACTTTTCATATTCGGGTTCTAGTAATCACGTAAAAAAGCTAATTATTTGCCAACAAATCTAGTGTGTACTGAATGAATGCATATAAATGATGTGATCTCAGTATACTTCTGATTACATAATTTGATAGATTCATTTATTAGACTGCTCAGTAGTCAATGTTCAATGTTCAATGTTCAATGCTAATGTTTATAAGTTTATTTGGTGGTATTCTCTGACTACTATTTTGGAATAAATTTGTAACAAGACCATCTTAAGATTTCGTGCACGAACACCGAGAGAAATGATTGAGCAAAATAAAATGAATACGAATACAAACACGAACTCTTTCGCATGCAAGAATAGTCCATGTTTATGGCTGAATAAAGTTTATTTACTAATGCGGTATTTCTTTTGGGAAATCAATTTTTCTCACATTCTTCCTGTTACCAGTTTTCTTACCCAAGATGTATACACTGTTCTATTTGAAATTTAAATACAAAAAAATCACTGATATATAGTTACTAATAGATGATTCTCTTAGTTAGAAATTGATTTGAGATTGTAATATTTTATTTATTTTTCTTCTAAATATTTTCCAAGTTTTTGAAAGAAGATTATAATCATCAAGAAGTTTAAAATGCTCACATCTCATTACAAATAAATAGATTTAAATATTATTACTAAGTTTCATCGGAGATTTTTTGAACCTTGTTCCGTCTGTGTCATTTTCTTAATCCAATTATGAACTCTCTTATTTCATTTCCATTGAAATTTGAGTTGCAGTTTATTTGTTTTCTGCAAGTGAAAATTGGTATTTCATTGGATTATCTGTTCAACGAGTATGAAGTAAACATTTTTGGACACCGGACAGTGGACAGGCTTATAACTCAATGGGATACGACTAAGCTTAACCCTTTTTTATTCTAAAGCAGAGCAATAAAGTAGTGGCCATCTAAATAACTCTTTCACTTTTCTTCTGCAAAAATTTGCTACCGTTCGCTCCTTGTCCGTCACTTTGTGTTGCTTTTGTTAAACAAACAATCAGATTAAAACAATATGGAAATAGGATTATATTTTAAGTCAGGCATTTATTTAATTTATTATTTCATGTTCTCTCAAGCATGCTTATGCTGACGGTAGCATGGATTATGATTATTATTCCTTATGGAAAGCAGTGAGCTTTAACTCTTTTTCTTTATGTGAAATGAAAAAAATTTCATTTTGCTGCAAAATAACCCTTTAACTTCTGAGAGTTTTCTTTTCAGCGAATTATATTTATTTCATTAGATTTGATAAGAAATGTATGGAGGGTATAGAGCAGTAACGCATAAAAAAGGAATGAATTGTTTGTATCTTGAAAATATATGAAAATTCAGGGAAAAGTTCCCTTAAAATATATCGCAATATCAAATTTACAGATTGTTATATTGTAATTTGCAATGTTCGATCGCTAAAAGATTACTTTCAAAAAGTGTTCAACAAAATTATCCTTTGGAATTTTACAAAAGACAATATACAGTGAAATGTGAAAATGAACAGTTCTTTAGAATGCCCAGTGTCCCCACCAAAGCAAATTTCGCCATGGGCTGGGTGCTCTTCTCATTTTAGCATTTTCATAAGATAAATACCAATATTCAATCAATTAGCAAAATTGGTGATATGTCAATTTCCTAAATTTTCATCACTGAGTATGAATAACTAATAATGATGATTTTTTCATGTGACAGCAACCACTCAATCATTTCTACAAAACAATTTGACGTTACAACTGAAGATCTTTTCCCCAATATTTCCTTTTCTTTCCTATTTTATTTCGTTTCATTCCTTCATTTTCGTATTTTCCATTCATTTATACAACATATAAGAACTGAGCCTTTCTATCATAAAAAAGAGTGAAGAAAGTAAAGAGAAAAGCCAAGAAAAAATGGAGAAAATATGTCTTCATTGTAAGCTAGAGTTCGTATTCATAAAAAGAAATTGTCAACTTACGACGCACTAAGCGATGATAAAAAGGCGACAAAAAGAAAGAAGAACATCCCAAAAAGGTTGTAAATTCTATATGTATGAGTGAAAGCCTAGTTGGATTTCAACACATGAGTTCAGTATGTAGAAAAAGAAAACCAAAAAACAGCTTTCAGCTTTGATTTCAATACGTTTGGTGCGTACATATAAAAATTGCTCGGTCATAAAATTCTTAGGTCGAAATTATTTGTCACACCCCTTCCTTCTTCCTCTTTTCTTCGTTTGGCAGGCAAAAAGTAAGATTATATACTTTCAATGTGAAGCAAATAGAAAGAAATCAAAGGTTTTATAACTTATGTGCCATATGGCAATGTGTAAATATATGTGTGTCATTGCGATAATTATAGTTTGATTTTGTCTTAAAAAATATCAATATGCTTGCGAAAATACTTGAATATGCATTTGCAAGTGAAAGAAATTTATAGAATGTCATTTCTTCGTAAGATTTATTTGGGTATTAGATTCAAGATCAGTTCTGGACTACTTGTTGTTTCATATGTACGCTCAGTGAGTACTTTTGAAATTCACTGCTGAGAAAAAACTGCTTTTTTACTCCTTTGCTTATATGTCAATTACAATGAATTCAGGACACATAACAAGAAAACACAATCAGTTGCAAAGCCAATGCATGAAAGTCAGTGGGAATGGTTGTGAATCTAATGCATCGTAGCATGCAGATATAGATATAGATATAGATATAGATTTTTTTTCATGCGTTGAACTGACTGTGAAAAATTGATCGTACTTTTTCTGTTACTGTTGATAATAGCTTCATGGTCAAATTGTGTGTTGCCGTAAACATGTCCGTTTCGCAGCATGCCTCCTCTTCTTCTGTATTTTGACATTGTTTTATAATGTGGCATATCGAAATTTATATTATTTAATAGGAAAAAAGTACAGGGATTGAATACAATTAGAAGAAAAATGAGATGTTAACTGTGTTCAATACTCACATATACTATGTCACATGACTGTGTTTAATATATAATAAGAATAAATACAAAGCAGAATGTGAGACGAAAGCCGGCAATGCACAACAAAAAACAATGCGCCTAAAACACATAACAAAACCATAACACATTGGATGCAAAATCAAAGAAAAGCGACACATCTTATGCACTCATCTCATAGGGAGTCAAGTTGGACTGAAATAGATTTCTTTTATTTTTGTACGTGCATAAATGGATCTTTCCATGATATATATGTAACCGCAAAAACCATTTTCGGTGATAAATTTTGCGACAAAGTTCATATCAAAGATATTGAATTCCATAATTTGCTTTGGCGCTAAGTATTCGTTTTATGATATTTGCATATGTCGGAAAACTCTTGAAAAATTTAATCCAAGAAGCCTTACATTGTCCATCTATAAATGTGATTCCTGCGGTAAAATTAATTTAGTTAATAAGCAGGTGACATTGATCAAGCACCAAGAGCATAATCCCATGTGAATATCGAACTATGAAATTGGTGAGACTAATTTTCATAACAAAGATAAGAATTGTGATCACTGATCAGTGTGTTGTTCTAATTTCTTCCGATTGCAATCAATAAACTGTTGAAAATCTGAAAGAGAACATATGAACATTTTGTTTTAATGGAAATGAAATTGGAACTAATGTGGAAGCATTAATACAATCTACTGTTTTCTTATGTCTGCCTACCACTTAAATCCTCGCAAAGTCAAATTTCAATTCTAATTCTAAGTGGATGGATTTCGAGCATGAATTTATTTGAAAATACAATTTATTCTTATGGTTTTAGTCGAATGATGTTACATTAGTTCACGTCACATCATGGTTGTCGGTTCATAGACGAATGCATGGGCATTTGAATAATTTGAAATGTTTACATTTCCGAATGTAGATGCACTTATGAAATTCAAATTGTGGCCACAATACCAGTTTTGTGCATATTTAAACTTTTATATTATGGGAAATTATTCCTGATTTGACTACTTCACAAATGTCAAAATATGGAACATAAAATAGATGGATGGCGTTGAAGTAATAAAATCGATTTCTGACTAGAACATCATTTTCACTAAGAATGCATTTATTCAATTCGAAAAAGATATCTAAACACATTCAAATAAGCTGCTGTATTTTATCACGCTTGCTCATTTGTTTCATTATAAATTAATGGCTTTTATTGTCGCGTTAAATCGTTTTAGTACATTCATCTCATAAAATGTGTTAATTAAGGTTTATTTCATTTGACTCAGCAGTAATAAATCGGCAAAATAAAAGGCCGAGCCAGAAGAAAAATATAGTTATTGAAACACCGGTAGTTTTCTATTGGTTGACGAGGCAGTCAACGATTTGCGGTCGGTATTTTTGTATACGTATTTCCCATGATTTTGATGAAATCGCGATGTTAGTTAACTTACTATTATGGCTTTAATTTTTCGACTCTCTGACATATAATTAAATGCTGTTATATTAACACTGACATGTAATCGAATGAAATCTTCACTGAAATTGACTGGTGGGTGAAACAAATGAACAATTCATTTTTGGAAGACAATTGAAGATGTTTTACAGTTTTTGAAGATGTATTTATGTTTGGCTTTCTCTTTTTTGCTCACACAAGATTTCGCAAAAAGAAACAACACTAAAACGCAAAAATTAATATGCCGTAAAAACCACATTATTTTTTTTCATATCAGAACACTAAAATCTAATGCATTTGAAGCCAGTTGAATGTTTAGCTAATGTCAATTCTTATAATATTTTTCATTTAACAATAACAAATAACAAATAACAAATATCAACGTTTATCACAAATATGCATTCAATTGAACAGTTATCAATGATAATACATTATTATGAATAATTCTGATTTTTTTTATAATCTTAAGGAATATTTTACTTCCGATTTGAATATGTTCCGGTTTCTGGCATTGATATGATCGAAAAGTCTTGGAAACAATAATAATAAGATTCAAAATTATTAAATAAATGAAGAAAGAAATTATTACTACGATCTTCTTCTCATAAATGTGTGTACTTCATATGTTATGAGTATGCAGGACATTGGATTTGATTTTTTCAGAAATGTGTTTGTGTGAGACACCCAAGATACAATTAAACCATATAACCATAAAGTTCATTTAGAAGAAATATTTTTTCTTCTTTTTTTACATAACCTAAAGATTTCTCAGAGTGGCAAAAGTTACATTTTTTAATGTGTTTGAACAAGGTCGAATGCAATCACACAACGCAATAATATTCTGGTCACTATACACAAGACCCATTTCACATGCTTTCTTTATTTCGTCTTGATAATTTTATGATTTTGGTCAAAGGAAAGAAGAAATCCAAGGGAAGGGAAGAAAAGAAAGACACGACGAAAGAGAAATGTATAGAAAGAAAGCCCTAAAATGGAGATGGTTTCATGGAATTGTCAATAAGTGAAGAAGTGTTTTACAGTTTTTCTATAATTTTTTTTATATGTACAACATTCATTTAAATTCAAATCGGAAGAATTAGATAAAAATATTATTATAATTATCATAAATTGTATAAGCAACTACATTGGAATATCATTTCGATCGTTTGTAGAAAAAAGATTCACATTTTCACATCATTTAAATTTTTCCTACTCATCTTTCCTTCCAATTTCTTTTGATGTAAATTCTTCAAAATGCGCTTGTCTTCTCACTGCGGTAATTCGTATGGTTGTTCTTGAAGTTTGTTTATTGTTGTGTGTTTTTCTCGGTGTTTTCGTTCCATTTTCGGTTACTGTCAACGCACACTGACCAGTTGAAAGCGCCTGCTGTGTAGTCTAGAAGAAAGCTATCACTCAAAGTCAGTTTTGTAGATATTATTTATGAGTGTGCCATCGTCACATTTTTTTTCAAGAAGATTGAGACAAACTACGTGAGTGATAACCCGGAGAGTTATTTCGTACTCAGCCAGACTAAGCTGGACTGATCCCAACATTTAAAGTGAAAATTTATGCAGAAACAAAGCAATTTTTTTTTAAATAATTGTAAACAGCAATTTGTGATGGTAACTCATATTCGTCGTGAAGCGAGCTAAATTTGCGATACGTTTTGGTTGGATGGAAATGGAAAAGAAATCGACTGAAACAAGTAGTTGGTACTGTGAATGCCATGTGAATCGGCACAATTGGTTTTTTTTTCTCCTTTTTGTCATATGGCATTTTCGAAGTTAAGTGTGTTCTACAAGGAGCAAAAAATTCAAATTTGACGTTTTTTAAAATATTTAATGGACATTTTCAATGAAAATGATCAATTTTTTTTGGGTTCTTTCCTCACCTAGTAATATTCAAAGGCCGGTTTATTCCATGATTAGTGACTTTTTTTTTGCTTTTCGGCCACAAAAAAAAGGAACTCAAAATTATTTTATTGTTATATAGCGTTTTCGTTTCTCTTCCGTACATTCTGTTTTACAACAAAAACAATGCCAAAATTTTTCTCATGAATTCGAACCCAAATTGGCTCTTTATTTCGACCATTTGTTAGTCTATTAGAATACGAAGAATTTTTCGGTTTGTACATCATCTCAATATTTTGTACATTGTTGCATTGGAACAATGATTCGTTTAACTTTATAACATGTTTTATGTAGTATCTTACATGGGGCGGGCGTTGAATCCAAAATAGGAATTCTGCACAAAGACGAAGAAAGTTTTCTCGCTAAATGTAATAATTGTGGCCAAGGATGCGGTAAGGCACATTCTAATAGACCCATACGAATAAATAGATTGGTTTATATTTATTGAGACGACAAAACCGTTGGTATTAGCAAGATATATGTAATTATTTGCATTTATAACATTACTCGTGAACATGTTGATTGAACAATATAGTTGTAAATTCAGTATACAAAAATGAATCGTTTCTTTATATATGTATGAACATTACATTTCAGTGATCAATTTTAAACTTCACTCGCGCTCGCACGAATTTCATCAGAATGAAGTCATAAATATATAATAAGGCTATTGAAAACATAAATAAAACTGTTAATTGAAATAAACACACGTAAAAACTAACTAATTTTTGTTAATACGATCTAGTAATCTATGAAATTTGCTCACGAAATATAAAATGGAAGGTTAAATACCACAATTGAATTGCACCCGATTGCCAGATTAACACCAATGAAGAGGAAGAAAAGAAATTATCAAGAAAGTACATAGAAACATACAAACTCTTAATTCTCTTTAATAAAATACATGGGTAAATCTATGTATTGCTTGCTTTGAGATAGTTTGGCTTTGCTTATGTGGCATTAATACGATTAATACTGTTGCTAATAGTAAAACTGGCTGAAACAAGTATTGTAGTAAATAACACTTTCTTTATCAACTTGTACGCATGTCTACACTATATAAAGAAATAATTGAATATACGAAAACAAGATGCCAAAATGTATGTTCGAATGAATTGAACGTAGCAATCAGATGAAATAAATTCAGTGAAATGTACTCTATTCAGTAAGGAAACAATTCATCCCATTGAAATTTCATGATACAACCATAATATCGTCCAAATATACTTCATAAGCATCATAATTGTCGATTATAAAGCACATAAATGCTCTTTAAAATATTCTCTTAAAATTCGCCACCAATCATAAATTCTTTCCAACTTCAGATTCTCATATTCTGCTCATATTCTATCTACACGATAGCGATGCTGCTACTACTCCATTCGCCATTTTTTAATTTTAACTAACACATTGTGAATAATAATATTGTTCGAGGGATGAATAAAACTGAGTTCACGTTCTATTTCTAAATGGTAAATTGTGCAGAGCTATAACTGTTTTAAATTAATACTTTGAAGGGTGGAAACTAAGCAGTATAATCAAGTGCTATGAAAGCTGAAAGCATGCAAAACGTAATGGAAATTAATATCTTTTGCTTGAATCATAAGCGAACGAAGTAAATAAAAAAGCGAGTAACTGCTGTTATATGGAATTCGGTGAAGAGTACTAAATACACAATTAAATTGAGACCAGAATCAAGTTATATATGCTGCTATTTGCTATGGCATTCATACAATACTAAAACACGTGAAGATCTTCATTTATACAAGTTCATTTGTTCTGTTTGATTCACTTACTCTCGATCATTTATTTTGGTGATGAGCATCGCTATGGCAATTTTATACCAAAATAATTTACACTGAAATTAATGATGAAATGAAAAATACACTTGCACAAGAACCGTGCAATTTGACGGCGTTGGTGGTGAAAGATGTTGCTGATTGTTTCTGTTTTCAAACAAAAAATAAGCAAATATGTGATTGCGAAGCGGTACTTTAAACTATAAAAAAGTAGCCACATTCATTGGAAAAAAGCCAGTAAACACATAGAATAATATCATGAAAACGGTTTATTGAAATGAAAATTTTTTACTCATGCTATTCTATGATAGCCCTAGCAAGTTTAAACATTTGCTTATATTTTTCACTTCGAATATTTTTTTCACAAAAGGAACGTGATGTTTTTGTTCTTTGTTCTACTGATGTGAATATTATGAAGCATCGTGAGGTTCAACATTTTATCAAATTCAAGCCACTCTAATATCTTTTCATTTTAATTGGGTTATTATTTTCAGATTATTCATACAATACAATCTATAAAATATGAATATGGCAATAAAGGTCTTTGTGAATTTGTGTACACAGTACAGTGTGTACGTCTGTTTGAATCGAGGCATATGTACTAAGAACCAAGCACAAAGCGAAAAAGGTGTACAAATCTACCTACCATCATTTGAATAATGACTGAGTAGTGAGAAGGACAGGAATAGGAGATAATCAGTCATCAGAGCGAATAGGACGAAACTAACATTCATTTTGCTTGCTTTTGAATAAATTCACAACAGACACTCTCTACATGGAGAAAATCCATACACCACAACGTGATTGGTCAATGAAGTTCCTACCTAACCATGAGCCATGAATACATGGACATACACATACACATACACATACAAACACATATACAAACTATGTGTAAAATCGAATTTCTCTTCTTTGATAAACATTCCATCTATATAAGAAAAGTTATAGGAATTTCCATGATGACTGAAAACCGCTGCCATCATAGCCATTGTTAGTTCCTTCAGCATTTTTTCCATTTCATATATATTCGTCCTTGCATTTTACATGACACTAAATGTACTTTTGTATCCGCCCCCTTTAGAGGATTACTATAAAAGCGTTGCTATAAAATGTGTTGTATGTAGTCTGTAGTTAGGTACTCATTAAACGAGTTTGTGTTTCGCTTCATTTGATGATTTTTAAATTTTATTTTACTTTATTGTATTTTATTTTGTGAATTCGAGACATTTTGTTAAAATTGAATAATTTTAAAAACAAATTTCGAGCAAGCAATATACATATAATTTGTGAAAAACAAAAAGAAATATTTTGAGAGGAAAAAAATGGAAGCAAACAATGATCATGTAGATCCATCAGTCCGTCGGTATCGTACAGCATTTACTCGTGAACAGTTATCTAGACTGGAAAAAGAATTTTACAAAGAGAATTATGTTTCTCGTCCTCGTCGGTGTGAGCTTGCTGTTGAGCTTGGCCTTTCTGAATCTACAATCAAGGTGTGTATTACTTTGATTATATTGCGGGAAATATAAATGTGGCGAAGTCAATTTCAATTTTATAATTAAGATTCAGTGGAATCCTTCTTCAAAAGACTACCCAATTATGGAATTATAAACCACTTCGAAATCAGTTGAAAATTTTTCAAAAATCTCAGAAAAATTGACGAAGAGTTCATTCATCGTCATTTGTTCCCAAATAATGAGTCAGATATTGAAAACCACACAATTATATTGATTTTTACTGTAATCATCCACCTTAGCATCCACCATACTAGCACGAAATTACAACAAAGAATAAAGAATGTGATGAAATAAATTCAAAGCCACTCCGTTATTATATTGGTATATTTTTATGATTGAAGTGCTAAGTGGCCAATCCTAAGCTTTTAAATGTTTTGATGTAAAAACTCTCATTATTCTTGAGACTTGCCAAACACAATTGTGTTGGAAATGTGATAGAAGAGAACTGTGTTAAATTTTTGAATGATATTGTCATTGAATATAGCATAGAATCTTATTTTTTTTAAAAAGTATACCGATATTTTCACAAGAATTTTCGCAAATTTGTTATTAATTATTATCAAATTATTCAAAATTGGATAGGTTTGGTTCCAGAACCGACGCATGAAAGACAAGCGGCAACGAATTGCCGTTGCTTGGCCTTATGCCGCCGTTTATGCTGACCCAAATTTCGCTGCGTCTTTGCTTCAGGCAGCGGCCAGTTCGATTGGAATGCCATATTATGGATCGCATTCAATGATTCCTCAAATGCCTGTGATATCGCCATTACAAATTCCAACAGCTACCGCAAATCCATACCCATATGGCTATCGTTACTCGACATACCATGTACCAAACCGGAACTCTACAGATTTTTCACCTCATTTACAACCATCACCGCTATTAACACCAACAAAAGGAACATCAATTGCCAAAGCTGGCTTGAAGAACTCATTTGGTTGCGACTACTTACAAGACCCGTATTCACCAATTTCACCAATGTCGCTTTCGCCTTCACCGGATTCAGATAAAGTAAGTATTTTATTCCATAATTAAGTAATAATAACAAATAAACTCAATTTCAAATATTAACTAATGAATTCAATCTTTTAGGTTATTCCTATGCCATTTCATCGAAATTCAGTGCCACATACACCCCATCAAATAACATTCCTCGACAATAGTGATAACGGTGAAACAGTGATTTCCAAATCTGAGAGACCAAAGTTATTTAAGCCTTATAGTAAGGAGTGAACCTCTTAACTAATCATAATTAAGGAACTCCATTTAAATTATAGGAATTCCAATGAAAATTTCCACTTTCGAAACTCATGGAATCATGCTAGGGGGATACGATCCGTATAAATTGGCACGCTTTTACGAGTTGATGTTATTGTTATTCTTCAGTAAAAGAAAACATGTAGATTTGCAAGAGTCTCTGCGAGTGTTTCATAAATATTTGACATTCTATTCTATTGGATGTTTGCATCTAATCATTAGATTACTAGAAAGAGATTCGATTCATTTTATTGTTTCTTTTATAGTTTTTCAAATGATATTTGAATCATTAGCAATGTTTTAATAATTGTGATATTTGCAAATGAAACAAAATACACCACTAAAATATTGTGTTGATACATACAGAATATGAACATACACGAGTGCAATGTATGCAATGTGTTTCTAATAAATAGAGAAGGTTTGCGCGAGTATGGTATAAAATATCCGTGTAAAGTATGTCGTGTTTTTGCTTGTTTTCCCGGGACTTTGCAAGAGTCGTATTCCCTAAAGAACCATGTGGTTATGTGAATAGTTCAAGTATTAAAATGAAAATCATAATTGTTAATTAGTTTTATATTTTCTAGTAATATTTCTTGTAAGATTAAGTTGAATAAATCGCAATTAATTACAATTGATTTCTTTTAGTTTTTTTTTGTCTTATATCGTTTGCGAAGCGCTATATTCCAAATGAACTACATGTATTTAAATAGAACATGGGGTGGTTTGTATTTATTTATTTACTACAAAACCTAAATTTATGTCAATATGTGTTCACTAGCAAGCTAGTAAACATGCTGGTCAAAGACCCAATGCGACATAAATTCCCATGGTACGACTTTAGCAAAGAGAATACAATCAGTGGTAGGGTGATATTAAAGTGAAGCTTCAATACCAAGATTGGATCCGGAAAACCACGGTAAAACCGGCCTGCCTCTGGACAGTCAGGGGAAATACAATGATAATTCACTTAAAATTAATGTACGTTAACAATGATGAATAAACAAAATAAAAATAACAAAAAAGTAAAAATAAAATGTAAAGAAGAGAAAGGATAGAAGAGAGAGAGAGAGAAATAGCTTAGAAATAATTGGAAAAAAAAATTGCACGACATGCCACCGAGTGAATGAAGTTTAGATTATATTATTTTTATTTATAAAATTATTGCACAGACCGTAGATGATTTTTTCATTTTAATTGTATTTACTATTTTATCGTTTTGTTGTCATTGATATTTTTATCTACAATAGCTAGACCTCTCAATGGAAAATTTCAAAATTATGAGAATTTTGGGTGAAAAATACGGGAGAAACGGGAATTGAAAAAAAAAATTACGTGATATAACACGAGAATTTAAAATGACTTAAAAACCACAAAATAATCCACTCAAATACATTTTATTCCGAGTAAATAGTAATTACTTGCATAAAAAAAGGAAAGGCAACATTTTTTCATGTTTTTTTCAGCAGAAATCATCACATAGAGCATCTGCAAAATTGGTATCGTCAGTAAGTTGAAGTACACCATTCGGCTTCACAATCTAATTGTAATTGTACTTCTCTCCTGATTTGACTATTCGCAAAATACAGTGAGCGAACTAATTTTACCCGAGCTCACATTTTTTGAAAGAAACCGAGTAAATTGAAAGATTTATTTCTAATTTTAGTCACTTTTATTATCAATTCTTAAAAAATACATCACAAGAATTTTTAATCGAAGTTATTCGGTTTTATCGATTTTTTGCAATAAGTGCAAATTTTGAAAAAAAAATCACATTATTGTAAAAAAATCGCGATTAATATTTAGTCCATTTTGCCTTTGGCATCATGTAATGCGATGATGCGACGCGGGAGACTGTCACACAGTGATTCGATTTTGGCCTATGGGATGTTTTGCCAAGCCGCCTCTATGGCCGCCGTCAATTCTCGTTTTGTGTTGAATTGTCGACCTTTCTTGTATATACTTCTCGAGCTAAAATCGACCAGACGTTCTCAATGATGTTCATATCTGGTGATTTGGATGGCCATTTGTTGAAAATGTTGATTCCACGCTGCTCAAAATCGGCAAAAGTTGACCTGGCCACATGAATTGGGGCGTTGTCTTGTTGAAATTGTCAGCCTAATCTGGCGCATTTGTAATCATATGCTGGAAAATGAGAGCCAACCATCGCCTTGTATTGTATTGCATTTATTCTGTTGGATACAAATGACAGCGGCATCTTTTTCAAGTACCAAATAGCGGCCCACACCATCACAGAACCACCGCCAAATTGACGCTTGCTAAAAATCTTTCCTTCGGTGCATAAATCATGTCAATAACAAGCAAATCCATCTGGGCCATACAAATTGAAAAAATTTTTCATCCGAAAAAATTATGTTACGCCATTCTTGAGTCCAGTGGATATGGTCCGATGCGAATTTCTTCCGACCCACAATATTTGCCGGTGTTAAAAATGGCTTACGCCGTCATTTCTTTGTATTTTAGACGATTTGATCCACTTAAAATATTTTGAACACGTCCAACACCAACAGATAAATTGTTTTCAGCTTTTAATTGTTTAACAGACTTGAAACTGTTCGCCGTACTTCGAATTAAAATCCGTTATTCCAGAACAAGTTTGATTTGTGTTGAATTTTATTATTGCCATTGACTTAATTCTTGCCATAGATAGTTCTGAGCGGTCATTGGTCCAAATATATTTCACTATTGAAAATAATCGTTCAGCTGATGCGTTCGTACATTTGGTAATATAAACAAATAGTGTTTGAAAAAGGTTTTAAGGTAACTCAAATAAACAATCATACCAGGAATGGTCACAACATAAGACACGATTTGAATTAATGCACTGACATCAACATTCTCTTTATCACATTTCATAAAAAAGTCAACCCAGCGTTCTAAAATACTCATTTGCTTTTCATTATATTGCTAGAGCTTAGGTTCGTTCAGATACAACTTCAAAGAACCATACGCATGGAAAAACTTTTGATGATCTTGCGCTTGGAAAAAATTCTTTTCGGCCAACATACGAGCTTTTTTGTCAATATCTTTCCATGTAGGTAAAGAGTTCAATGCTATCCAACCGAAATCATTCAGAAAACACAAAACACACAATAATATAAAAAGCCAACTGAAATACAGCTGCGAATGTCCACGTGAGTTACAAACAATCTGCAACCATTTGGCGCTAATTGTTCAATTCGGTTTTGTTCACATGATTTAATCTGGGGTAGAAAATTGTTAAATGGACAATGAAATGAGCAAATTAATTTAGGGTCATTGAATCAAAACCATTATAATCACCAGAAATTGCATTAAGGAACAAAAGAATATAAATTTAGATCTTAATAGGATGCAGTTGCATTTGTAACCACAAGTCAATTCATCTCATTTATTTATTTGATGCTACACAGCAATTTCGCACGTGCGTATTTGGGGTGCTAACCGACATTTGCAAATGAGTTTGTTGTTACAGTTAATTATGCACAAAATTGAATATCTATCACTATCAGTTTTGACATTGAATTCCTCGTTGTTGCAAAGATTTATATGCATTTTTATGCGTAAATATTTTGACATGAATGTTTAATTTGTGTGAGAATTCAAATATGTGGCACACTTTTCGTGGGAAATCTTCACAAATAACCCAGATCTAACTCAGTTGGCGAAAAAACATAGAATTTATACGCTTTGACATATCCTGTCCAAAGAAAAAATGGATTCCACAAAATGAAAAGTACTTGATTTGCTTTCATATTGACAATTTGCAGTTACTTTTGACCAAAATACCAGAGACTGTCATTCATATTGTGCATAATTTGTTATAAAGAAATTCCAAGAAAAAAGTAAATTCTTTTGTTATCATTAATCGGATTTTGCCATTTTTTGATTTCGTTTTTTTCACTTGGACTGATTTCCAACACTTTGCTGCTTTTTATTTTTTTTTTTTTTTTTCAATTTACACATAAAAACATTATAGAGTTATTATAAGAGGAGAGAACATTGAGGATGATCGCAACCAACTATGTAAACAAATTAATAACAAAAAAATGGTTTCAAAGGAATAAAAGAGAGAAGAAATAATAAAATCCAGCATGAATCTAGGGAGAAATCGTATATTTTATTGTGACAATTACTCGACTGAATCAACGACATGTCCCTGTGATATGTCCCTTCACATCATCTTCTTATGTTTTCATAATATTTTAATCGAGTATAAACAGAATGTTTTCGTTTAGTGCACCCTCGGTTGTTTTTTTGAACGACGAATAATTATCCTGGTCATAGAATAGGGGAAGATTTGTAAATTCAACCTGCAACGTTGTTTTGATTTTTTTATAATAAGTCAAAACATTGCTCACACCAAATGAAAACCATTCGGGGTATATATAAATAATCGTAAATTAGTTCACATTTTTTTCATAAATCAAAGTGGACAACGAATTTTGAATATTATCTACCATGTGCCACATTTTGGACTCAACATTTATTGAAAATCACGAACCAATAAACCGAAACCATTTTTTGTGTATTACATTTCTAATATATGTCATTGAATGAATCAACATGAAGGAGCATGCGCTAAAATGGATTTCCAGCAGTACTCCAGAATGGGATGTCTACTGATTCACACACAAACTTGTTTGATTAATAATTTATTCTCAACACACAGTAATTCATTACATTTTATTCGAGTGAAACAATCATTTATCAGGCAAATGGTTACAAAAAACCGATTCATCCGAATGCCATCTGAAAGGATGGTAAGGTATATACAATATACCATAGAAATAAACGTATTTCACTAACATTATTCACATATTCATTGGGGACGCAGGTGCTGAATAAAATTGCCACATCATATTCAATTCCAAGTTTATATCATGCTTACTATATTTAATCGCAGTTTAACACTCTAAATATACTTTAGCCATTTTGCCATTTTGCCATTGCCTAATTTAACAATTTATTCCGAATAATTGACATGAGGAGGTGTTAATCTTCATTTTGATGATGAGGCTTCTCTGAATATTTTGCAATGAAAAGTATTTTAGTCATAAATTGCTTTTTTCAAAGCTGACAGTTATTCAAAATTTTCTGGTATTAATTTAAACACAAAGTTATTCGATTTGATATTTAATTGTTTTCTCTTTCGAAATTCGAATACATTTCGCAAATAGTACGCAATAGAATCTATAAACTCCGTGTAAGTATTTATGAGCCAATCTTCATTGTCAATATTGATACTATTTGAGAGAACATTAATCATTCAAGTAATAATATGTAATGGGTAGAAAATTTCATTTTTAAGATTTATTATTCATTAACCATCGGTAAGAATCTTTTCGAAAGGAATTCGATCTAAAAGAAGTACAGTAAAAAGTAAAAAAAATTTGGAATTCACCATGGCCAATGACCATGAAACTGAAACTGAAACTGAAAATGAAACAATAAAACACAAGGCATTTCTCTGAGATAATGTGTATGTGGTAACTATTCAAATTAATAACATTATTATTTCTATAAGACTTGAGTATAGCATAATTGCGTCTTACTGGCAATTATGAAAGTAAGGAAATTAATTAGATATTCATGCTAATAGTATTTAATTCTTCAAACATTTATTGACAAACAATTAAGTTCTCATCAAGTTAGTGCTAGCGACAGAAGTAATTTTTCCCACATAGACAAAAGTAAATTCAATTTTCGTATCTCGTATCCATGCTAGGGAGCTATGCAGTGAGAAAAAAAATTCAAACACGTTCCCGAATGCCATCTAAATGAACAAACATAAATTAGATTCACCAACATTTGATACTGAATCTGAATAAAAATTGATTATGTGGAATTATATAAAAATAATTAAATATTTATGTACAATAAAATATTTTTCATTATTAAATTATCGAAATATAAATATTTTTGAAATAAAAAAATAAAAACACTTCATTGAGAAATTAAAAATACAACTAAAGCAAAACAAACTATTTATATTAAGTCTCCGCGGTCTCCGCATGTTTATTCGATTGGCGTTTGTTGTACATGTATACATGTATGTATGTGTTTGTTGTATACATGTACAACAAACATCAATCGAATAAACATGCGGAGACTTAATATAAATAGTTTGTTTTGCTTTAGTTGTATTTTTAATTTCTCAATGAAGTGTTTTTATTTTTTTATTTCAAAAATATTTATATTTCGATAATTTAATAATGAAAAATATTTCATTGAACATAAATATTTAATTATTTTTACACATAATCAATTTTTATTCAGATTCAGTATCAAATGTTGGTGAATCTAATTTATGTTTGTTCATTTAGATGGCACTTAACCGGGAGACTCACATACAAATGTACAGGGCTATATAGACTGCTTACCAGGGTAGTATCCATGAATTGAGAAGTTATTGCCATTAAACAATTTAAATCAAATCAAATCAGATGTTAACGTACCTTGTTATGCAGAAACCGTGTTCGTTGCAACGATAGTTTTGCTTTTTAGAAGTAGCTTTTATCAAGGAAAACTAACATCTCCTCGACCCATTTACAAGATTCGATTGGATATTTTCTAAATCTCTCCACGAACGACTTTTACTGGTTAGTGTTTCGGATATATTTTTTTCATTCAATTTCACATGTCCGTGGCATAAATACCAAACTTTTCAACAAAAATATATTTATGTTATGAACATTTCACTGCTATAAAGCAGTTGAACAAGGGGTGAACAGTCGGGGGTAAAGATGGTAATTCAATTCATGTAATAAAAACATATGCACCATTCTGTCACCAAATCGAAGGGATGCAGATAAATCGTTAATATCTCGTTTACATTATAATATTATGTGTGAATTGAATGGATTTGGAAAAAGGCCAACATTCATAATGTTGAATCATTGTTTGTTTTAAATCGCTTATATTAAATCGTTTTCCCATTCAGAGAAGAGGGCACACTCAAAACATGTATGTAAACAAGTGGATTACATATTTTGCTTAATATTGCTCCTTTTTAATTCTTTCTTTTGAATGAAAATTAGATCAAATTTTAACTGTATACAACAAGCTATTAAATGTCAATTTCGTGTTTATTACACTGGTTCGAATTTCGAAAAAAATTTTGTTGCTAAAATCCATCCAATAATACGTGATTTCCATCATATTTCTGGCGCATTTTTGTATTATTTTGTTATCAAGTAGTTAAGTTTGGTAATCGCTTCAATGTTATTTCATGAAACGTGCATCACGATAAAATCAATTCTAATTTCACGCATTTCTGAATGAAATATTATTGTATCATTTTCTATAGTATTAAATCCATAGCACTTCTATCACAATTGTCTACAATAATAACAGTTTTTCCAAAGATCTCGTATCGAAAAAATCTTTGAAATGATAACTGAAAATGGGAATCCAAATCTATAATTAAATTTGTTTCACTTTTATCATTGACATAAATTAATGGCCATTTTAAACTATGGGATGTCTCATTACATCTGAATAAGAGAGAAAGCTCTGTAAATATTTTCTTGAGACGAACTCAATCATCAATTTGAGAAAAAATTTGATGTAAAGGTAATAGATATTTTGATTTTCATTTTGAATAAAATTTGCATTTGAATATAAAGAACACTGTGTTAGTGCTTGGCGGAACATTCGTTGTTAAACATTCACCGTAATCCAATTTTTGTCCCATTCAGCTGTTGTTCTAGTTTTTTACACATCAAGACTGTATTCGAATATTTTTTTCTTCAATTGAAAAAATTACATACATAATATGTGCAACAGAGAGAAATACATATATTAAAACTGATTGAACAAAATTAGTTCTTAGAACAAAGTTTGTTTCAAAAGGCCCAAAGTCGTAAAGTGATAAACGATGTTTTATTCGTTTATTAAAGTTTATAACTTTTTTTGTTCAATATCTAAGAACAAGGAAAGAAACAAGAATATCTTTCTTTGGCTTTAACACTCGGAAAATATTCATTGAAAATTCTGTCATGAGTTTCAGAAAAACGTGTTCGAAAAACTGAATTCATATTCATACAAACAATATATTCAAAATTTTCACACGTGTACCTTTTACCTTGTTTGAAGATTTATTTATCCTAATGTATCAAAGACCGGCGCCTACACAAAAAACCATAATGAGTCGATTTAATACACTGAAATCGGTTGCGCGTAAAAATAAATAACAAACGTTGATGCCAATAAATTTCAGTCGAATAAGTCTGGTATCTTGGTGCAAATATTTCTGTGGAAATCAAGAAAAACCCATAATTTTTCATCACATCTATACTAAACAGCAGACTACAGTCCAAACAGAACGGCTTCAATAAATTTTTTGGGAAACCGGTTTTCGATGAACGAAGAAGATAAACAAGCTATACTGACGCGAATTATTTTCAAGGCATGAATTAACACTCCGTTTTGGCAATTTACAAACAGACAATTTCCAAAGGCCCAAGGAAGAAATATAGAAAAACCAATAAATTGAGCAAATTGAAAACCCAAGATAAATTGGCCGAACTGTATGGGTATAAACGAACTGTTTATTGGTAGAAAACTAAATTGCACAGAATTGCAAAACTATTAGACGTGTTTTTTTTATCATTCTTTAACACTTTGTCACGAGATTTTTTCCTTTCGCTCCAAAAAAATACATGTATATGTTGAATTTTTCAACATTATGAATCATTCCTCATCATTAGTTTTTTTTTTTTTTTTTTTTTTTTTAATAAAACCATTTTTTTCACTACAAAATCAAAAGCGACAATTTTCGATCAAAAAATAAGCTACGTAAATTGTGATCGAAGTGCTAATGTTTATTGCAAAAATTAATGGTTTCACTGTTTCTAAACTAAATGTAAAGAGGTAGTTAACAATATTTTTGAAGGAAACATTCGCGCACTGAATTTTAAAATAAATGAATTTCACACTTTACGCAATATGATTGTTTTAAGGATCCAAATCAAGATCCAGTCTAAATCATCGAAAAAATATCAATTTTCATCCCCTTGCTCCATTTTTTATGTTATTCAAGACTGGGAATAAATGATGAAATTTGATCTTTCCACGCGCTGGTCACTTTGGAGACCAGTTGAAAGTTGAAAAATGTTGTTTGGAGTTCTTAACATTAAAAATAATCAATTTGATGTAACATTTAACATTTCATTGGAATGATGATTTTTAATGCATAAATTCGATTCTTGTCAGTATTGCCTCTTATATAAAACTCGGTTCATACGAAAAAGAGATATTTTATTTTGATTCAGAATTATTAGATAAATTATCAACACTTTTGATGATACTTATATAATCTATAATTTCTATACACTCACACAAACAAATACAGGAGTTATAATACTCTGTACGTTAGTGTATTGGGCACGTTTACTCCTCAAAGTAAATCGTTCACACCAATATTGGTGTAAACGCAACTTGTATATTTGCAATCGCCAATACTTTTATACGTATGCGTAAGTCGACTGAAATCGAACTGAGTGAAGAGCGGCAATAACAATTTCAATCGACTTACGCACATGATGATAACGGTGATCTTGATAATGATAACCATGATGATGGTGATTGATAGTTGATGATTGGTGTTTGATTTTTGATGATAATTAATATTAGTATGCTAATAGCACATACTTGATACTATTTAATAGGACCTATCAAATAGCAAATCCTATAGCAATAGCATAATGAGTTGACTGATAAATTATGAAGTGGTAAAAAGATATTTATATAAAATATGTTCATCTGTGCGGTTTGGCATAAAATCAAAAACGTTGATTTTTATTTTTGTCTCCAACAAAATAAATGTGCAATGCCTTTTTCATATACAAATGATAGAAGTATATACATGAGCTACAATGCATTGTAGTTCTCCTACCACTCGAAGACTGTTTAAAGTTGAAAGTTTGAACAGTGTCCAATTCGGCGAGATAAATTATACATGATAATGACTGCACCAAAAATGCAACCGAATGCATTGTGCGCTGTAAACGATAGAATATATAAATTGAAGTTTTTATCAAAAATGTGTCAAACTAGGAAACAGAGCATACCGCCAGATGAATGCATCCTTACAAATTAAAATCAAAGGAATTTATCACATAATAAACATTATTTCAACGAAAAGTATGTTGAAAATACTATTTAACCTAGTGCACGAGCAACTAAGCCAAAATTATTTAATCCAAAAAATGTATTTGATCAGAGCTCTTAACGAATTTTGTTAGTATTCTTACTTAAAGGTTTAGTTGGTGCTACACTCTGTGTACCATTCATAAACGAAAAGTGATTCCATTTATTTTATGCAGAACATGAACATCAAGAAAAATGATGACGGAAAATAAATAAAAAATAAAGGGAATAAATACGAACGAAAACCCTTTGTTTGCATGCAGTCCTAGGTATATTATGCGGAATCGTCGCATGCAAGAATGGTTCATGTTTATTGGCTGAATGTAGTTTATACACTAATGCGGTGTTTCCTTTGGGAAATCAATTTGTCGTAAAATTGTTTGTTTTTATTTCCTCAGTTTATTTATGCCTTTCTATTCAATCGTTAGACAAAATTCGGTTGTTCATAAATTTTCATTAAATCTGACATTTTCTGATATTATATTCAGTGATCAATAATTGATCTGATATCATTACATTTTTTCTATCTTTCTTCTTTTTCTAGTATTTGTGCAAAAATTTAGATTTTTTTTAGATTTTTTTTAGATTTTTTTTAGATTTTTCTTGTTACAAAGTTTGAAAATGTTTGACAAACATGTCTTTTAGGATATCTGTTCAATGAGTTATACATTCCATTCATGAATTACAAATTTTGTATTATTTCTTTCAAATGTGTCTATGAGAAAAAGTTTTTCCTTTGTGAACATCAGTGAACGCATATCATTGCTTACTACAATAATTCACGAATTGAATTCACTGTGAAAAATTAATAGACTGGATTGATAATCGTTTCATGGTCAAATTGCGTATTGTCAAACACGTGCTCCTTTTACAGCATGAAAATTGTGTCCTAAAATGTGGTATGTCGGAAATTATATTTCTCATTAAGCATTTGTCATTTGAACACGGTTCTTATGGATTTCTGTATTTTTGTACAAAAACGTACACATTTTCGTGCATTTTACAAATAATCAATGAAATGATATAGTCTTTCAGTTAACGGAGCAGAATCACAGCTTTCTTATGCAGTAAAATCTGTGGACAGAAATATGCGAATAAGGTAATCCAATGAGTGATGGTTTCTTAATTATATTTTGTAATTGTTTTTAATAGGTAAAATATGATCAACGAAAATTAATTCGAAGAAGAAAACCAATCATCCAGTTCAGTTCTGGCAAACATCAACAATGTCAATTCAGCATATGCTATATATACGCGCTACTATAGAGTATATTTCTTTGAAAATATTAGTAGAGTTTTGTTCTCTTTTTATTAACCTTATTTGCAAAGAATCGCTTGAAAATATGAACTGTAAGACATTATTGGTGAGAAACCGGGAAATTCCTACTGTATGTAACCATCTTAATTTGATTTCGTTTGAAGTTAATTACGTAGAACGCACTTGTCTCTTTTCTGTGGTATTTTCTTTTGTTGTTCCCGAAATTTGCTTTATTGTTTTGCGCATTTCTCTATGTTTTTGTTGTGATTTTATTTATTGTGAAAAAAGTACACCATAGTAGTAGGAAAATGGGGATTCGTGGACAGTCTTTGCGTCACTGCTTGCGTCACCCATGCGGTAGCATTGCGAGCGCGTGCGTCTTCCTATGAGCGAAAACCATACGTCGTACATCATTCACTCACTCGCTCACTCACACATTCAATTGTTTTCTCATTCAATTCTCTCTATCAAACACTCAAAAATTTATTCAACAACAAAATACATTGGTGCGTTTTAAGATCATTTGTTTACATTTTGAAAGCTCGGTAGTTTTTTTACTTCGTTTGTATGAGCATACGAAACGAATCCAACAACAAAATACATGGAAAATACAAAAAACGCTCACTCGCTCACTCACACATTCCCTCATTCGCTTGATTGTATACTACATCTCTCTCTCTCTTTCACTACTCAATTGATTACACGATTCCTCGAACATTCATACATTTACTCACTAGATAGGTCACTCGAACATGCAGATGAACGCATTCTCGATTACATTTCATTACATACACGCACACACACACACACACACACATACACATAATCGGTTTTTGCGGCTATGAACCAAGTTCATCGAACACAGTTTAAGATCACAAAACAGGTTGGTTTCTATTCACTTACCTATCTAATTATATGAAGAAGGACAAAGAAAGAAAATCAACGACATGTACAGACATGATTTTTGCATATCAGTTTTTGCTTCATTTATGCGAATGGTTTGTTTATTTTAATGCTCGATCACACACATATGACTTTAAAAAATATACAATTTCATTCTTTAATACGCTATTCCGTTTGCTGTACATCTACCATATAACAATAAGTTAGGTGGACAATATTTTGTTCGCTGCCGCGTCGTCCCTCTTATCATTTCAGCGGTTTGTCTTATTCGTTGCAAACAATGCTCAACAAACAAAATCTACAATTTCAATTTTTTCGCATTGAAATTCAAGTTTTAAATCATAAATTTACCTATATTTCACTCACATTTTCTCTTTTAATCTTAAAATAATCATTCACACTGCACTCAAATCCATCTAAATGCATAACAATTTATTAATTATGAACAACAAGAGCGATGCAAATAATCATATACCATCGCTATAGTTTAAGCTACACACACACACACACACACACACGCATACACTTGTTTCTTCTAGTTTTTTTCTCTCACTCTCTCTCACATGCATATACTTGTTTCTTCGATTCACGAATTCTTCTCGTACATTTGCTCTATATTTCATCACATAATGAAATAGCATGAATGGCATCGCTGTAATTGCATGACTAATTGTAGTTTTTAACCTTGAATGAGTTCATTGAACGCATACGTTGCTGTCGCGATAGCGAACGTTTGTTCATGTTATTGTTGTTGCATTTTACACTGTGCTTTTTTGCTACCATTGCGTCTGTTTACATTTTTATTTTCATCAATAATTCGTATTATTTTATGTAAGAATGTTCGATTTGATATTCAATTTAATGCAAATAGTTCGATTTCATGTTAATATTTCGATTTTTGTTTTGTTCATGAAAATAATTCGATTTTAGGTTCAACTTCATGAAAAATAGTTCGATTTGTAGTTCGATTTCATGAAAATAGTTCGATTTGAGGTTCGATTTCATGAAAATAGTTCGATTTGAGGTTCGATTTCATCAAAATAGTTCGATTTTGAGGTTCGATTTCCTGCAAATACGCTCGATTTGAGGTTTCATTATAATTAAATGTCAAACATCTGATGATACAACTAGATCAATCGAATTGTAATTTTTGTTCGGTGCGTTCCGAAAGGAACGGTTCATATTGATATACATATTGCACTAAACAATAAATAGAATTTAGCCCGTGAAAAAAACATTAAATATCGATGTGAGTAACAATGATGTCACCGTCCTCTAATACAATTGAAGATGTGCCTAGTGTTGAGCTACAAGTGCGTGAAAATGCATTTAATAGACGAATTAACACCTTCGCTATTGTAAACAATGGGCATATCGATATTGAATTATTTCTAAGCGATGCCTTTCATATATATCACTTGGAACTTACGAAAAATATTGAAAATTTTATTAACGTGAAGTCAATGGCTGTATTCGTAGCAGAGTTTGAAAAAAAAATTGTAAACACAGATGAAAGTAATGATTCTAACGATGATGATGATACTGGCGGTAATGACAGTGAGTTAACGGAGAAAGAGACTATTTATCTCCCAACGCCAACACGTAAGCTTGATTTAAACGTAGATCTACATGAACATTTTCGAAAACAAATCGTTAACAAAATAGTCGAGAATGTAGAACAAGTTACATTCCGTGGTTCCGGATTTACGCTCTCCCGCATAATCGAGTTGAATGTTCACGTTAACTTATACAACCCATTACAAGGTTCATCGTATATACAAACTCCGAAAAAGCTACGATATAAAAATGCGATTATCGACGTACAAAACCAACTTGATGAAATGTGCTTCAAATGGGCTATTTTATCTGCCTTACACCCAGTAGCAATTAAACCAGAGCGAGTTCGTCATTATTATCAATATGAGAACGAATTGAATTTTGATGGGATCGATTTTCCCGTTCGCTTGAACCAAATCGACAAATTTGTTCGACAAAACAACAGTATATCGATAAATTTATACTATTACGATGATGAAAATGAGGGCCGTATATGCCCATTACGTGTGAGTAATGAAGTTAAACAGCATCACATCCATTTGCTGCTAATCAAAGATGAAGAAAGTGGAAATGAAACTGAGGAAAGAAATGTTAAAACAGCTAGCACTTCCAACATGATTAAGAAGATCTGCGATAATGATCCAATTCGTACTCATTATTGTTGGATAAAAAATTTAAGCCGTCTTGTCAGAAGTCAGCTGAGTAAACATAAATCTCGAAATTACATTTGCGATCGATGTCTAATATTTTATGATACAAATGAAAAATTATTGAAACATACTGCAAAATGTATAAACGAGTGTAGCATTGAAATGCCCGATCAAACATGGAAATGGATGAAATTTGACAACTATAAATATCAGCTGAAAGCACCATTTGTTGTTTACGCTGATACTGAAGCGTATCTGAAGGGGCTCAGTATGGAAGATCAGAAACGTATATTTAGTGAGGGATGTGCAACTACCGCATATCAGCAGCATTATATGCATAGCGTTGGATATTACTTTAAATGTGAATTTGACGATTCATTTTCATATTACCGAAACAGTGGAAATCGTACCGATAGCGTCGAATGGTTCATCACAGAATTGAAGGAAATCGCTCATGGAGTTGCAAGGTTATTTGATGAAAACACACCAATATTACCGTTAACTGAAGATGAGAGACAGACATTTCAGAATCCATATGCATTATGTACAATTTGTGGTGATATTTTTGGAACAAATGATATTAGAGTACACGATCACTGTCATCTTACCGGCCGATATAGAGGACCAGCCCATCAAGCATGCAACTTACAGTTCCAAGATAGCCACGTTGTACCCGTTATTATGCACAATTTGTCGGGTTACGACTCACATTTATTCATAAAGGAGTTGGCAGCAAATAATATTATAAATGGAGATGTTTCAATTATTCCAGCTAATGCGGAACAATACATAGCTTTCACGAAAGTAGTGACAGGGAGCACACGCGGGCTTAATACGAGAGAAAACGTAAAATTTAAATTCATTGATTCATGTCGATTCATGCCTGCATCTCTAGCTGAATTAGCATCACTACTACCAGCAGATAAAAAACAAATATTGTATATTGAATGTGAGAAAAATGGCTACACACCAGAACAAATCGCTATGCTTGAACGTAAAGGAGTTTTTCCTTATGAATATGTGAGCGGTATGGAGCAGCTAATGGAGACAAATCTACCATCAAAAGCAGATTTTTATAGCAAACTTAGAGGAGAAGGAATATCGGATGACGATTACCAATTTGCTCACGATATCTGGCGGAAATTCAATTGTCAAACGCTCGGAGACTATTCTGAACTATATCTAAAGACAGATGTACTACTGTTAGCCGACGTGTTTGAAAATTTTCGAAATACATGCCATACAATTTACAGTTTGGATCCAGCAAACTACTACACAGCTCCAGGTCTTTCGTGGGACGCCATGCTTAAATATACCGGAGTGAGAATTGAACTGTTATCTGATGTGGAAATGTTGCTGTTCATCGAACGTGGAATTCGCGGTGGCATAAGTCAGTGCAGTAAACGTCAAGTCAAAGCCAACAATAAATACATGGGAGATGTATACAATGATGAGAAACCGTCAAATTATTTAATGTATTTAGATGGTAAATTTCGTTCAATCATCCACTCGTCCAGTCTATCTTTAATCAATTTTATGATATTTTAGAATCTAATTTCGTTTTTTTTTTCATCCACATTGATAGCAAATAATCTGTATGGACACGCAATGTCGCAACCATTACCGCTGAGAGATTTCAAATGGATTGATGACAACATTGTAAAGACATCTTTTTCGAATGCAGATGAAATAGCTAAATTAGCTGACAATTCGGAATATGGCTATATATTTGAGGTGGATCTACAATATCCAAAAAATTTACATGCTACACATAATGATTTTCCATTTTGTGCTGAAAAACGAACACTTCCGCAAGAAGTGTTCGATATTATCGGCATAAAATCAAATAAAATCGATAAATTATTGTTAACGCTATACGATAAAGAAAATTATATCATTCATTATCGCATGCTGAAATTAGCATTACAACACGGTCTAGTATTGAAAAAAGTACATCGAGTACTTCAATTCGAACAAAGCTGCTGGCTAAAGCCCTACGTTGATATTAACACACAGCTACGTACGCAAGCTACCAACGACTTTGAAAAGTCGTTTTTTAAATATATGATAAACTCCGTTTTTGGTAAAACGATGGAGAATTTGCGTTTACGTGCAGATATCAAACTTGTCAACAAGTGGGGTGGGCGATGTGGTGCAGGCATGTTAATTGCTCGACCAAATTTCAAGAAATGCAAAATTCTCGATGAAGATTTAGCAGTAATTGAGTTACAAAAAACACATATTAAAATGAATAAACCAATAATTATCGGTATGTCCATCTTAGACATATCAAAAATAACGATGTACAGTTTTCTGTACGACTTTTTAAAACCTAAATATGGAAAAAAATGCACGGTTGCTTATACAGACACCGACTCTTTCATACTTTCCATTCAAACGGATGATTTCTACAATGATATGAAGCAACACTCGAATCGCTACGATACAAGCGATTATCCGGAAAACAATGTTTTCCAAATACCTCGAAGCAATAAAAAAGTACCCGGTCTTTTCAAAGATGAATTAAACGGAGAGATTTTAGCAGAATTTGTCGGTCTACGTGCAAAATGCTACGCTGTACTACCGTTTACAGCTAAAATGGAAAAATGTGAATGTCCAGAAAGAGCTGTCGCACCTCGCGTTATAACAGATAGTGAGTATGTTGACTGCATCGAAAAGAATTGTAACATCGATAAAAAATCTAAAGTTATTAAAAAGTCTAAAGGTATCAAAAAGAATATAGTAAAACGCAAAATTGCATTTAGCGATTATGTTGACTGTATCGAGAAAAATTGTAATATTTTACGTGAACAGCATAACCTTCGCTCGAAATCACATCAAATATTCACAATTAAACAGAAGAAAATTGCTTTAAATCCGTTCGACGATACACTCATAAAAATCTAGTACTTCATTTATTGACATATGCCTATTATCTGTGAGTTAATTTGCATGAGTAAATTAAACATTCAAAAATGCCAATAAACGGAATGTCAATATTGTTTACATGAACATAACCTTAACTGTCGGTATTGTGGCAAATTTTAAGTTAATAAGTATGGACTTTAAATGTAATTTTTGTGGAATATTTTATTCCACCTTAAAGGAAATAATTTCTCATTTAAAAACTTTTCATAAGGTGATTGAAAATTCCAATAGAATTTGTTGCGTTGTTAATTTTGAAGGAAATAATTCTTGCACAAAGTCTTATTTAACATTCAGTGGTTTGAGGACACATGTAACATCTTGTCTTGCTGCGAAACAAAAACAAAATCAATGGGTGAAAAAAAATTGATTTTAAACAATATTTGAATAGATAGTGATGTTTATTGTTCTATAAATTTAGATAGCTGAAAATGGATTTCAGAATGAAAATGAATGTGTGGACTCTGCTCAGACCGAAATTCACCATGAAACTCTTTCAAATGATTCCATTCAGACACCAATTTATGAGGTGAATTTTCTGAACATATTGTTTACATACAATTTTTACTAATTGTAATATTTTTTCAACAACAGATCAATGAATTATCGTACATATTTGAACACCGATTTGCATTAAGTTCAGAAAATTCTATTGGAAGCCATGAACCAACTCCCAAAGATGATGTAATTTCGTTTGTCAATCCAAATCAAAATACTACTAGCAAAGCGACTGATAAAATGTACATATTTCTTCAAAAATTTCTTGCTTCAATTATTCAATTAAGTACAACTGATCAACAGATTGATGAAATTATAAAGTTATGTGTAAAGTTAGTTGAAAGTCTCAATACATTTAATTTGAGTCTTATTGAAGATGAAAATGGTTTTACAACCACTCAAGCACTACAAACAACAACTGAGTACGTTTTAAACATAATGGCTTCGGTAAATTCAAAGTATAAACGACTTAAAATTGTCAAATCATGTGAAATGTATGTTGCTCCACAAGAGCTTGCTATCGGCACTCGTTGGGAACTACGAAAAATGAAGAAAGGTGAAAAAGTTATAGCGGTTCCACGTCTTATCCAATCTACTTATCAGTACATTTCTATTTTAAAAACTCTATCGGCTTTGTTCAACAATAAAAGCTTCGCTAATGATTATTTTGAATTTAATATCAAACGTGGAAGGGATCATATTTGCACTCCTGGCAAATATATTCATTTTTGTTGCGGCAGCAGATATAAATCAATTGAATTGTTTCAAAAATATCCATTCAGCCTGCAGCTTCAAATTGCTTACGATGACTTCGAGCCATGTAATGCTCTCGCTTCTAAATCAAATAAACACAAAATTTGTGCGGTTTATTTAACCATTCTCAATTTACCGCATAAATATTTATCAAAGTGCAAGTACATTTGCCTGGTAGCATTGTGTAATTCGGACGATGTCAATATGAAACATACGGACTTCAATAACATTTGGTATCCAATTGTGAATGAACTTAAATTATTAGAAAAGGATGGAATTGATGTTCCTGGGTCACCACAATTGAGAGGAACTTTGGCACAGACATCGTTTGATAATTTGGGTGCCAATGGCTCCTTGGGATTTGTCAAGTCGTTCTCATCAAATTACTATTGTCGCATTTGTGTCTCTTCGCGTGATCAAAACCGATGTTCATTCGAAGAAGATTCGACTACAATACGAACGACAGAAATGTATTATCAACAAATTGATCTTGTGAATGAATCAACAAAAGTTGACAACAATCAAACCAAAGGCGTTAAATATTATTGTTTATTATCAGATTTGGAGTTTTTTCATATTGTATCAAATCCAACTGCTGATATAATGCATGACATCAATGAAGGTGCTGTACCATATTGCCTCAAACATTTATTTATTCAAATTATTTCATTGAAACTATCAGATCTGAATGGAATAAGCTTGTGTGTACAATTTTTTAACTATGGATTCTTGGAAAAACGTAATATACCGAGTGCAATTACCGATTTGGAAAAGAAGTGTCTAGGGCAAAATGCGTCGCAATCGTTGTGTTTAATACAAAATGTTCCGTTCATATTCTGGAAATATCGTAATCAACCAGAGCTTCAAGAAATATGGGAGTGTATTCAAGCGTTGTTACGAATCATTGAGATCGTGTACTCGAAAGAAATAAATGAAAACCATTTGATTGCCTTAAATAACGAAGTGAAAACTTTTTCATCAAAAATGTTCACAATTACTGGTAAACTTATACCGAAAATACATTTCATGCAACATTATGCACGAATCATTCGGTGCATGGGACCAATTGTTCACATGAACATGTTGCGTTACGAACGAAAGCACAAAGAATTAAAGCAATTGTTGAATCGTAACTTCAAAAATGTTAATGAAATAATTGCTAGAAAAAATCAAGAGTCCATGTGTTTGAATGGAATATCATTCGAGGATGACATACAAGAAGGCCTTTCAACAAATATTGATTGTAAAAATCCTTTTGCAGCTGTTTTGACTACCGAATTTGATAGCTTGGATACATTGAAAGAGCTTAAATCACTAAGAATGAATAATTTTGAATATCGTAAATATCTTTTTGTTATCAATGATTCAACTTTATGGCAAATTCAACACATTTACATGAAAAATTGCAAATATTATTTACAATGTATACCATTTAAAATAGTTGCATTTAATATTTTTTTGAACAGTTATGAGATTGAAAGAAATGAATTAGTTGATTTTAATTTGCTTGAAATTGAGAAACTTGTAAACACCAAAACGTATGAAATATTATTTATTGAATCTGTAAAATATATCAAAGCCGATACTCTTGATATGCATTTAAATAAATTACTTTATTGAATGTGAATGATATTGTGTTTTAACTTAAATCGTGTAAAAACATCACTGCACTTAATCCAAAAAAATATATCTTTATTTTATGAAGAGAAATATTTATCTATCTTACTAATTATTTTTGGTTTATTTGTTTTTTTTGTACTAAATCACATTTTTGTGATTCATATCACATTACATTACATTACATTACTTTAATCAATTCACATGATTATGAAAATCTTTGTACTTTTCTGAGCTAAATATTCCGAATAATTTTGTTTCTTCTTGTGAACAGATTCCATTCGATTTCACTAATATTGACATAACAAGAATCGCAATAAAAAAAATTCAGTAAAAAGCCAATGATGAAATTAAATTAGAAAACATTGAGAGAATCATATAGATTCTTTAAATACGGTGAAACGCGATTTATTTTTTTTACTCCGTAAAAAAAATGTAAGCAAAAGTGAGCCATTGGCCTAATATTTGGTTCAAAATGCAAGCCGATTGATTCGTGAGTCTTCAAAAATAGGTCAAATGTCTGTGCTATTCCATAGTCATATGGTACCTAAAATAAATTAAGAAAAAACAAAAGAGAAAGAAAATTAAACAATGTTTGTTTTATAATTCAAACAATTTCATATGGAATTTTAAATCAATCAAATTACACACCGACATCAGATGTGATTCAAGATCAATGTAAAAATGAGTGATTTCTTCACGAGAAGTGCCACAAGCGATAATATATGGATATTTATTTCCCGCTTCACGTAACTGTTCCAATGGACATGTGGACTGAAAAAAAAACAGCTTAGAATACAAATCAATTTATTTTTCTATCAAAACTTACTTCACGGAAAACAATAAGTTTTCCAATTGATTTATTGAAAGCCAGAATAGACAATGGTGCTGTATTTCGACCAGTTTTAGCATGCACCAACTTCAATATGATGAGTAAATCTTGAATTTCTTTTGACCACATTGTTGCATGGCTTAATTTGTATTGTTGTGTCAATACTCTGTTCAAATTCAATCGAAGGTCAGGCCATAAGTCCAAAAAAGAGTTTTCAACAGTCTTTGGTAAATTGTGTGCGAAATCAAAATGAATCTGGAATAGAATAAGTTTGAAACGAATTCAACGATTACTTTCATATTGATTCACATTTTGAAAATAAATCAACAATTCTGTATTTACCAACGTTGGATCAACAAAGAAATACGGATACGTTTCCAACAAATCAAGTTCCATTTTGTCAATCAATTTCAATCGGTAGTTTTTTGTTGCAATCAATTTCTCTTTGATAATGGCCATATTTTCAGGAGAAACAACAATCGTTTTTAGAAATTCCACATCGGCAACACATTCATCTTCAGAGCGAGCAACATTTACAAATGAATGATTTTCCGTATCAGCTTTTCGTTTTGTAGCGGCACGTTGATTAATGGATCGAATACTACAAAATCCCTTGATGACACTCTGCAATGAAAAAAAAACATAAACGATACGAATAATATTTCGAAAATTTCATTTTGTACACTTACAGCGCTTAATGTTCCAAACACAAATCCAGTTGCCGTTGCAATTGTCTGTTTTTGTGCTGGTGTTGCATTTGGACCAAAACGTTCAGTTTGATAATTTGTAATGAGTCGAATCAACTTGCGCCGCGACTGCTCAGTCAAAGTGCCGAGTTGATTTTCATTTAAAATATTTTCTGCATTCTGTTCGATCAAATATTCTTTAATATCCTATAAAACAGTAATCATTCAATTTATTTTTGCAACAGATTGACAATGTTGTAAAAGTTGACTAAAACAAAACTTACATTTGGTGTGACAATTGAAGAATCACTGTCCTTGTTCAATATAAATAAATGAATGAAAAAATATTTTCCTACTGCTCCAACAACATCTGAAAACCGATCTTTAGATATTGGTGCCCCAGTTTTTGTAGTCAATCGAATATTTGCTGAATTGCATTTGATACGAAACTCTTTTCCACCTAAAAATGTCAAATAAAATTGAATCTCAAGTATATTGTATGTCTTCTATTTGCGAATAAATCGACTTACATTCATTTAAAAACACGTCGAGCAACGGCTCATCCAAAAAAATCAGTTTATTTATTAATAATTGTAACAAGTTTCAATAAAATTTTGTTTTTGATGTTGATTCCATGATTTTTATTTGCACATTTTATATTAAACACAATGCGATTCCCGATACAATTGATCTAGAAATGTGCGGTTATGTGACACTTCAAAAAATGACATTTCATTTATATGCATTTGCGCCTGTTTAATGTACATAAGCAAATTAATCTTCATACAATAGACACTTGTCTATAAATGAAGTACTAGATTTTTATGAGTGTAAGCGTTACCTTATTCGTTCGAATGGTATTGATACGCTAGCTTGGGGTCATCATGAAATTAGTGAAATTGAGAAAAATTATTGTTAGGTGAAAACAATAAAAACGTAAATTTCCATATAATTTTAAGCAAAAATAGTAGATTATATACAAAAATGAGACAGTTTTCATTGTGAAAGTTTCTGTATAATAATTCAAAGTAAAATGTTTCAAATCAAACCTATATGATTGCTTTATATATTATAATATTATATACACATAAATATGAAATAAAAAGATTTGTTTTTTTGTTGAAAAAAATACCGTGTTTGTTTTATTTATCTGTTTTCATGATTTGTTACAATTTTCAATGTATACTTTATTCTTATAACGATTCCTCAATGTAGCCACCGCTCCGTAATTTAGAAATTAATTTCAACATTTCACTCAATGATTGAGTGTATTATTTGACATACAAACATGGAGAATATATATATAGAGAAAGTACAAGCAGCATGAGATAGAGAGAGATTGTACATTTATTTATTTATTTATTTATTTATTTATTATAAATAAATAAATAAATAAATAAATAAACGGAGGGACAGAATGAAAGAGAGAGGAAAAGAGAGAGAGAGAGAGAGAGAGAGAGAGAGTGTGTGTGTGTGCGAGGAAGAAGGAAAACATTCGAAAACAGGAATTTTGCACACACATAATCACAAAAATCTCAACATTATGCACATTTATTATTGAAACGATTACTGCCATTTCATCTTTAATTGTGCGCAATATATGCTATGCGAGTTTCCACCCTTTCAAATGAACGAAAATAAAATGTTTCGAATAATATTTTTATCATTGAATTTAATGCGCCATAAAATACATGACGAAATCAAACCACGCGCACATGACAAAAAAAAAAAAAAAAAACGCGAACTCAATTTGAACACTTGCATTTTCGTGATATTCGACAAGAGAGCTTTTTCCTAACAAAACCAAGTAAATTTTCAACTGAAATGGTGTAATTTAAATATAATGGGCTTAATCTTCAAGTGTTTTTTGTTTTTGTTGATTGTACCTGTGCGTCTGAAGTGTTCCCAAACCAAAAATACACTTATTTTCATTGTTGTATGACATTGTTATGCGTTGACATATCCGACGAAGTGACAAAGATTTAACATACGATATCAGAATGTTAATTATTTCCAGCATTTAGGCACATACACGATACACATACTCACGCACGCATAGCAATTAATCTCGAATTTAATTACGTCACATTTAAATGATTACAAATGGATCGCATTAAAAATCCATGTAGCATACGTGCTGGCATATTAATGTAGTTGAAATTTGGTGAAAACAATTTGAAACTTGTATATAACTTGCAACATCATCACAATTGATGTATATGCAAGAGTCAGACTCTCAGAGAGAGAATATAAGCCGATTGTTGTCTAAGAAATGCTATGCTCATTTCATATGGCATATGATGTGAATATGGAATTTCAAAACGATTTGAATATGAATTAATACGTACAACTGCATTCAAACTCATGATGTGTGACATAAAATTCACTTCATGAATTGCCATCAAACATTAAATTGAATAGCATTTCGATTATTACTACTGTTTAGATTTTCTCATTTGGCATTCTCATTCGCATTCACATTCTGATAAACTATGAAATAACATTTATGAGCATAAATATTAGAGTTTCTGTTGATAATTTGAGATTCGGACCTTTCCGAGAAAAGATCTTCGTGCAAAAACAACGGTGATTTCATTTCACTATGCAAACATTTCTATTTACAATATATCTGGACTAAAGCTCATGATAAAAATATTAAACCATCATCAATAAGGAAATCTGTGAAAAAATTGTTTTGTTTTAGTTTTGTTCTTGTTCATGCCTACATTTGATTTTGTTCTTTTAATGCTGTCGATCTCAATATATTCATCCTAAATAAATATCATTTTAGTAAACTGTCATTTTTCGATGAAAAATCACACAAACGAGTTTTTCATGTGGAACATTATGTTGATGTATACAATTTATTTATGCTATAAATTAAAAAATAATAAATATTTATAAAATATATTATTACAATATTTGCGTTTTGTCATCTATGTGTGTATTAGTGAGATACTGACAACAGCCGATGAAAACATTGTATTGATTTCAATTGATTTCATGAAAAGAAATCTCGAGAAAACAAATATGAAAATAATATGCATGCAATGCGCATGCGTACGCCTTACACAAATATACAGAGTGTTTCAGTGTTACACGTCAATATTTCTAGGATAGCTTTCCTTATTATGTTTACCATCTGTATCATAAAAAGTAATGCCAAAATTCTTTACATTGTAATAGTTTGTGATTCTTTTGATACTGCTGGAAATTAAATGAATAATTTTTGTTGAAATGGATTCCAATAATTTTGAAATCGCGAGTGCATGCGAAAATTATATTGAATTTGACGAATTGTTGCCAGAAAAATCCACCCCAGTGAATCTCGAAACTTTAAATAGTGATTGTCAACAACTTATTCTCGATTATTTTGAAATAAAAGACCTACTGAATGTCGCTGAAACGAGTAAAACGTTGTATGTGGCGGCGTGTTTTGCTTTCAAGAGAAAATATGGCAAATGCAACGTGGGAATAGGAGATTGGTGTACACCAGTAGATAGGAAACATTCCGAAATGTGAGATTTGTATAAGAAATTTATTTTTATTCAGAACTAACATGAGATGAATTATTTTCTTTTCTTTTTTAGATATTACGCAAATGGAAAAGGTTTATTGGTTGACAATCGCCTATACAGCTTGAAAATTCTACGAAATTTCGGATATATAATATCGAATCTCATCATAGAGTTTTTTCCTTCAAAAATTAAGATTACAAAAATACCATTTTATGTAATTAAGTATTGTTCAAAGTCATTACATACATTAATGATAAGAAATTATATTTGGCCTCTTCAAAGCATATTTAAATCGATTGAAAATCCATTCACAAATTTGAAAAAATTATATGTACAGAATTGCGACCATGACTCGAATTTATGGGAGTTTGATGGTGTCGTCTTTCCAAATTTGCAAACTTTGAAGTTTAATCTGAACAGGATGAGTTCCGTCGATTACATTTCACCGAAAATGGTATACCACATCAAATCGCTAAAATCCTTTTCATTCGATGACACAATGGCACAATATAATGACAAAAGAATATATACCGACATTGTTGATATGATAAAGTTGAATACACAGCTGGAAATATTCGAGATTGCATTGCTTGAGCAATTTGATGAGCAAAGTTTTGAAGCAATAATGCGACATCTCGAATGTCTTCCAAATCTTCGACGTTTAAATTTAATTTTCTCTGGACCAGAATCCGTTTTCAATGAACTTGGTTCGTACCATTTCGACAACGTCGTTGATTTTGGATTGTTTAACATACCTTCTACATTTGCAACAAAAATTCCATTTACATTCAATCAATTGAAACGTTTCACTATAACCACCGCGAACAAAACCTTTTCGGAGCATTTAAATCATGCACACATTTGGGATTTTATGATCAATAACAAACATTTGACATCAATGTTTTTGCATGGGAAAGTGAATGGTTCATTTATTACAAATTACGAACATTTATTTTCTAATGTCGAAGAACTGTATATTCACGAATGCCAAGACGTACCGATAGACACTGTTCTTGATTTTTTAAAAAATCGATTGAAAAAGTTCAAAATAAGTGGTACCAGGAAGACAGTCAAAGGGAACGGTTACGATATTTGTGATATACTTGAATGCAATGAAATTGAATTTGCGCTGAAATACGTCGGAGAAAAATCTCATTTTTCGTTTTTAAATTGTTTTATTATATGTGACTTGTATAGATACAATAGATACAATGAACACATTGACTTTTATAGCAACGATGAACTCAAGTGCTATATACCTCTAATAAATCCGTATTATGCGGAACATTGTTGTGGAGCGAAAGGATATTAATAAACTCGTCGAAAATTGTGGTACTGATCTTTTTTTCGGATTTATAATCTTCTATCAAATTCAATTCGTTTATTTTTCCAAAATGTCAAGAATATATCTCAAATTTGTAGTAAAAATTGTATTTTGATAATTCAAAACACAAATAATAGTAAATAAAAAGGGAAAATTCAAATTTCTTTGGTTATTGAGTTCCATTTTACAATTGTCAGTAGATGGCATTTCGCATTTAAGATGCTGAAAAAATGTCATTTTAATGCTTTGACATTTGCGCATTACGTTTATAAATCTCAATTCGCGCACGAGCAAACATGGTAAGATTTTCGCAATAATAAATTTAATAAAATAATCTTAAATTGAAATAAAATATATTTAAAACTCAGGAAAATCAACAAAATACGGTAAAAAATCTCAACGCCTTTCTACTAAGAAAGGGTCTGATTAATGGTGAAAAAACCGGTTTTTTCATACAGACACGATAATAAGTACGTTCCACATAACTTTCAAATTTACAATTTTGGAAATTGTTTTCTTTTTACACATATATTGTTTTCTTCATCATTTTCAGTTCGTCTGAAATTTTATTTCAATCCTTCAGCTCTATTTTAAGTGAAATTTCCGGCAATGACACAGTATCGTTGCAACAAATCCCGACGTGAGTCCCAATGCTTTTATGTTTATTCGTTTGAATGAAAAAAAATTCTCATAACCATTTTTTTCTTCTTAATTCAAAGTGATCAGATAGAAGAAGTTGTTGAATTCCTTCATTCAGAGCGTGAAATGAAGTGTGTCATTTTCATCTTCGATGAACATATTCTCAAAGCGGGCGAGATACGCGGACCGATTACATTTGACGGCTACAATTTTCTGGGTGAAACAGATAAACCGTTCCAGATCCAGGTTTATGGTCGGGTTGAAGAAGTGAAAAGAATTAAAGAAAACGAATCATCGATAGGATTTATTATACGTCGTCGAGGCCTATATGTATTTGATGATGATCCTACAAAACTACTAGAACGGTACGATTTTTTGGTTAAGAAATCATTTGTGAAAATATTAATCGAAATCATTTTTATTTTTACAGTACACTTGCTCTTCATTTGGCTATCAAAGCAAAACATTCGGAACATGTGAATATCCGCATACCGAGACCCTGAAAAACAACAAAACAAAATGTTATCCTTTTCTCAATTGCAAACACATCTCAATTTTATGAAATGGTTGTTCAAATTATTAAGCTAGTTAATTTAATTGAAGATTAAGGATATTTATTTGAAAAAAAAAGAAGAAAAACATTTAATGATTTATTTCTCTATACAAATGCATTAAAAACGATGATAAATAATATTTCAAAATGAAATGAATACGTTTGCACCATTTTGTACCTATAATACATGTATTAAAATAGGAAAATTATCAATTCCAATTCCTTCTTCAATAAAAAAAAAACTACAGGGAGAGTTCAACAAAGATTGATTGAATTTGTTTTTATTTATGAAACCTTTGAGATTTCTGTTGAAAATTAGATGTTGAACAAATCTTCGTGTCAGTTTACCTATTGGTTGCAAAAGTGATGACGAATACTGTAGAAACTAAAATAATATCATTGGAAGATGACAATTACTTCAAAATAACACGCACTGAATACAATAGATGTTCACGTATTGCTTATAATAATTATAAGTTGAAAATGGAACAATTAATTGTCGAAAACCCGATGGAATTTTTTAATTATGTTAATGCAATCAGAAAGATTGACAATGATTTACCTTATGAAATGCATCTTAAAGATAATAAATTATGCAAAGATGAGGAAATTGCAAATCTTTTTGCAAACTTTTTCGCTTCAGCATATACTCATCACACTCCGAGTTTATTTGCGATTAGTGGATATGATAGTATAGCATCTCTATGTCAGAATATTCCCAAAATAATTATTGATGAAAATGAAATTATTCAAAGAATTTTGGAAATACCGAACGATTTGACTTCTGGTCCAGATTGCTTACCCAATTTGTTCATTAAAAAATGTATTGCTACTTTAAGCAAGCCAATTTCCATTCTTTTGAACAAATCACTCAAATTGGGTTATGTTCCTGCTTTATGGAAATCGTCCTTTGTAAAACCAATTTTTAAAAGTGGTTCGAAAAATAATATTGAGAATTATAGAGGTGTGGCATTGCAAAATGTGATTCCAAAGATTTTAGATTCTATTATAGCGAAACACTTAAATTTTCATATTAAGAATTTAATTGATTTGAGTCAACATGCTTTTGTTCAAGGGAGATCAACTATTACAAATTTGGTTGAATTCACTTCTCAAACTCTAAGTTAACTAAAACCCCATACTCAAACAGATGCCATTTATATTGATGTTGCAAAGGCTTTTGATTCTGTGAATATTGACCTATTGATTCATAAATTGAATATCATGGGTTTGAATTCTCAACTTTTAAATTGGATAACTTCCTACTTGAATGACAGAAGACAAATTGTTAAATTGAAGGGTTGTGTGTCAAATCCAATTAATGTCACTTCTGGAACGGGTCAAGGTTATCCAATTGCAGCAACTTTGTTTATATTATTTACTGCTGATCTTTCCAAATTCAGTGGTGAATCATAAATGCTTTCGTTTGCTGACGATGTGAGACTTCATCGACACATAAAAACTATTGATGACTGTTTGATTCTTCAAGCGAGTTTAAACAATGTGGTTAATTACTTCAATATCAATCAACTAAAGTTGAATGTAACTAAAACAAAAATGATGATTTTCCACCGTTTTGGTGATGTTATTAGTTTTAATTATATTATTAATGGTTTAAAGATTGATAGAGTAAATCTAATTAAGGATCTTGGTGTTATTTTGGACGAGAAACTTAATTTCAAAGCTCATATTGAATCAATGGTAGCTAAAGCCAAATCAAGACTAGCATGGATAAAACGCTTTGCTAAGGTTTTTAAAGACCCATATACAATTAAAATATTATTTTTTAGTTTCGTTGTTCCTATTTTAGAATATGGATCTCAAGTATGGTGCTCTCTAAATTTGGGCCAAACGAAACGTATTGAATCAATTCAAAAGCAGTTCTTGTTGTTTGCTTTGAGGAGGCTTAACTGGGGCAATGGTTTTCATCTTCCGAAATATGAACATAGACTGCTATTATTACAAATGGTATCTTTGGAGGCTCGCAGACGTGTTGCTCAAATAATGTTTATCTTGAGATTGATCAAAGGAGAAATTTGTTCAGCAACGTTATTGGGAAAAATTCATATTAGAATCCCATACCATTCTGTTAGAAATATTGAACTGTTGAAGGTTTATACTGATAGTCATGTCTATGAGAGGCATATTCCTTTGAGAATATTAATTGACACTTTCAACAAATACTATAATGAAATGTTTTTGAATAAATTTGTAATTGACTTTGATATTAGTTCGGAAGTTGTAAAGAAGAGATTGATTGAATTGTTTAAAAACAAAAGATCGGACAATAACTTATTGTAATAAGATTCACTTTGTAGTTCAACAATCATAGTGACTTGCTCCGAAATCATCAGGATTGGCAATAGATTGTTGATTCGATACAATTTTGAATCAACTACTTTGTATAAATGAATTGTAAATATTATGACAAATATTTTAAATAAACCACCTTTGGCGAAGAAACGCTGTTTGGTGCAGTAATAATAATATTGAAACGTGTGTGTGTGTGTGTGTGCGTGTATGTAATGAAATGTAATCGAGAATGCGTTCATCTGCATGTTCGAGTGACCTATCTAGTGAGTAAATGTATGAATGTTCGAGGAATCGTGTAATCAATTGAGTAGTGAAAGAGAGAGAGAGATGTAGTATACAATCAAGCGAATGAGGGAATGTGTGAGTGAGCGAGTGAGCGTTTTTTGTATTTTCCATGTATTTTGTTGTTGGATTCGTTTCGTATGCTCATACAAACGAAGTAAAAAAACTACCGAGCTTTCAAAATGTAAACAAATGATCTTAAAACGCACCAATGTATTTTGTTGTTGAATAAATTTTTGAGTGTTTGATAGAGAGAATTGAATGAGAAAACAATTGAATGTGTGAGTGAGCGAGTGAGTGAATGATGTACGACGTATGGTTTTCGCTCATAGGAAGACGCACGCGCTCGCAATGCTACCGCATGGGTGACGCAAGCAGTGACGCAAAGACTGTCCACGAATCCCCATTTTCCTACTACTCACCATCCATTTAAAATACTTGCTGCGTTGTTCAGAAAAATACATCAATTGAAGACAACCATGAGGATATTTATGAGTTTGCCATTATATCCTTTTTAACATGATTGATACATCATGCGTGAGAGCTAACCCGGAGTGTTATTTTGTATCAGCCAGACTAAGCTGGACTGAGCCCTATATTTAAAGCAAAAATTCATACGGAAACAAAACAAATTTTTTTTCAAATAATTGTAAATAGCAATTTGTTATGGTAACCCATATTCATCGAGTTGTAAAACCGAGCTAAATTTACCATACGTTTTGGTTGAACGAAAATTGAAAAGATGTCAACTGTAGCGAGTAGTTGATACTGTGAATGCCATATGAATCTGCACAATTTATCTATTTTCCTTGTTTTTCGTGGTTTTTTCGGTAGATGTGTTTTGAAATGTAAGTTTTTTTTTTATATAAGGAGCAAAAAATTCGAAGTCAAATGATGTTACTCCGATGCATTTGAAGGAAATTTGATATTTTATAGAATATTCATTGGAATTTTATGTTAAATTATTAATTTATATTTTTATAGGCCACTTTCGGAATCAATAATAACTGGCATCGTATGGAATACAATATTAAGAATCAATTCGTATTCTCTTCGGAATGGAAAACATATATTCGAAATGTGATGTGTACGTAAATTTAATTTTGATTGATTTATTTTCTGGAGTGGATATTTTCAACTATCCAGTCTCAAAAAATAGAAACATAGATTACGCGGTTTTTTTATTAAAAATGCCGAAATTTTAATTCGAAAAATACGAATACATCCTAGGGAATATAATGATGTCATGTATTCATTAATATCATGATGAAAACTTATTCTTATATTAATATTGAACAATATTGAACATATGCGGCAAAATGAAGATAAAGATCTGCGTGCATACATTACCATTTAATGCTTTCTCATTAGATCAATTTTTTCCAGAAGAAAATGTTTGACTTTCAAGTGTTCAAGTGTTTATTAAGTAGAAAAGGAAATCGTGTTTATGATGGATAAGAATAAAATTTACAACAAATTATGTGTTCGCTTGTGCGCACTATTAGCACATGTATCAGGAATGTGCGTTTTTTTACACATATTTCAAGTACCGACATAATAGAATATATATTGAAGCAGACCATTACAAGCGACTGAACATTCATTTAATAATGAGTTTCAGTCAACAAGCATATCAAATGGAAAAAAAATCTCTTTACAGCGCATCAACCGTAGAGGGAATCCAAAAATATCAACAATAACCAGGTGCGTTTATGTATGAAAACAGTTTAATATTGTAAATTTGTCTGTACGAATATGTGGTTGTTTTTTTCAAGTTCGCTGTATTTCGGTCACATTTGTTGCGTTCAGAAACATCAGCAAATACAAATACAAATAGTTTGCATAAGTTTGAAAACTTCCGAGATGCAACACAAAAACTATATTTTTTAAGTGGCTTTGTCGGAAATAACTTTTCCGTCGCATGTATCATCATTTGATTCAATATCTGACGCCGAAATTCTTGGTGCCGTTGGGTTTCCTCTAAAAATGAGATAAATCAAGCCCCATTTATATCCCGTGGACTTTTAACAATTCAATCAGTTAAACCAAATGTCATCACATCTGCTATTTGGAATATGCAACTGAAATTGATTTGGCCAACACAAATTTAAACCACATATGCACATTTAACCAATTTGGCATTAATCAAAGCAATTAATTTCCAGCGAACCAATGATAATGTGCTATAACACTGTACTGTTCCCTGTTCCCTGTTCACAATGTTTGCCCATCAAAAATCCGTTTAATTTGAACACCATTTTCAGTTTAACTTGTATTTATTGCTGATTGTCATTTCATTGAAACAACATTGAAAATGAACGAAACACACTGTTACTGCAGAAGTATTGTATGTGAATTGTAAAAACATTGTGTCTACAGTGCGGTGTCGATTGCGTGGCATTGAATCCAAATATCCAGCTTGCTCAATCTATTAACCACATTATTGTTTCAAGTAAAACTGAATACATTGAGCTATAAATCTCACACTTTTGTATTCATTTTCTCGTAAAATTTTATCCGCTTTTGTCAAGCAAAATAACATCTAGACATTTTTCAGTTACCAGTTTTATATGAACACTGTATTGAAATTTTTGCACAGAAAAAAAATTATTAAATTTTCAAACAAATACGTTTACATGTAAAAAATGAGTGTCATCATATTTGTTCGTTCATTTTCCTTATTGTTCCATTCATTGGAATGAACAATTTCTATAAACGAAAAGCGAAAATAAAATACTAAATGAATAATCATAACTATTTCAATAAATGTCGTATAATTACAAACAAATATGTGTTAATGCATCCCCTTTTCAACTCACACCACTGACAATGTTTTTTAGGTTGCAATTAATCAAATATTCATTGTTGAATAAAATGTCAATAAGGTACCAAGTTGGTACTACCAAGAGAATATTACTAAATTTGAAATATATATCTTATCTAATATTATATTTAGAACGAGAGGCGGCAGTATGATTTTGTTCAACATTATCAGGTTCATCCTGCATTGAAATTTGGAACTGGAAAGAAATTTAAAATGCACGCAATGTGGAAAGTGTATTAGAAAAAATCTTCATTTCTTCAATTTTCATCACACTAACGAAAAATATTGGTTCATTTAACTTTTTGAATTGAGCAATTGAAATAAATGATGCATGTTTATCAATAGGAAGTAATCACAACTAATATCAAATACATCTTATTGCGATAAGTATATATTATTTGGTTCTGAAACAATTATATACTTTTAATAAATGTGTTATTTTGATCATTATATAAAACGCATGAATCATCGCTATGCGTTTTTATTCAATGATTAACATGTAATTCACATAGTGATTGAATCACATCGAATGCATTTATTTAGAACACATTTTCTGAAGTCACGTCTTAATAATTGTGAACATGTTTTCTTTGAAACTTGCCGCTACTTTGTGGAAAAAATGGATTTTTTAAAATTACATTTCACTATTTTAGTGAAAATTAAAAGCATACAGGAGCTACGATGAAAATTAGATGATAAAACATTTATTTTTACCCGAAAAACTGCCGCACGAAGTTTATAAATGTTTTACTTAAAGATCAATTTCATTTTGCCGCATAGTCGGTCGATGCCTGTTTCTGTCGTGGAGCGAAAATTTTGAAGTGCATCTTAATTCTTCTATGATGAATTCGATAATAAAAAAAAAATATTTTTTTCTCATCAAATCGCTATTTCCGATTTGAGTAAATAGTGGTAAGATTGCTTCATTCGTTAATTTGTTTATTATTCAACATTTTTACCGATGATTATTTTGAGCTACCAAAAAAGACGGCTCATCATTTACCACACACAATAAAACTCCAATAAAACGCATCACTTTTGTATTGTTGCATATATTGTGTTCTTTTGATATGAGAAAGATTTTAGCGTCAGCTAATGAACGTTTAAGTGTTAAGTGACTCATTTAATAGCCATACATACGTTTTTTTTCTCACATATGTTATCTAGTACATTCTTATATAAATCCCATGTACGGATATATGCTTTTTCATAAATAAAATAGATTCATACATTTTTATTTGCCATTTTTCCAAAAATTACTGAGTTGTACGCAAGAACGCCCTTCAATTTCAACTCATATACCTGGAATAAATATTTACCTTTCTCATCGGGTTTGATGTTTATATATGAAACCCTTTATTAAATTTAATTTTCCACTCAATTCCTATCTAAATTCTTTAAATATTTACTTTGCTACCGATCTTTGGCTACTGTATTATTCGGTCTGGAATAAAATCATTTTAAATTGGGACCAAAGCGATGAAATGTTGTTTTCGTTTTTGTTTACGTCGTTGAAAATAAATTCATTTAATTTTCAAACAGATACAGACGTTTGTTTTCAGAGGCCTTTCCATTGACTTATGGCACTTTGCATTATGTAAGTTGTGTGGAATCTGTTTTAAAATGTCAAATGTCTAAATAGGTCTGCATGAAAAAGTTTACAGAAGTGTGCATGCAACGCCATCTTTCAATGAATAGAAGTAAAATGTTAAACAGGTTTGTCTTTTTCATTTAATTTATTGAACTATAATTTATTTATATATCCCAACCAAATAAAAAATTATTTCAAAAATGTCATTGAAATTCCAAAATATCCAAGCTCATATCCAAATTTATAGTCTTAGTGGAGTTTTGTTTCATTCATTTTAGTAAATGTGATAAAATTTGCATTTTCCATTTATATGTGAAAACAGAATTAATGACAGTTCTTTTGACAGACAATTTATATGTACAGACATTTCTTATTTTGTAAACAATCATTAGTTACCCGCAAAATGAAACATATAGAAAATATTTCACCATCGAATGTAATCTAGTTTTGTTGTATACCATTTATTACATGTTTTATTCACATTATCGAAAAATACATTTTTCTTTATTGGACAAACAAAATCAAAAGAAACAATCAAAATGTCGAGTGATGTAATTATTTATTGCGAACAATTGAAATCGGTTGTTGGCAGTCAAGACACCAAAAAGGCTTCCACAAATCTTGATGCCATTGATGAATATTTCAATGACCGTATATCTGAAAATGAAATTGGTATGTATTTGTTGAATATAATGCAATAAAATAATGAATATTTGTATTCAATTTCAGATTTGGCTGTTGCTAAAATATTCAGTGAAAATGGCGGAGTCCTAGGTTTCGTTAAGTTGTGTTTGAAACAAAGTAAAACATTCAAAGATGTGACAATCAAATCATTTGAATTGTTTTCGAAAATCATTGAACTTTATCCATATAAAATTAAATCAGTGGCAACGAATGTAGTCATAGTAAGTTGATCGCTTTTGTGGTGTTTCGGAAAACAAATAAATTTTCATCGGAATTTATAGTTAAATTAACATACATATATTGTTGTTGAAAACAGATTTGTTTGCAGTATATGCGCTCAACAAACACAACGGCTAGAGAGAAGGACAAAGCCGGTCATGTAATTGAAACATTAGTACTGAGGAATTGCTGTGATTCGGTCGACCGATGCTATTTAATGGGTGAATTGTTGAAAGTAGCTCAAGTATCAAATCCAGCAACAGGTACATAATGTTTATTTATTTATTTTTCACATGAATTGAATCATGACTTAACAATGAACATTTTTATTGTTTGCAGTTCAATCCCGTATATTTGGCTTGATTGGCAGTTTGGCAAAAGATTATCCAGATTGTATTGAAAATGCAGCTGAAGATGGTATCAAAATTCGTGATATGTATTTCAAAGCGCTGGAAGATTCAGTTATCAACAAACAAGATGTAATTTTTCATATCGATCCAAATGAATTTACATGATATAATTAAAATTCTTTTTATTTTTATAAATAGACATCATTTGTATCACTAACTGGGGCATTCAATGGATTGAATGATTTCCTAGTAAATTTTGAGCCATCTGAAAAACACAAAATCTTATTTGCGGAACGCGTTTACAAATGTATAAAACCAATTGCAAAACCGTTAGAAAATAGTGTGCACAAAGCCATACATCGAAGTGCATTGAATTTGTTAGCAAACCATTGTAAATTATTCGGAAAACATGTTTTTGATGATTTTTTCTATTGGCATGATCTCCTTGTGAATAAATGGTTAAAAATGGAACAATTTGACAATCGACGTCCAGCAATTTTTCTTTTACATGCTATGCATCGTGAAATTGCATCTCGACTAATACAAAGTAATGATTCTGATAGATGTCGCGAGATTTTGACATTTTTACAAACATATTTCAAAGCAACACTCGAATCATCGAAAAGCCAACCATTTGAAGTGCGTTTGGCGATAGTTGGTTTTGGTTTGATGGCTGCACCGTACAAAAGGCTACTATCATCAGAAGATTTAAATGAACTGCTACGTCTGGTATTGCAACGCACAGAAAGTGCTGCAAACGCTGTTAATCATTATAGCAAAGAGCAACTGGAACATTTTCCAGATTATGTTGAAGCATTATCACGTATTATTGAGCAAGTCAATCAATTGTCTGGAATTCAATTGAATGTTCTTAAAAATATTATCGTATCTGTGATTCGAAATTTTCATTTGTTATCGACTGCTCATCATGATATGTCAATAAATACATTGATGCGCACATTTCATAATTTATCCGAACTCGGCGATGCCATTGTTGATGATATACTAGAGAAAATTATTTATCAAGGTATCATTTGGACATGCTCTCATAAGTTACCATTTGATGCTAAAAATGATTGGAACATCAACACCGATTGGAAAGACCAAGTAACATATGTTTCTTATTTACCTTTGTGGAATGGATTTTTGACTGAAATTGAATCGTGCTCATATAATCGTAATGCGATTGTCAGCAAAATATACGATCAATTAATGAACGCATTGTTCAAAATCATGGTAAATATTTGTTTTTTTTTTCAATTCTATTTATTTTATTAATTCGTTTATATGCGTAAGAAAATATCAAAGAATGGCTAATAATTGATTGTCAATGTGTATACATATTGTCTCTACATCTGGTAATAGCTTTCATATAAAAATGATTAAAATATTTCTCACACTAAATACTTTTTTGTTATTTCAGGATAAATTGAATTTGTCTGTAAATAAACGCATTTACCGTGACGATCATGGGAACGATCAGGATTTATATTTTAGTGATCCAAATTATGATTTGGAACCCGTTCGTGTGAAGGATTTTCACATTTTCTTCAATTTGGTTGGCTTTTATTACGACCTCTTAAATGGTCAAACTCTGAGTAGTCATAAAACGTATTTTCTTAAATGGATTAATCAATTTATTGATGAAGTCATATCAAAATCTCTCATACATCCGTTGGTTAGCGGTTTTATGAGGCTAATGCAACTCATTCTTGGTATTGCAAATCGTTTGGATTATTTTGGAAATGACATGTATGAAGATAATCAAACGAATTATAATGATGTTTACTATTTTTTGAGTACAACGATAAGTAAAGCACAACAAAGTAGTGGTGAACTTCAAATTGCATGCTTAAAATTACTCTTTACATCACCAACATGTATGCTACAAGGCCTAATTCACGATATGATTCCTGCATTTCAAATGGCCTTTGACATTGGAAAATCAAATATAAGCCTTTTTATAGCTGAAATGGCATTAACAGCAATTGAAAAATATCTAGCTTCAGTCAGTCGATCATCCAATGAGGTGAAAACATTTTTACAAGCAGTTTTACCACATTTCGATGTATATCTGCAGGGTTTCAAGAATGATCCAATTAAAAGTGTGGAAATTGCTCGCAATCGTATTCATGGTGCAAAACGGACGGCTCAAAAATTAATCAAAATCAAAGAAAATGACTTAGCAAAGTTTCAGAAAAGAATCCTCGTTTTTTTGGGATCTTTGGAACCAGAATATTGTCTTTATGTTTGTCAAAATAATGACAAAAATTTGGCGAAATGGAATATAAGCAAAACGGTGTGTTTGACATTGTACGGGCCGAATTTTAATCCAAAAATATATATGGACACATTAATACCACGCATTTGTGAAATTGCAACGATGACAACTGATCGACAAAAGAAAATGACTGCATGTGAAATAATTCAAGCAACTATATTGTATCTAATTGCATCAAATAATCACAAAGGAAAATTGTGGACAAAACTATGTGCACTGATGCTTGAATTGGGTTGTGATGGAGATGTTGGTATTCAACAAATGTTCGAACCATTGGTGATGCAAACAATGCACTATATGTCAAAAGATGATCAATTGCAAAATGAAGGGACTGAAATTCTTATGAATTGTCTCATGAATGCAATTTCACATCCAACAAATTTACCAGTACGTGATTTGGCATCTCGATCATTGCGCGAGTTTTTGTCATGGACTATTCGTCAGGCGAGAAAGGATAGAATTGCTGCATCACCGTTCAATATTGTAACACTCTTACGTCAATTAAAAATGTACAATTTGGATGCAATGCATCAAAAACGTCATGGAGCGGCACTTGCATTCAATAATATTTATCGTGTGTTGCGAGAAGAAAATGCAATCGTAAATAAATATTGGTTAGACTTGTTTCATGATTTTTGCGTAAATTTGAAATTAAGTGAACAATATTTAGAGCAAAATAGGAATTGTCAAACCGATTTAAAACAATTATTTGCTAGTTTGGATCATGTACTAAGAGTTCTTAAAGAGAGCAAAAGTATTTTCAACGCATCAAATTCAGAACGTACGAAAACTTCTGCCTTCACTGATTCAACTCTGATGCATGCGGTATTGTGGTTGCTTGGCGAATGTAACAGCACATTAAGTCTCTATCGTAAAAAGATGATGGAAATGTTCATAAAACTGGCACCAGATGTTGACAATTTTAATTCGGCGGCAATGTTTATTCGAACAACACAAAGTATCGAATCAGTGATTGTATTATGTGATAATGGCATTGTAATTCAACATTTTGATTCTAAAACATTTACGATGCACACATGGCTGAAAAAATTACGTGCATCACTCGACTGTTACATATGGTTTATCGAAAATTGTTTTATGCCTGATTGGAAATTGATCTTCGATCAAAGTAACATATTCATCGTACTTGAATACTACATCAGTCAGATGTTGAATAAAAATCATTTTGAAGATTGTCATGACTTTGACTATATGGAGAAGGAAAAAATCAATGTGGAAAAATGTGCCATATTACCATTGATATTGCAATTTCTAAATAAGACAATGTCTATTGGCTGTGTACCCGATGCGATTTGGCAGCAACGTGAATTAATTTGGGCAATAGAAACATCTGTTTTTCGTCCACAATTTCTGGAATGTGATGTTAAGAATCCGGAATTTCTATCTATGTTGCCAAAATCCTTGGAAGTATTTATCATAAATGTGAATCGATTGGTATCCAAGCAATTCAAAATTGATTTGAATGATAAATTGGTCCGAACCACCGCAGATATTTATGACAGTTTGGCTAATTCCATTGATGAAATTCTGAATCGAAACTCAATAACCGCATCGGATAAAAACAATTTGAAAGGAGTAAATTTAATTTGCACATTGATTCGAACAAAGAATGTATGTCTCGATGGAAATTTAAATACAAATATCGATGTACTCGCCAGCAAAGTACTGTACGCAATTTTTGATGGTATTAACTAGGGGCTGAGAACCCTTCATGAATATATATATTTAGTAGATATTCAGAATATTTACGCGATATTTAAATATTTATGAGATTTTTGCTAGATTCGAAAATACACACCATATCATACATATTTGAAATATCTAGTGAATATTCAATTCAATTTCATTTTATCAATAAGTTAGCATTTATGAATATATTGTTGATGGCAAAATCAGTATTGCTTGAAATTGAGATTTGGTAGCTGAGATCAAGTCAACATTCAATATGGCGACATTGTAGACACAATCAAATCATGGAAAGAGAGGAGGAAAGAAATACAGCATATTCTAAACATTGGTGAGCATTTTTTCTTTCCTTTACATTTACATCATTTACACATTTCATTTCATAATGTACCGTTTGTAAAATATTGTTTGCATTGTAATACAAACGATAGTCTGCTTAAACGCAATAATGTCAGTGTACAAAACATTGTGATCGCTACATTATGTTTCGATAATTCTTCTTTGTGTTGGTTATATTCAATAAATGATGTTAGATATGCTTAATATGACCAGAAAATTATCGATCAATCAATCACTCTCTGTTGATCTTATTACTAAGCTATTGCAGAATATTGGCAATGTTATCATGCATACAGTTTTGCAATGAAAACTCTGTCACTATATAACGGTAACATTTATTGTTTATGCAAGTCCCAAAACTCTGATTTCATTCCATTTTAGTTCTCTTTGATGTATTACTTGCTCTGATTTACATTTGCACTGATTTTTTTACATTTTATTTATCATGGATTGTTCTACATGAAATGACCGACAAAAAAAACTCACAGATGTCCAAAAAGAACGCATATTTTCATTACGATATGAGAGTAATAATAATTTTGAAACAATTGCACGAATGACCGGAACTTCAGTCAGTATTTTTTATTTCTAACATTTCATCGAAAAGGCAATTATTCTCGTATTATTATTAGGTGAAAACGGTTCGAAAATGGGTCAATCGATTTGAACAAGATAAGAAAAAAATATTCCTAAAATATTTTTGTGTATTCAATGGCAGTACTTCCATTGAGAATTCTATGGGTGAGATTAGAGTATGTTTATTTCTCCATTTAAATTTTTGAAAAGACGAGTATGTATTCTGATCGATTCGTTTACAGAAAATAAGAGTAAGTTTCACTCTACTTGAAAATAGTTAAACAAGAGTATGTATTTTGTATGTTTGGCGTACTTATAAAAACGAGTATATTTCTTCAATTTGTGAATTAATTTTTTTTTGTAACAGGCACCCATAACCGATAACTAAAAATATTGTGTTGTCGTGAGTCCGTGTGATACAAAGAACAAACACATGCAATGGCTTTCCTTTGTTTTCATACAACCTTCTATTGTGAATAATCGAAAATCGCTGAAAATCGAAAAAAAAAATCTAAAAACTTTTTTTTTTATTCTAGTGTAGGATTTTACATGCCACTTCATCTGGTATGTTCGATTTGATAAGATGCGCATTTTTTATCACTAAATCACTGTTGGTAAATTGCGATCGTAGAATTGGTCCACAGATCAGCTGTCAGTGTATGTGCACGTTGTAGTATTGTATCTCGATTAATCACAAAAAGTGTATAATTCTATTGCGCATAATTTTATTCAAATGTAAGAATGAGATAGAAACAGGAACATATTTTTGACACCGATAACAAAAAATCAGCAGGCTAGTGCAAATTAAACGAGCACAAACATTGTGCCAAAGCAATGTGGCTACATCATCTAAGCATTCTGAACCGTTGCCGACACCACAATCGGCAAAACGAAAAACCAGAGCGTAAACTTTGTGCCAAAGCTATGTGTCTACTTCAGATGAGCACTCTGAACCATTGCCACCGCCACAACCACCATCACCACCAAACATGCGACACACCACCATGTACAAAGAAGCATAATGGCAGCCAACACTAAAGCTGACTCGAATCGACATGCATCAGTACCAGAAACACCACCACCTGCATCGCCAATACATGGTAAATGGAATTTATTTTTATTTTATTTTTCCTCTTCTCATTTCAATATGATCTTCTTCTTCTTCTATCCAACTTTCTTTTTCACAATATTTTCATACATTTTGTATATTCCGTATTTTTCTCTTTAGCTCGGTGCACATTGAGAATTTAAAGCGATGATAATGATGATGATTTTCAAGTGCCACCGGCCAAACGAAGCCGTCAATGTTAGCTGATTCCATCATTATCAACGCCATCATTATCAATCCATCAGGTACAAAGAAGCAAAATGGCAGCACAAAGGTTCAATTGAAGAATGTAGAGCAAATATTGGCAAGCGAATTGAAACAAGAAGTAGATAAATGCGATCGAATCCAATTACAATTGCAGCAGCTCTATGAAAAATTGAAGCAAAAAAAGAAAGCAAAGGTCGTATTGCTAAACAGTTGAAATCAGAAATCATAAAGCAGCTTGCGTGTGATCAACAACAACAGCAACAGATCAAGATTAACGATGATTTTGATGAACATTTACTGATGAATAAACGTGACTCGATTAGATTTCGATAAATATGTGCAAACACAAAAATTTGCACATGAAGTGGTGCGTGAAATAACACAAATGCAGAAAGAGGTCCCGAGAGATCAGCAAACAATCATCTATGCTCTTGGCAATGCTAAAACTGCCACCAATTCTCCAATCAAAGGCCATTTGCGAACACCAAAAGCAGCCATTACGTAAACCATGGATAGATAGAGCAATTTGTATGTTGACAAATGTACCAGTGAATCCAGATTTTAATCGTAAAGCTACCACATTGAGACAACGTCGTGCAGCAGCGACAGCGGCAGAACTTAAAGAAGAAGAAGAAATTTGGCCGGGGCGACCTCTAGGGGAGAGAGGTAGGTATTGAATTGATATGATTCGAGTGTATTAATTTCTAAATGTTCATTTATTTGTATATTTCTCTTGTAGGTAGTGCTGGTCACAAAGTGCTATTCTATAGTAATTTTTTTCCCTTTTACAGACACAGGAGAATGCAGTATGATCTCAACTACCAATCTCAAACTTAAACATATATATTTTAGTATATTTATAAATATTCACAATATTCAAATGCAGGATATTTGCAATATTTGTTTTTATTTACTTTCGTTCTTTCCCCCTTAGGTATCAAAGAACGACAAGGTGATGATTTATTCGCTAAATCAATTTCACCTGACACATTGAAATTCACAAGCCAATTGCTAAAAGTGTGCTTTTTCAAAAATGGAATTCACGCAAATCTGCTGGATTTATTGTTGAATACGACAAAATTAAACTTGTATGACTCATCAAAAACAATTAAACATGGCAAACATTTTTTAAATTTATACAAATCACCCATTTACGAGTATTTCTTTCAAAGTATGGAAATAATTGCTGAACGTTTTATATCAAAAATATTACCACCAAATATATCATATATATTGCATATATTAATTGAATTAACAGAATATGCATACAAAACCAATTCACAAAATATTCCACAAATGAAATCTCTGACAAACATTTTATTGGGAAAATGGACGGAAATAATTGAAAGATGTGATCGACATAAGGCAACTACAACAGCATTACTGGATTTAATGGGTCAAGTGGCGATGATTTGTCCATACGAATTAACCAATATATCACAGAAAGCTGGAAAACTTTCAGATTGGTTATTGAACATTATAACCAATGATGAAAATCCTATTGAGATCAAAACTCAAGCAATATTCTTGTTACCATGTATAATTGGACCGGCAACATATGAACATCAAGACATTCAAAATGCACTAGAAAAATTCCAGTCAACATATTTTCCATTGTACACATCCGAATTACGATCAGGTAGCGTTGATAGAACTACATTCGAGAATGCATTTCAAATTATTCTTGATACAATGTGCGCGTCAAAATCTTGGGTAATATATTCAAAATACATATTTAGGAAATTTTTGAATATTTAATAGTATTTTCGTTGTAATTTCCCCTTTAGGTGATGGTTAAATTCATAATCAACTGTACTGCACAAGACTCCGAGCATATTATGGATGAAAATATAATAAAAAGTATGCAAAAATTCATCGAGTCTCTAAAGCCAGACCATCAGCTCTACTGTTTGAACAAAATATTTGAAATGTTTATTAGCATTTCATATGATGCAACAATTCGAATGGCAATAATGAACCGTTTTCTATCACATATGATACTGAATTCAACAAAAGAAGCCATTGTACAGTTTTATGCTTTTCATATTCAGAAAATAGAACAGCTATTGGACACACCATATGGACTAGAAATGTCCGAATTTAAATTGGAACAATCATTTACTTCCCGCATTGGTGCCTTGGGATTACTTGAAATTCTCATTGTGACACTGACACGTGATGAAATTTGTAATAAAACATGCCCCATTTTAGTTGCCAAATTTGGTTAGTATTTATTTATATTAATATTGATAATTTATTTAATAATTTGCGGTAATTCGATTGGTTTTTCTTCTTCTATTCATTCAGGCAATAGAGTTGAAAAAGATAATATACTGCTAGCTTGGATGTCGAAAAAAACATCAGAAACAAAGCTTGAAAAATTTCAAACCAACAATAACACATACATGGAATGGTTTCGAAAATATCAATGTGCTGCATTCAAAGCTCTATGTGCCATTATTAGCAACACAACAAATCAATTGAGATATTATGAAGGTGCTTTATTTCTCGAAAAAAATTGGTGGAATATCATTAATACATCTGATAACAATCTCTACATAAATCAAACATTGGAGGTTGATAAACGACCAAAGATCAAAGAGCGTATGGTTTCAATTCGACAAAACAAAAGTGGCGAAAATGTGACAAACAAAAAGTATATTGAATCACAAAGTGTGTTTGAGTCATCTTTGAGTCAGGATATAACAAAAATTGATTTAACCAACGCATATGTTCGTACTACGGATGAAGTAGATTATCAACGTAGAATTGTAAATTACCAACGGAAAACGCTAATGTTAGAGAAAAATTCGATAAATGATCATGAAGCGATGGCCACAATCGTATGTGTGATCGAACATATGTTTGAGAACGGAATAACACCAATCAATGAAGATGGTCAATTGCGTCGTCAGAAATTAAATTGGATTGAACATCTATCCACAATTATTGCCAATAAAAATACCAATATTCATATGAATATTCGTATATTTTTGGTGACGGTAGGATTATGAATGATTCCAGTAAATTAAATGTCAATTTAATTGTTCTTTATTTTCAATTTTTCAGGCAATTGATAATTGTGCAAAATGGTTTCAAAATTATGCAAATCATATAACACCAGCAATTTTAAAATTTTTGGTCGATTGGTCGAGTTTTTGTGGTTCAATTGATGCATTAACCATTTTCCTATTGGTCGATATTCTTGAATGGGATTCTGTTCATCAAATTAGCAATGATATGTCAATCGATGAACAAAATCTTGCAAGTGAATTAATGACAAGTCTTATGGCACGTGCATATAATCCACAACGTGATGTGTTTCGTCGCAATTTGGAACTCATTCGAAATTTGATGGAAAGATGGCATTTGTTTATATCATTGCCATATCAATTACTTTTGGAAAAAATTTCGGATTCAAATATTGAATCAAAAATCAATATATGTGGCATTCAATTAAATGGAATTGTACTTGCGAATAAACGTGTTCCATGGACAGAAGAGACAAAACAACCATTTTTAAAAGCGATTAGTGATTGTTTAAACAATAATAATTCGGATGTTTATCAACCATCGGCACAAGTGCTGGGCATGGTTTTGAAGGAAATCATTGACAATCAAAACAACGGTAATATTGATGGCGAAATTGGGGAATTCATGAAATTATTAGTGAATCGTTTGAATGCTTGGAAGCGAAATAATGAAAAAAAATTCATGTACATCTTGTATTACATGGATAAATATTATGTGATCAATGAATTCATCACTCCAATTAGCAGTATGATAGCATCAAGTACGTCAGACATGAAAAAATTCTACTTGCAAATGTTCTTTGCTCGAACCAACGAAGCAGAACCACAAGATGTTGAGATGATTATACTCGATTTATTGAATACATCACAAGAATATCAACATCAATTTATTGGTTTGCATATCTTTAACAAAGCACTTCCAAATATTTCCCAAAATCAAATCAAACGCATTTTACCCCGAATCATTTCATTCCAAGATGCTAAACAAACAGAAGCACGTAATGTTTTGTACGAGATAATGAAGGCACTTCGTGAAAATTATAAAATGGATGAAGAGCTACATGGAAAGGCAACTGAAATCTTATTGAGAGGATTAAATGATATTGATAAAGATCTTCAAATTTCTGTATTCAAATATTGGAATGAGTTGCCAGAACTTCCAGCCACGTTGAATGAACGAATTTTATTTATGCTCCATAATTTATACAATTCAGACTTTTTAACTTATGGCGTACAGTTATTAATCGATTTAAAGTCGTCCGATTTAAAAAAAAGAATTTTTCCGAGTCGTGGTGAAGATGATGATTCAAAGTATACTGAATATGACATAAATGTTAGCTGGAAATCACAAGACAGTACACTTCGAGTTCCATTGTTTACAGAATCACAGCAAAAACATATAATTAACGATGAAACTGATTTAACACAAAGCTACTTACAGGCTACACAACAGACTTTACGTTTTGATCCAACACTCGACCCATCCACACTGCATCAGTCTGCTAATTCATTTTCATTGCAATCACAAAGCTCATTGCTGTTCGAAGTACCAATTCAAATTTTGGATCGCCGATCCCAACGAATACAATCGAATGATGTAGCTGATGTTACTCAGACTCGATTTAATTATTTGCGAGAACGAATTCTACGAAACAAAGATGTCGCAAGTCGTGAAAATGCTTTGAGAGCAGTAAAAAGACGAGATTATAAAAAAAAAGAAAGGAAACCAGCAACAGCAACGCCAAAAAGGTCAAGTTACATTATATCGACGGTATCGATTTGGTGATTTTCCTGACTTTTTCATAGATGGTATGGCATTTTTGTTACCTTTGCAAGTACTCGTAAAATCTGATGCAATTTTGGCTCGCAATACATTTGTAACAATCATGAATGCTATTTATAGTGAACTCGAATTTCAATCTCGACAAATTTTTGCAGATAAATTTGCTAGAATCGTTGAGAATATTGTGAGAAAACCAAGTCAATGTGATCCAATGTTGTTCAGTGCCTTAACTGAAATCATATTAACAAATAATGCAAAATCGAAAATTGATCCTGAAATAACAGCAATACGAAATGTTAATGATATGATGATCAATGCAATTTTATTGCTTGAAAATGGATTGAATACAACACAGAAAGAAAATAGTGAAACATGGTCCGATTTAGCAAACATGTATTACAGTTTATCGGAATTTGATATTGCAGCGAGTATTTTTGCTGATAAAATTGAATCAAATCAAATAATTTCGAAAGCAATTCAATCGGAATCAAATGGTGATTATCAGAATGCATTACATTTATACAAGGAATTAATTAATACTACGGATATGGATGCTTTATGGGGCCGATGTTCGGTTGATTTTGCATACCAATCATTGTTCAACTGTTACGAAATAATGGGAAAATGGGAAGGTCTTTCAGCTTTGACAAAAGATCAAATACGCGACGAAAATGAATCGCAAGTGTTAAATTTTGAACAATTATGGACAGATGAATGGAATAAGCAATTTCTACTTCCACATTATATTCGATCTGAAGTGCGAACATTGTTCTACAGAGAATCAAATGATATGCAATTGTTTCTTGCAAATATCGAGCAGTGGTTACGCAATTCAACTCGTGCAGATTACATAAAGAAACATTTTGGCGAGCAACTTATGATTTTGCATGTCGCCAATAAGGAGTACTTAGAAGCTAAAGTATTTTCAAATCAATATTTTGAAGGTTTTTTGAATGATTGGAGCGCAATGAGTATATTATCGGAAAAAGTACGAAACAATAAATTGATGAATACACGGCGCGTTTCCGAAATTCATGGATTTGCTGATTTATTAAATGGCCCAATCGATGATAGTACCATTGCAGATTTGACTGATCGCTGGCAACGAACACAAATGAATAAAGCCGACTCACCACAAATGTGGGAAGCGTTAATTTCGTATCGAATTTTTGTAACTGAACATGCACTAGAGAAATTTCAATTTAAAAATATGCCAATTGTTGATCGATTGATTGAAAGTATGTTTGATATGCAATTCAAATTAATTGAACTTGCAGTGCAACAGAAAAATATCAACTTGTCAAACATATTGTTAGATCGATTGAACTCATTCAGACAAAATTATGGTCGAAATACTTCAAAAAGTGTAGTTCAATATGAACTGGCTATGATAAAAAAAGAGCAAATTTTATGGATGAATAAAAAAAATCTAAATCCGAACACTGCACTTACAAATTTACTTGATATTTGGACAAATCTTCGACAATTGCAATATGGCCATCGCAGCATTCTTAATGCAAATCCATACATTCAAATTAAAATAATGGAGCAATTCAATCAAATTGCGGACAATGCAAATGACATTATATCGAAATGTGAGCCGGTAGATCAAACTGCAAAAGAGAAGATTGCAAAATTGACTTCATTATGCGAATTCGATTGTAAGTAGATCCTGGAAAATAATATTATAATAATTTTCTTTTTGATTATAGTTTTCAAATCGTTTTCATACATTTTTCTTACAGCACCAACAATTTCTCAATGGATCGATACATTTGCATATCGATGCAACAATGAAACTATCACCTTAGCTGAAAAATGTGAAAAATATCTCAATGTGAACAATCAAACTTATTCCACAAATGTGTCATCGGAAACAATTGGTGAATCTTATTATCGTGTTGCTATATTTGGAATAAAACAATCTAAAAAAGATAACTTTGAAACTCAAAAGTTGATAATTAAATCAATTTTACGTGGAATGCGACTCGGATCAAAAAATTCCCGTCTTCAATTTCCTCGACTGTTGCTACTGCCAAACATTAATACGATCGAATTGACAGCTCTTTTCAATGAAGAGGTTAATAGTTGGTCCTCATTTTTTTCGAATAAACAAGCTTTTTATATTTTTAACGTTATTCTAGGTGAATAAAGTTCCATTATGGACATTCTTGGTTTGGCAAACACAAATTACAACGCGTTTCGATTTCAATAAACCATGTTTCCTGGATAACTTGCTTACTCGTTTGGCTACTGCTTATCCATCGTCGGTGATTTACCCATTTCAATTATGCTATAACCAATTTTATGAACAAAAACCAAATACAATTATTCGTGCTGTCGTCCAGCAAATACTAAATATAGTCAAAAACCCAATGATTGAAAAGTTTATTGAAAATATAAACATCGTGAACCTTCCAGAATTAGTAATTTCACATCATTTAATTAATGCGATGAACAGAATGAACAGAATGCATACAAGTTCAATTAACAATAAACAAGAATTGCAGCAATGTTATAACAATGTATTTGGAAGTATACGTGGAAAATCATCGGACAAAGTTGAATTTATCAAACAAGAATTTCTCAATCTTATGACAGTGACTAGTGAGTGTTACAAAACTAAATTATTTTAATAATGATATTGATTGCATGTTCGAATACTTTTATTGGTGATTATTTTAGATAATAATGATTTTAGACAAGGAGCTGAAGAAATACGTGCCAAATTGAAGAAATTGAAATCGAATCTCAATGAAAATCTTTGTACGTTTAGTCCGTGGTTAGCGAAATATCACAGTAGTGATAATTTCATTGAATTACCTGGACAGTACACTGGCAATGCACCCCCAAATCCGAATAAAGTTATAAAAATTGTGAAATTTGTTGAAAAGGTGTCAATTTGTAATTCGTTACGGAAACCAATCAAGATTAGTTGTATGTGCTCTGATGGCAAAACATATAGCTTCTTAATTAAATATGGTGAAGATTTACGGCAGGACGATCGCATTCAACAAATTCAAGAATTGATGGGTGATCAAATGAAAGCAGACCGTTTGTGCAATCAGCACAAATTATCGTTGCGAACATACAATGTGATTCCGTTAAATATACATTGTGGACTCATCAGTTGGATCGACAATACAGATACTATTACTGGAATTCTCAAAAACAAAAGTTGGGAAAGATTAAATGATAAAGCTGCATATAAATATAGAAATTTTCTATCAAATCGTCAACAACATACAAATAAAAATTTTCCACCGAATGTCATTGCTGCACTTAATTATTCACCCGAAGAAGTAAGTAAAAAAAATTATATTCAATTTTAATAATTGTCAATAGTCATATAATATGTTTTCTCTTCTTTATAGATTTCGCAAAATTTCGTTCAAATTCAATCAACAATACCGGAAAATTCTTTGCGTAAAGCATTGTACGAACTCAGTGCTTCACCTGAATGTTTTTATGCACTTCGAAATAATTTTGCAAAGAGCTTAGCTACCATGAATATAGCTCACTGGTTGCTGGGCATTGGTGATCGACATTTAAACAATTTCATAATGGACAAATATAATGGACAATTGATCGGGATCGATTTTAATATGGCATTTGGAAGTGCTACACGAAATCTCAAAACACCCGAATTGTTGCCATTCCGTTTAACCAGCCAATTTGTGAATGTAATGAAACCACTTGGAACTAGCGGTTTTCTAACCAAATGTATGGAACATGTTCTGCGTACATTCCATATGGAAAGTGAATCTCTTATGGCTGCATTAGAAATTTTTATCAATGAAAAAACTAACAATGATCAAGATTTTTTAAATATTGGATCAACAAAAAGTCATGACTCCCCATCGGAAATAAAGGCTCAAAAGCCAGAACATCATTTGAATGTAATCAAAAATAAGCTCAGTGGCATCAATCCGATAATTCCCATTGAGAATGATTTAAAAATGGGTTCATACTCTTGGTACATTCACTTTTATACATATTAAATCATTTCAACAAACTAGTGTTTATAAATCTATTTTAAATCTTTCTTTTTTTTCTCTTTTAAAATAGCGATGCAGACGTTATTTCAAAATATACAAATCTTTTGCACGGTCAACTGGAATTCGGAAAACTTCGACGTGAATTGGCTAAAGGGAATTTATCGGTTGAGAATCAAGTAAACTGTTTAATTAATCTCGCCACAGATCCATCGGTTTTGGGCATTGCTTACATTGGTTTACAACCATGGGTCTAAGCAAAAACAATTGAATAAAATCTTCAAAAATGAATCCTCCACATACATATGCATAGAGTTTGCATCAACTCTATAATTTTGTAACAAAAAGCAAACAAACTCTATGTGCAAAGCATGGACTCTGTATATCCGTTTTAAAATAAGAAATAATTCACATCCAATTAACAATCGAATTTATTTCATTTATTCTTATTTATACGATTGATTTTTCTTTTAATTTCAAACTTGTTATTTACATTTCATTAAAAATTTGAAGAAGAAACAAACATTGATATTTTTTTAAACAAGAAATAAAAATTTCATAAAAATATTCCAAATCGTTCTATGAACAGCTGTGAAAAAAAATCACTGAGACGTATCGTTGGTTTTTTTATTTGTGTATCGCTTATAATTCACTCGTGCAATGTATGCGCAAAGAAGATATCTGGTGTAGCATTTGTTTGAATCAGTATCGCTTCTCGGCCTAAAGGCTAAGATCAAAGTGTAGTATCTGTTCTTATCAGCTTAACATCTGATAGTTCCACCATAGGTGGACAACAAATGTTAAACTGATTTTTGGGAATAGATGGAGTATTAGAAGCTTGCTTCAGCTCTGTCACGGGTTGGCCTCGTATTGCAGTACAGCGAGGAATTCGGCCCAATAATTACAAACATGATAAAAAAGAAAACATAAAAACGACATGAAAACACCTCTTTCTTGTTGAATCGAATCGAATCGAATTGCATTTTACGTTAATTTCTGTATAATATATTGAGATGATGTTTAATAAAATGCGTCAATTCAGTCTCCAGACTCCTAATTTCCAAACAATGGGCACATTCAATTGCTTTATTTCATTTCTTTTCAATTCCAATTCACGAAAATAACATACTAACGAACAGATGAGTATTGAGTCTGTGTCTGTGTCTGTTGCAAATGTTTATTAGCATTTCATATGATGCAACAATTCGAATGGCAATAATGAACCGTTTTCTATCACATATGATACTGAATTCAACAAAAGAAGCCATTGTACAGTTTTATGCTTTTCATATTCAGAAAATAGAACAGCTATTGGACACACCATATGGACTAGAAATGTTCGAATTTAAATTGGAACAATCATTTACTTCCCGCATTGGTGCCTTGGGGTTACTTGAAATTCTCATTGTGACACTGACACGTGATGAAATTTGTAATAAAACATGCCCCATTTTAGTTGCCAAATTTGGTTAGTATTTATTTATATTAATATTGATAATTTATTTAATAATTTGCGGTAATTCGATTGGTCTTTCTTCTTCTATTCATTCAGGCAATAGAGTTGAAAAAGATAACATACTGCTAGCTTGGATGTCGAAAAAAACATCTTTGAAAGGAAAAAAAAAACCTAAAATTATTCAGGCAATTCAAACGTAAGCACACAAAGTATTCAGAAAAAGAATAGACTAACAGCTTGACATAGCATTTTACTTGGCATCCCCATTTGAGGCTTGGACTTGAATTTTCTTTATTTATGACAAAAGGTGAAAGTTTCATGCGAAATCTCAGTAGAGTAAAAACGAATAAATAATAATAAAAATTTGAAAAAATAAATGAAATATTGAATAATTATGTGTAAAATATTGATTGAAACTAATTTTTAGCGCCTTAAAAAAAAAATAATAAATAAAACAATATTGTTTGGAGACGCGTCAAATTTCAAAACTCAAGTCTCAAAACGTCATGAATTCTGAATCAAGCCTCAAGTCTCAAAATCTCATGATTTTTTAACCAAGTCTCAATGGAAAAAATCAGAAATATGAATGGAGGCGCCACATTGTCATTTTTTTTTAGCTTTGTCAGTCCCTTCTTTTACAGGTTTGTAAAATTGAAGCTACTTGGATTGAAATTCATACTATGAATAATTTATTGTTCATTCATGTAACTGCAGCTAACAGGCCTTTTCCTTCTTATTTTTATTATCATTCAAACGAGAAATATCAAATGGCAACAGAATCTGTATAGTTGCTTACATCTGACTGATAATAGTGATATAATTAAATAAATACATATTTACTATACTAGTAGTTTACGGTAGTGTATTGTGTATTATGTAGAACTCGCTACGATCCAGAATTGGATCGATATCATGTTTGCGGCTCATATTGTGGTTATTGCCCTAAATTCATATTGCGAGGAGATCAAGAAGAACATCACAAAATATGCCCTAATAGAAAAGAGAAATGTTCGGCATGCCACGTTGATGTGACCAGGAAAGATATGGAAAATCATAAACGAACCTGTAACAAAAAATAATTCTTTTTGCAAATAATTACCTGGAGCTACCTTCAAAACAACATATTTCATTCGCTTTTTTTCAACTATTCCATTAGTAGAATATGATATTTCAACTTGTTTCAATAAATCTAATATAATATTTTTTAAAATGCTTCAAAATTATCGCCTGAAACTGAATATAAATCATTCAAAACACTTGATGGCTGTTGGTAGCTTCTACCTTGTAATTGAGAATAAGATGACATTAATAAGAAGCAAAACAAATCTTAACGTTCGGAGAAGTGAATTATCATCCATAAAAACTTTCATGAGTTCTTTTGAAAATTAATTATTGATTTGAAATTATGTGATTAATTGCTCAAAATAAACGATAAACTATTGGAAAAACATAATCAATCTCATTTACTTATTGCCCGATTCATCTAAAATACATTCTTCTTGAATTGATAGAGAAAAAAAACATATTTTTTATACTATTTTTTCAAAATTACCTAATTTTTTATTTAATTCATTGAGAAATTTGAACAAAACAAAACATTTCATTACAATTGGATATCAATTTATTATTCTTACCAAAGTATAATTATTGTACATTGAGTTTAATTAGTATCTTTTTCAAATTGTATCATATGCTCTAGCATCAGAATGCCTTTTGTTCCACTCGGGTATTCCAAACAGATTCAACAGATACTTTCATTTTATTGTTCTTTTTTTTCAATTGTATAAATCTAAAGAGCTGTTAAAATGTTAAAGCGATGAGCTCGAATCTTGAAATTAAAATTTTTTCACTCTTTTCTTCTTCATCTTGTCTCTATTTTTCCTTCAAAATTTCAACACTATTCGTTTGCATTTTTTCGTGATATCAATTGTTTTATTTGGTCATAATGGTGCCATCCATGAAGAGAATACAATAAAATATTCAATAAAACAGTATTTCATATAGTATTTCATTTGAATGGATTTTTATCAAATCCTCTATTTGACTCTACACTTGGCTGCCCTTAGTTACCCCACTGATCATAACTATAGTTTACTGAAATGGTCAACCACTTTGGGAACATATTTAAATTAATGTATTTGAATCTTTCTATAGAATCTGAATGATTAAATTTCATATACACCATTTTTGTTATATTACATTCAATATTAATGTTTAATTTTATGTTATTGGCACGATTCTTAATGATTTCCAATACTTCGTGATAATCTTTTGCCGCAAAATAAAAGATATAGTTATCTGAGCAATATATTGTTAATTCTGACAATTGCTTACCGTATTGCAACATTTCTTTCATCACGGCCATTGTAATTTGATTTGTAGGCTCCACATTTCCATAGTCGATTGATTGGATGGTTAAATTTTTGAGGGCATGGAAATTTTTTGTTAATTCAATTAAAAGGTTTTGATCAAAGATACCAGGAGTATAAAGCCAAAGTATTGTTATATTTTTCATTGGATGTATATACAAATTCCTTATTGAATTATCATTTATGTTAAGAAATAAATTGAGATCTAGATATTTGAGTTGCCTTAAATATATATTATCCATTTCAGTAAACACATGTTCGCCAACCCGCAAAATTAACGACTGAATGTTTGACAATTTATTAGAAATTATTTCACATAACTTTGGCGAATAATTAATATTTAATCTTTCTATTTGGGGATTATGTGTTAAAAATTCATCACAAGATATATCATAAACAGTATTTCCAAAATTAATCAACTTTGAAATTGTGATCGCAGGTAAAGTGTATTGAATACCATTAATGCCATTTATATTCAAAGTCTCCAATTGAGTACAATGAACCAAACAATCATTAAATGGACCAAAAACTGATCCGGGTGGTAAATTGATTTGTAAGCATTTTAATTGCGAAAGAAGCAGACGAATGTCAAGGAGAGTCCTTTTTGTGATATTCACTGGGGACACATGGAGTTCCATAAGATTTGGGCAGTGCTTATAGATTAATTTTAATAAAATTTCTGATATGTCCGGTATATCTTCAAACAAAAATGAACTACGAAGTGTGCTTGCACAAAAAATCGAGCTACCAAAATTAGTTAAAAATCGATCAATTTCAGACAATGTAATATCACTTCTATCATGCATTAAATCTGTAAATGATACAGTTGTTTGCCTTAATTTGGATGAAAATGCTTCTTTTGAGATTTGATTAAATTTAATGCAAACATTTGCAATGGAATGAAAATCACTCATTTGATCAAATTTTTTGAATATGTGGTGCAAGCAGCCATCATTCAGGACAGTTAAAATATTATTTTCCGTATTTTGAGTCAATTTTCCAAACTTTTTTACCTCAATCAATGATAATTTTCCGATTGGTTCAATTATTCTAACATTTCTGTGCTGATCATCTCTAAATTCGTTCATTGGTTTTATCTCATATTCCATATCATAATGTGAGATTTTACCTTGTTCAACTAAATAATTAGCAACTTTGCAATCTTTATACTGAATAAGACCACAAACAAGGACATTGTTTTCACATCGAATGTTTGTTGATTCAATTTCTCCATATGTTTGAAAGAAGCTGCTCATATTTTCTGGACTAACCTGAGAAAAGATAACAATATATTAACTGCGCACGCAAACGGCTAACTAAGATTCATTTTGATGTATTTATCTTACATAATATCGCTGGCTGGGAGACGGTATGTTAATTGGGGTTATCCAAATCGTTCTCTCTGGAATTTCACCACTAAATATTTTGTAAACTTTGTTTTTTTTCAAAGGAGTGAACGCAAATCGCTTGCGTTGAACAAAGAGCAGAGTATCGATAGATCCATATACATTTCACTCCCTCTGTTTCCCTATATTCCATACCGAACCTCATTCACACACACTCTCTCTTTCCTTTTTTGCTCTCTCTATTACCAAACGATAGTTGGTTGAATGTGTAAGTGTCACTCAAACATTGTGTTGACGTTTGGTAGTAGAAAGAGCGAAAAAAGAAAGAGAAAGTGTGTATGAATCTACCCTGGTAAGCAGTCTATATAGCCCTGTACATTTGTATGTGAGTCTCCCGGTTAAGTGCCATCTAAATGAACAAACATAAATTAGATTCACCAACATTTGATACTGAATCTGAATAAAAATAGATTATGTGTAAAAATAATTAAATATTTATGTTCAATAAAATATTTTTCATTATTAAATTATCGAAATATAAATATTTTTGAAATAAAATAATAAAAACACTTCATTGAGAAATTAAAAATACAACTAAAGCAAAACAAACTATTTATATTAAGTCTCCGCATGTTTATTCGATTGGCGTTTGTTGTATACATGTACTGGGTATACAATATAATACATGGGAAAGCTTATGTCAAAACTGTCAAACGCATTGTTTACATTTTATAAACATAACCTTAGTGTGGATCAATTTGCAACACGATCTGAATTACGGCATAATTGGTTTAATTTAGCAAATAAAATGTCACTACAATTGTTGTTTACCGTTTTGGACAATATGCAAACAAATAACAAAATGTTCGATCAAATCAATGGAATTCGATTGACAAGTAACGCAATTTGTTGTTTCTTCCAAAAATAAAATATATAAAAGAAATCTACAATCATTGTATTTCAATTCAGAAAATCAAAATTCACATTTTTGTTCACTATTGTGTGTGACTTCAGTAAATTAAATAAACTCTTCATAAATTCACTTCGAATAGATTTATAATTTTCATATTACAATAACAAATGAAATGTCAATTTGTATGGAAATAAACACACTAAACAATATGCGGTTATGTTTTCAATGAGTTATATAGTAAACAACTTATGTCAAGTCAGTGTCGCCTGAAACGATTACACAGCAACTACACAGTAAAATAAAATTGAAATAAAACAACGGATTGTTGTCGCTCAACAAAGAATTGGTGATTGTTGTTTCTCCCGAGTAAAATGTTTATAAAAATATTGTTTTAGTTCATAGCACGCAAAATGTTTTTAATTTTTTCGAGTCAAATATTTTTAAAGATATATTCTAATCTATTTGGGTTTATTTTTAATCCATTCGGATTTTTGACTATAAAAATCCAAAAAACTAATTAAAAAATTCTTTTGGTTTTACAGTGTAAGCTTTCCCATGTCTTGTCTTGTATACAAAGTATCATGTATACAACAAACGTCCAATTTCTTTAAATAAAAATTCGGAGACTTAGTATAAATAGTTTGTTTTAGCTTTAGTTGTATTTTTAATTTCTCAATGAAGTGTTTTTATTATTCTAAATTTTCAAAAATTAAAATTATATTGTCGATGGAATTTAATAATAGAAAAACTATTACTAATTGCTATATAAATATTTAACGTCGTATTTATAGCGAACATAATGAATTTTTATTCAGGATTTCAGTTTCAAATGTTGGTGAACCTAAATTATGTTTATTTAGTAAATATTTAGTCTTTGGGAATGTGTTAATGATATTCACTTTTTTATTCACTGCAAAATTCAAAAGATATGAATGCGGAAATCGCTATGGAACTTTTTGGCAACAGAGCAAGTGAAATGTATATGGATCTATCGATACTCTGCTGATTTGTTCAACGCAAGCGATTTGCGTTCACTCTGTGTGTGAACGCAAAAAACGTTACAAACGCAAGTGTATTATTAGAAGTGCTGTGCTTAAGCACTGTATTGCTTTTGTGTGGATATTTCACAGAATTCGTGCAACGCTTGTTGTGTGCTACGCATACAATCAAGAATATAAATGAATTCACACTATGAATATATCCACAAAATATTTTTACAGAAAAATCATTGACTGCTTTTTTCTTAATATTTTTTATTACTTCTCTGGACAATAATTCTTAACAAATAATTTACCAGTAACGAACTAAAACTCACTATAGACTTCTTATATACGCTTATATATCTCTCTCCATTGTACGAGAGCATACTTCAACAAATATGTATATACATGTTCATGTTTATGTTCATGCATGTACTATGCACTTTGTTACACCAAGCACATGTTATGTTTGAGTTTTGGTCTAGGGAGTAGACACGGTCCAAAGACTCATTTAGATTCACGCATATCAAAAAGATTCATGATGCAAAGATTTACAGCGATTCATTGAGATTCACTCAGATTCACTACGATTTAAAAGATGCTTGGTTATATTTATTGCAAAATCATTGCGATGTATTTAGATGTACAGAGATTTATTGGGACTTGGGAATCATTCTTTTTTCTCGTGGCTAGCCCCTAGGGTTTTGTTGTTTGTACCTTGAATGCATGAAAACAATAGCAAACTCAAACCGATTCCAACAATAAAATACATGGTAAGGAGGTCCGTTACCATATTAGTAATGCTTGAAACATATGGAAACAGAGAGAGTGAAATAGGAGAATGATCCTTATAGGATCTTTCGGATCATTATGGAATAGAAACATCTTTCATGGTTTGGAGAGAGAGAAAATGAGAGAGAAAGAGATAATCATTATAATGTATCAGTTACGCTTGATGAGAGAGAGCACAGCATATGCACAGTATATACAGTGGTCTCTCTTTTTTTCTTTTAGTACTTAACAATTGAAAAACAAACTAGTGCATACATCGAAATACATTCAGTTGCATCTGATTGTGCATATAATTCGGATGTGTTTTCGTCGTTGCTCTCCATATGCGATAACAATATTGAAGAGAAGTGTGAGAGAGAGAGAATGAGAGAGAGAGAGAGAGAGAGAGAGAGAGAGAGAACTATTCACTTTTTTCTATATGTATACATCTCCTTTATGTTGACATTTAGACTGAATAATTTGGACATGCTAGCAATAATTTTACAGCCTTTTATTATGTATTGTATGATTGCATTAAAAGGATACTATAATGAACGAGCTCTTTCTTTCAATGTGTATGTATGTGCTGTTTTTATTGTTTTTGCGGCGAATTTTTAAACTCCGAAATAAGCGAAATGAAAATTAATTGAATTGTTAAAAATGAAAATGTTCAATTCAATTATTTCGAAATAACGATAAATTTCAATAATAGTCTGTTTAAACTTAACTCTTAATGTTCGTTCATTTCTCTCATCCTGTTAAACTAAAAAAAAAACCGAGTAGGTTTACTTATATAGCAGAAAAAATAAAAAAATAGGACATTGGACGCTTGATTTTTCATCTTTTATTAATTCGGTAAAACGTTCAGTGTCTCTTTCAAATGTGGAAAAACGATCAAGAATTTCACGCACACGGTGAACTGAAAATTACATTTAACATTTTGTACCAAGGTGCAATAGATGGCAGTTTTACCCGTCATTTTTAAGAAAACATATATTCATTATGGTCAATATTTATTTTAGACAAATTTTAATTTAAAAAAAATTAACAATTGAGAGATATTTGTCGCTTATTTAAATATTACTTAAGAAAATTAAAGTAGACAATTTATGTACAATTTGCCTGGGCACTAGAGAATTTAAAATGTTGCTATATTGAAACAGTATGATCACCATTGTTTGACCATGGCATGAACTTTTTTATGAAGTCTTTTACAACCGTAATTAGAGAATAGTCCCTATTATGTTACATAATTCTCCCCAATATCACTGAAAATGGTTTTGAAAAAAAAAAAAAATGAATGTGAAAATGGAATTTTTAGATTTGATTGGTAATAAACAAACAAAAAATTTATTTAGTACGTACCTGACATCTTCATCTTTCGGTACAACATTTAATTTTTTAAATTCAGCCTAAACACAATTTGCGACGTGTCGTCGTTCCAATGATAGAAATGGCATAAAATGATCGATTAGTGCCGATGTAATGATGCTGGACTTTTTTAAACCGCCATTAAAATTGCAAGCGGCCGCTTCAGCAATATATTCAAAATCTCGAATTTTTGTTTGTTCAACTTCCTGATTAAAAATTGGTAACTGCTACACTTTGTACGACAATAATTGAAAATAATCTGGGTGTATATGAAAATGTTCTTGTTATGCATTAAGAAATAAGTGTTATTGTCAGAAAACAATGAAAAACTTATTTGCGCTTTCAGTTTCACCATAAATCCTATTTTTATTTTGTTCAGATTTAATAACTAGAAAATCATTTTGATGTTTAGTATTTTATTTCTCCCTGTCTAAAACTGGAAACCATTAACAACTCACAGTCAATAGAATCAACATCTCTTATTCTTCATTTTATTTTACAAGTAGATAAATTAAATCAAATTTACTGATTTAATTTTTTGTTTGTAAATCATATGAAGTTATTCTTAATTTCTCAAAAGACAGTTTCGAGAGATGTTTAAATTCAGTTTTTGCATTTGTAATCGAAACAGTTCACGTACAACAGCTCAATTGCCATTTGTTCATCGTGCGCACGCAACTCATATGCTCGAACAAGTCAATCAAATAACAATAGATGACCACCAACGAACTGATTATTATATGAATCATGTTGAGAGAGAGAGAGAGAGAGAGAGAGAGAGAAAGAGGGAGAGAGTATGTGTGTGTGTGCGAGTGTGTGAGGAGGGAGGAGAGAGTGTATGTGGGTGTGTGAGCGAGAAAAAATGAGAAATAGCTGTTTCATTCATGCGCATGTGTGTTTTTCTCGCTTTACACCTACTTCGTGTTTTAGAAGAAAATTTTGCAGGATGAAACCGGCATAAGTAAACTACTGGAATATTGGAAAACAAAAACTTGATATTAAATGAACAGTTGATATCACTTCAAGTTAAGAAGATAAATAATAATCGTTGAGATTTTCTTGCAAACATTTAAAATAGTTTTTGTAACAAAAAACGCATCAATTCGAATACATGATAAACGTTCGTTGAGCGAACGTTCAATCCGTAGGAGAAGTAAATTATTTTCAGGGGAAAACAAGCTGAAATACATAAAAGAGACCATGTACGAGACTGGCAATGTGTGTATGCTTTGAACGCAATGTTTATGCTATTGATCCACTGAACGAAAAACTTGAAGAAATCTGTTGGTTCATTTGACTGAATAAATTGAAATATTTAATTTTCTTGTGCCTCGTTCGCAATATGAAACTGCCATTTTCAATGTCAAGCATTTTGCTTTAAAGAGTAATTTTTCTTCATTTATCAACCGTAAATGCAAATTTGCAACAAAATCATCTTTTCAAACGACACAAAAATGAATCATATAGAAAAGCTTTGGTTCAATTAATGATTAGAATTCACAGTTGAGTTGTGTTGTATTGTGTATAATGTTGATGTGCGTGCCTAATGATTTCTGAATTTGGGCCACTGCAATTAGCGCATTCAAATTGAGATGGATAAATGTAAATACTAAGTTAAATAAATCAGACTTTTGTTTTATCACTATTTGTATTTGTAAATGCAAACTTGGTCAAAGCGCACAGTTTTGAAATACTGTTTATGTTTTCGATCAAAGTTGGTCTATAAATTAGAAAAAGCCAAAAGATATAATCTTGTCTTTGAACTTTAATGAAATATTTAAATAAATTTGCAAGTTTTACGTAAAAAAAACCCAAGATGCGTTTGGAATGATATCTGAAAATCGATTGCGTATTTAATGCGAAATCAGCATAATTGAAAAAAAAAAGAAAATCAACTTTTGCATCTTGAATATGAAATGTAACATAAAATTGTTTACATTATATTTGCTCGAGAAAGCCTCTCACTTGATCATATGGCAAACAAGTGGACAACATTCGAACACATACGAGAATGTTGAATCGGTATATGTAAACTGTATTCATTCACAAGCAACAACTTTGTTTTGGTTAAACAAATATAACATTTATATGGTAAAACCTCTCCGAAGATAGAATCTAATTGTTTTTTTTTTGTTGATTCTTCTTTCAGTTGATATTTGCATGTTGCGTATGGTGGTTTAGAGAATTTATTTTGTATGTCTCTGGTTGCACGTTTCACTTAACATCCGTTTGAATTGCTTTAAAAAATTCTGTGCAAATTACATTTATAATAAATGAAACAACATTTAATGGACAGTGTTTATAATCGTATGGTAGCACTTTGTAATACATAAAATGAACAAAATTACATTTGGTTTGTGCTTAATATTTTGGCGAACGGAAGTTGCCTGACTGCGTTTAATAAATTATTTAATACACATCGAAAACTATTGTAATGTGTTTTATTGTTTTTTGGTTTGTTTGAATTTAATGAGTTTTTCATTCAGCAGATGCGTTTCTAAAATTAAACAAATGATCTGTTCGGGTGGTCGTAGATCAGTGAGTTGGGCGATAAACCAATCGCACTTGAAAATTACAGTTCGACAGTTCATATAATTACATCTTCGTGTTCAACAGCACATAGTCTAACGTGAAGATTGCATGAAGAATTGACACGATCAAATGGTGTTTTGTGTGTGTAAAGCTTCATTCATTATTTGTTGTAATCTATTTTTTTTTTTCGCTTAGAACATGAAATTATACGTCTATTTTGCTATAAAAATCAAAACTGGTTCTATTGCAATCTACGATCCATGCTCTAAATTCATAATCGTCGCCTGGTGGCTTAAAGATTTGCCCACTTGATAGCATTAGCTTGAATATTGTACAGACGATTGAAGTAATATTAGCCATAGATGAATTTTTTTTTGTTTTTAATTTGTTATTAGATTTCATCAATGCCATTTACATGATCGTCAATAGTTAAAAGTAATATTATTTACTGTAGTGCAATACTCCCGAATGTCTTTGCATGAAATTCAAACCAATGCCGATATATCGTTTATCTCTATAGATGAAAGAATAATCAAAAGCCTCGTATAAGAAATTTCTGGCTAGAATAAATTGAATTTACATTGAAGTAACACATGCTACACTACAGGTGTTTTGGTAGTTAACCATCGGCGGAAAAGTACTTCCAAAATATAATAGAAAAAATAAACATTCAGTCGTTGACAATGCACGATTGTATTATATCTGTTTTCTGATGATAATCAATGTGACGTCAAACCAATTACCGTATATGTACAGGTTTTAGTATTGATAGATGGTAAAAACGCGTTGGATTCAATCAAAATATTACAAACCATTACAATTGCATCAACACAAATGTGAATATGTTAAAGTATTAGTATTTATATGAAACAGTATGAGTGAACGCATGATCGGCCAACAACTGTGAGTTCCCATTGAAAAAAAAATATATATAGTTTTTTAGCATGTAATGGCCTTTGAATGTGTTATAAGATCACAAGCGTGAGCGCGTATAAATACAAAAGTTTCACTGTGTGGAACGGTGTGCAAAAAAGAATATCGAATAGACGAATATTCAAAGTGAAAAAAACGCGGCCACAAACGGCTGGAGAGGAACGAGAGATAGGTATGGCTGTATGTGCGGTGAATATGTTTTTTCAGTTTTCAATTGGCAATGAATACGGAATCATGCCGTGTGCATCAGATCGTATTCGCGCATTTGTGCTCGTATAGCAATCACCATGTAATGACAATCCAGTGAAATAAAGAGACATACAACAAATAAAAAAAAAAAAAAAAAAAAAAAAACAACAAGATAAATAAACAAAAGCAAAAACATTTAGTTAAATAAATGGCAATTCTAAAAGAACTGCTTTTGTGCTTTCCATTATGATCCCAGTTTTAAAAATATAGAAAGTAACAAACAAGAAACGAGACAATTTGTGCAATTAGTTTCAGTTGTATAAAAAAAAATAATAGACAGAAATGCCGATTGAGTGTATTTGTAACCATTTGAGCACATATTAACAAGTAGATTAAATTATTCGGTTGAAGTGCTCGTTGTGATGGTTCAAAAAGCGCGTGACATATGAATTTTTCGAATATCAATCAAATGGAACATAATCGATTTTATTGACCAAATAGATACACGAAAAAAAGAACGTTTGAAATTTCAGAACTCGCATTGCAAGTTCAACCAATTTCATAAATAAACGTTGAAAGAATTATACGTGTAATCGAATATTTCGAACAAATTTTTAAATAATTATTCGAACAAGAAAAAAAAATCCATCAAATCTTAGAATATACATTGAGTCACATCTTGATTCTACTGACTCATGTTCAACTGAACATTTTAATTGAATATTAACTGCTCGGACCGTGAATTAATTTAAATAAACGAAAGCTCAAGCATTGGTCCATTGCATAGCAACGCAAAGAACGTGTCAAATCATTTGACTTATATGTTAAGCAAGTGAAATTATTTTATGTGCTAAATATGACAATAATTCTATTGGAAAAATAACAAAACTGTATTGGAATCTAACTTTATAGCTTTTGTTTTTAAAAAACAATTGATTGAAGTTGAATTTTTAATTTGAAGCATAAACGATAGATATAAATTTTTGTGGAATCGCTTAGAAATCAACGACAAATACAGAAGTATAAAAAAACTATTTGACGTGTATGATTTGCATGTGAGCTAGACGAATTTTCGCTTATTAAGTATATTGAGCCAAAAAAGTTTCCCTTTTTTCTTTGTTTCTCTCTCTCTCTATCGGTGTGTCTGTGTATGTGTGCATGTGATGTTCGATTTTGAATTAAATATGAGACGACATTTTGTTAGTCATTCGGCAGTCATGCATCAGTAATTTTATAATTCATTTTGATATATTCAATGCAGAAAAAATAAACTCGCGACAATCGCTCAGCATATATAATACAGTGAGAGAAAAAGTGAAAAAAAAAACGGGACGGAACGGAAAAGACAAACTGTGACACATAAACTACGATAATAACTAGCAATTTACAGCACCAATTTTTTCTTTCATTTTTTTTTTTTTATATTCTACTGCATCTTTGGTGGAACTTTTCAACAATCAATCAGTCAACAACAAACCGCAAAAATGGCGCAATTCAAAGATAATTCTTGGGTGAGTTCTTCAACAAAACACTTTTTTTCTTTCCCTCTTTCTTTCTTTCAGTTGATTTACAATTTTATCGCTAAGTTGGGCTAACGCTTTCATTTTTACATTTTAACGTTTAAAAATATAAAAAACGAATTGCTCCGGTGAGAACCGAATTCTACGCTAAAACCAGTTTCATTCAATGAAAAAAAAACGTATCTCTCTTCGTCATTTATGGAAATTCTTCTTTTTCGATAAATATGTTGATTCACTTTTAATTTTCGCTTTTACATAGTTTTTTTCGACGACATTTAGATTAAGAGATTAAAACCACTTGGGATTATCAATCGTTAGGTGCCGAAAATTGCATAACTGGTCTAAATAACGAATGATTCTCAACTGATTTCTTTGTAGTTTTATTTTAAATGTTGCCGATTGAAATAATAAAAACAAACACGAAAAAAAATTCGACACAAAAGCCTGTAAATAAATGATTTTTTTTTCTCTATTTGCGGCATATTCAATATTTTACTTGATGAAATTTTCATTGTCATTAGAACTGAATTAGCTGTTTATAATCAAGAGCAGTCAATACCATTACGAAGTGATACATTGGATATATTTTGCGGTTTTTTCAGTCGAAATGTCATCGTTATTATTTATGTTAAGAGTTTTCACCAGCCATCATTACGAAATAAATACTTGGTCCAAGTTCGTGTGTATAATTTCATTAGATACTCTTGAATCAAGCAACGTTCATTGCCTTTTTCAAAAATCAGCATACAATCCGTTGTCCGTAACTGAAAGCGCATATGTGCGTTCAAGAAATGGCATAGCGAATAGAAAATATTTGTCAAACCATTGATACAAGATCACAACGTGTTTGCATGTAGGAAAATCTATTGTTGTTGCTGTTGAACAATGGAGACGATTTCGTTGTTGTATTTTTTGCTTTTATTCATTTCCATTTGTGTGTTTATAATGAGCTTGTATTTGATCTGAACAAAAAAACAAACAAACAACAACCGTTCGCTGTGTCGCCTGAGAGTTTGAACCATTGTTAAAACGATTTTACATATTAATTTCATCTCTCATGACTTGGCGATCGTTGGAGATGTGTGTATTTTTCTGCTTCTGTAGAAGATATATCTTTGTCTCAATTTGAATTTCATTCAAGCATTACACATATCACATCGCTTAAAAACACGGCTACTATTCATGATATCAAGGTGCATTTCTAATACCTTTCCCTTTATCGCTTTTTTAATTAGCACCGTTGTTGTTATTTTTCTTTAATCTGCACGAAATATGAAATACGAATGAATATTTCAAGAGAAAAAAAAAATTGAGAAAAATATTTCACAAATGTGAGAAATAGCATGAAAAGTGAGCTCATTTTTTTTAACTTAAAATTCATTTGCTGAATTAAATCATCATTGCGTAGTGTAAAAATAAGAGCTAGAAAATAAACGAAATGTTAGAAAGTGTTAAACCATCATGGATGCAATGCATGTTAATGCAGTGTTCATTTGTTACCAAATGTTACCACTAAAATTCATCAAAAATTCGTAATATGATCGTGTTCATTTTTATTTCGTTTTTTCCGAACGAAATGTATCATGTCATAAACAAAGCACTATAAAGCTATTGAATGAGACGCGTTGAGAATATATAACATGAACTGCAATGTAGCATCACACAGCTTGTGTGACACAGACTGTTTAATGCAATTTAGAAAATTTTTTATTTGCGGAAGCTAGTTTGAGCATTTTTTTTTTCTTTTTTTTTTTGTTCAAACTTTGGTAAATTATATAAGCACACCGTTCCAAAATGGATCTGAATTACATCATAATTACACATCGATCACTGTGGTGAGATACTACAAAAAATACCGTTGTTCTGAAATTGTTTACGGTTAAAGAAAAATCCATCCATCGAATACCTCGAAACCGATGGACGTGATACCGCTATTGCAATCGAAACAAATGCAATTGCACATTCAAGAATTACCGTCTAACGGTCAGTTTTGCATTCAATTCACCGCTGATAAAATAAAATCACATATATATATGTATATATATAAAATCACAACCATTGCAATTGCAAATTATCAGTAAAGTTGTCCATATGTACCAACATGTACACGAGTTAATTTAAATCGGTAAAATTTACTTTGGAAAAAAAATAACAACATTCGATGATGAAATAAACGAATGTATGCCGTTTAATTCTGGTACATTCTGTGCGTTGACGCGCATATGTAATGGACAGTATTTGTTTTGTTGTTGCGTGCATACCTTATATTGGATAATTCAATTGCAAACGATGTGCCATTTTATGGCCAATAAGCAATTATAATCATTAGGTTTTTATTTAATATACTTATTTTTGTCCATTTGTATGTAATTTCAATTGTCAATTGGCAAAAGAGCATTTCTCTCTTATATTCATTCCAAAAATGGAAGTTTGGCTATTTTTGTGGAAAAAAAATCGCTCGGTTCAATGATCTTGTCACTTGGTGAAATGACAACCATCAACGTATACAATAACAACTGTCGGATTACAGATTATCTAAAACACGTGAGAGATTGCTCAGTTTGATCACATATTTCTTTTCCACTCTTGGTTGAAATATTTTTGCGATGACAAATTAGTGTAGCCAATTTTGCCTTTAAGCCGTCGAAAGCATGAAGACATGAGCAATTTTTTTTTTTTTGCCCATTAATAATTTGAAATTTGGACCATCTAAGCGAAAGTAATAAATCGTTGAGCGACGAAAAAAAAATCCACATTGAGTTTAAAATTAACATACAGTACTTAGTTATTTTCAGTGAAGCTCTCTTTGAACATAATGCTCGCGAGTAAATGAAAAAATTCAAAAAAATAAAAATCAAAAATCACCAGTCAGATCTTTTCAAAGAAAGCTTTTTAAAAAACCGTATGAAAATAGCAGGTGAAATCGACAATTTACTCGCACATCAAAATCTAACGCTGTTAATATGCGCGCTTCAATCATCATGAATAACATCTTCATTTTTTTTGTGCAATCATTTTCTTCCATATTTTATCATTGAAGTGTCTGTGGGCTTTGCACACTTGGGCGAATTCTCACTTTTCTTTTTTTTTTGGTGAAAAGTGCTGCATTTTCATTGCTCTCGTTTTCGTTTTAAATCGTTCAATAAATGGAAAAACTATCTGAAATCGAATGATTTGTTTCGAAAATTTAAAATGCCAATTGATTGGTGCAGTGTTATGCTGCTACGGGCTGTTCACGTTTCAGTGATTGGGTGAATTTTTTTTCATTCGCTTCGCAATTTTCATCAATGCAGATAGTTCTCGTTAACGCTTTGCTTCAGAAATAAATTGAATAACAACAAAGGAGATAATTTCCGATAATTTTTGCTTGTATTTTAAAATTTTAATTGAATTTTAATTTACAAAAAAATTGTACAATCACAAAATACCAATTTTTTTCTAATTAAAAATATGCACATTTTAAAATCATTTTTGGTTCAATTATTATTCCAACTGTTTAATTATAAATTAGAGACTTGAATCGAATCTACACATTTTTGTTTTGCTTAAAAGCTACATCAATTTTAAAATTAAATGGCGATTTTAAAAATTCTATGCGCATTAAACATATTTAATCATTTTTCTTCTTTTCTGATGAATAACGATTAAATACAAATGACATTTAATATTTATTGTTGATTATTTTTCCGCTGAAAAAAAATGTAATTCATCAATATATCTACCGCTAAACTGGTTTAGCTCAAGGTTATGCAATATAAATGAAAAAATATGTTTCAATTTAACGTCTCGACGAACAAGTTGAGTCGTGTGTAGTGCAAAGTGTATGACAATTGACAACAGAATGACTGACATATGTAAGAATTTATATAATTTTGAATTTTATACATATGCGCGTATCCACTGAAAATCGACGCACTATTTGGTATTGGTGTCGATAAAATGCTAGTACTATTTAACAAATTTGCCATGATTGCAGCTGGTTTTTTAAAAATTAAAATGCCACCAATTTCAATAAAAATATCTCTTATATCATATAGCATTTAACATTTCGCTTATCAAGGACAATTATTTTCCAAAACTTAGACAGTAAAATTGCTATTTTTTATTTTGATTTAGCTTTTTATCTATTTCTTTATCAAGTTGAATTACTTTTGTATAAAAAACGTCTAACAATTTACGCTGCGTTGTGTGTTTATCATTCTTATTTTCATGGCACGCTTTAGCTGTAGAAAAAAGGCTTTGTGCAAATGATTCGTATGTGCCCTTTTCGAACAGATTGCGACTGCTGCTTGAACTACTCGGATTACTTAAATTGTTTTGATCCATTAGGGATGTAGCGGATTTAGTACTATATGGCTTTGCTACTTCTTCATTGGTTTTTTCGGTTGAAAATCGATTTTGACAATCTATATGAACAATGAATGCATTTTCAAAAATGTTTTTAATAAAATCGTGTAAAAATTCAAATAAATAAAAAGAAATAAAATTAAGTAAATTCAAAACGTATGATACTCACTAAAGCAACAACATGCTGGTCCACAAACTCTCTTTTGATCATAACATTGGCAGTAATTTCGTACACAAGCCGACCGTTTACATTTGCAATAAGACAATTTTTCCCTTGATGCACCATTTGCCATTGATGACCTACGACAATATATTTTTATATAAAGAGAATGGAAATTAATTTTTTTCTGTTTGACGAGAGAAAGAGAGAGAGAAAAATCGATGAAAAATATCATGAAACACACACACACATTTTATTGTTGAAAAAGACACAATGCGTTCAAGTTGAATGAGAATACTGTTAACAGTATTTCATTCGACAGGAATTATATAGGATTGAATCCATCTGAAATATGATATAAGAATAAAACTAAATATGAAAAAGTAACAAAATCACAATGAGCGTGAAATTTTTCAGTTGTTTTGCAATGTAATACTAATTTTCATAACAGTTATCAACAAAATGTTATAGGAAAAATGTGACAATTTTTGTTTAAAAATTTCGACTTATCATCAGAATTAATGTTTTGATATGAAATTTAATTCTATTCCACTTTATTTTGAAGAGAAATAAAAATCAAAACAATTTTTCTTGAATGTTACAATAATAAAAATGTTTTTATTCAATTTTTAATCGTCACTTCTGAGTGATTATAAACAGTCCTGAACTGTCACGCAACGTATCTCCATGTCAACATGAATTATGATTTAATTGATTTTGGGTTTCCCGCTATCAGGCAGTTTATATCAGAATCTATTTCGAAATTTCAGTTTTTCTATATTCAAAAAAAAAAAAAAACAAAAAATATAATTTATTATCATAATGGTAATTATTATCTTTCGGATTTCTAAAGTGTCTTGTACCACGCAGATGATTAGCTACAAATCGGTATCAATATCATATTGAGTTATTTATTTAAAGGCATGATACATCCACTGTTTTAGCATAAACTTGAACCGAACTGTGAATATGGTGGATTTGAATAGTAAACATGGCATTGAAAATTGCATTTTAAATTTTCCGTGTAATTTATGAGTATTCGTGAGCAATTTCTTCAATGTTTAATTTATGTGTGTACATGGTATTGATTCCAATGGACAACACCGTTGCACATTGACGCATAATTATTCATTCAATTAATGACAAAGAGACACATGTTGTTTTTCTAGATCAGTTTTGACAGTGGCTCTATGCAAGTCACATTATTCATGCATTTCGATGGATGAGCAATTAATTTCAATTTTAATTGAACTTAAAATGATGGAAACTGGATCGATGTTTATCATTTGACAAGTCGGTGTAAATTTTTAATGAAATGAGCAAAGTAAAGCAAAACAAGTGCTTGCACAACATTCCGGCACAGAAAAAAAAAGAAATTTTGTTTTATTTTTCTTTTTTTCTTTCTCGATTTTCTCTCTCTCTCTCTCTCTCTCTCTCTCTCTTTCTGTTTGTCTTTTGTTGGAAAAGAGTTTCTCAATCTTTCGTATCGGTTGTTATTTCTCTTGCACTGAATAGTGGCATTCTAATTTTCTTGCATATGATGTTTTTCATTGCAAATATATAGCGTATATATAGTGCCTTGTATTTTTTTGACATGCCGCACATTTCTTCTTCGTCGCCGTCTTTTTCTTCCTTTTTTTTTCATTTTATTCGTCATGTTTAGCAAATATTTTCACATATATGTAGAGAAATTGAAAGGCAATAAATAAGCGTTTGGTGTATTCATTCGTAGATTGAACGCATTGTTGTTCAAAGATGCTCTTCATGACATCGGACGTAAATTAAGTTGGTGCTTGGTAGCGACATTCTACAATTATTTGAATTTCATCTGGTTTTGCAGTGCAATTGGAAGAAGGAAAACATTGACAACACGATACAGTTTTCACAGGAAATGAAAAAAATAAATGGCAAATAGTATATAAAAATAAATCTATCGCATTGACGACGTGGTATTTTCTTTTTGTTACTTCCGCTATTTGGTTTACTATTCGCGGCGTTCCACAATTTCTACAGAATAGAGAGCATAATTATCAAGCGATTATTTTCTAGAACTACGTTGTTATTGCATAACTGACGGCATAAATTGTTACCAATATATATCGAGGAGTAAAAATGCGTGCCTGTGGGAAATTACTAAATTAACCCATTCGATTTAGTTTTTTTTTTCTCAATACATTGTTTTGGAGCCGATCTCATTTTACCAAAAAGATGTCTCCATACATTGCATTGTAATTGAATTTACGGAGTTTACGCTCGAGAATTTTGCATTGTTTACATTGGCTTTATCACTTATTTATTCGATAAATTTCATATTTTTCTCTCATCAATTTCAATGTTTGTTGATTTAAAAATAGGTCTCAATATTTCCGCCAATAATAAATAAACCACTTGGCTGATTTATTTCTATTGTGGTATAATATATGGTTTTAAGAGAAAAACAAAAAACAACAATAACAACAATAACAATAACAACAGAAATAATCTGAATCCCATTTGTAATATGAAACAATTGATATGTAGCACAGTCAATGTATAACACAGTGTCGGTTTACCGGGGCTGAGATATTCAAACAACATCGTCAATATTTCCACCGAACAGAATGTTGTTGGGTATTGAAAATACGATGCGATAATGAATACTTGAACATAAACAATACATTGCATGATTAACAGACTACTCACTACAGATTTGCTCATACATTTTTTGCACGTTCAAATAAAAATGAACGAATGAAACAAATGAAAATATACAGAGAAAAAAAAACACATTATAAAAATTAAACGGGGAAGAAAGTCGGACAACGCGCCCGATACAAAACTAAAATACACACAAATTTAATTTCCAAAATAACGATCTTTGCTTTAACGATGCAAATGCTTGTAATTTGTTTTTTTTTCTTCGTTGTATGTGTAGTACGTTGTGAATCGTGGCTTTTATTTTGCTGAAAATCTTGATACTACATCGTAATGTTCTTCTTTTTTTTCCATTTCGCCTTTTATACACATTCATGTTCCAGTGTGTTTCATTTCAAAATGACCCAATTGCTTTGTTTCAACAGTTTTCTATTTGGTTGTGCGCACGCGGCTAGCATTACATCTTTTGTTGGAAATATTAAAAAGCAGAACATGTTCCAGAAATAAAAAAAAACATCAGTGCAAATCGCCATTCAAGTCTTAGTGACAAGAATGTGAATTTTTTTGTTGTTATTATTTAGATCGAATTCTTGTGCGAAGCAAATACCGTTAGGTTGTTAGATAGTGTCTTATGACAATTATCAACTAAAGTCTTTTTTTTTTTTGCCACAAATATTGTGTTCTTTGTTTATACGCAATATGGGACAATATTAAAAATAAATGCGCATTAAATGATTTTCTAACGAAATTAAAGTAAATGTAATTACGGTACAAGTCTGACATTCATCGCTCAAAATAACTTGATTTGTTAACAAGAAGTTATTTAACTCAACTAAATAAGAATTTTAATCCACACTTAAGTGTTGTTGTTTATTCATGATTATAGTCGATTCAGCTTAATCACAATGACACAGTAACAATCTATATTTTTTTTTTCAATTGCGAATTATTCATAATTTTCATTCACTTTCTACTCTCATCGATACAATGCCAAAATATTGTTCATGCTAAAGACTGTTCTGTCACGTTCCTGTTCAATGCTACGAAAGATGTCGTTTGCATAAATTCATAATCAATGTGAGGACATTATGGAAAGCGTCTTTGTGCTAAACATTCTTTATGAGTTTCGTGCATTTTTGTGTTGGTGTTTTTTTTTTTTTTTTTTTTTCAGTAACAAAGTCGTTCTGTCAAACTGTATTATATCTCAAAGTCAAATATGGTTTTGCTGATAGGCGACCACACAATCGTACAATTTCGGTTTCTTATATTTATATGTTTTTGCATGCAACCGCCATTTTCATTGTGTATTGCCAACTGAAGTAATATATTATTTAAATCGAATGTCATTGCTGCGTATTTAGTTTAAGAATTCTAATTAAAGCGAACCATTTTGTGAGCATTTAGTTTGAGAATTCAAAACGAAAGAATAATTATTTTATAGTTCAGTCAAATTTAATTTGAAAAAAGTGATAAAAAGTGGTAAAAAGTGTTGTTTTGACATAAAAATATGATGGAACCAATAACGAAAAGTTCACAAAATCATATGGTCATTTCCATGATGGAATCAACAAAGAATGGTGTACATGAATATGGATTGGATGTGGATGAATCATTAAGTGATAATTCACAAGATTTTATTGGTGAAAATAGCGACGATCCAATATGGGAAACAAAACGAATTAAACTGCAAAAGCCGGCATTTTTGCAACCAAAACCAATAGCTGCATGGGTGACATGCAACGACATGAAACGAGAAAATGTATTAGGTATAGAAAAAACATGAATGAAATATTTACTGAATATTTGATAATATTTTCTCATATTATGTCCTTCTTTTAGGCATAGAAAGCATTTGTCCAAATATATGCTTCTATTTTTTGCATGACACATGTGTTGAAGGTGAATATTGCTACAATTCACATGAGCTACCGAATGATGAATTTGTACGACAACGATTGATCGAATGTGGTACAGCAAATGTACCAAAATTATTGCATGTTATTATTGCCCGTTGCCCGAAACTTTTGGATCAATATTTTCGATTGTTTGTTGACTATTTTGCCGATCATCAATTAAAAACCGATTTAATCGAAACAATTAACATTTGTGTACGAGTACAGGATAATCAAAAACGTTTCACATACTTTCAGAATCTAATCAAGGCATTTTTGCGAACCGGCATAACGTACAAATTGGCCATGGAAGCGATTTTATTCAATTTGGAAGATGCAAACAAAGGTGTAATTGATACATTGCTCAATATGAATTTGGTTGAGGACATTGAAGTTGGAGAATTTCTGGGCGTATTCCAATTATTACAAAATCATCGATATCATTTTAATGTTCACATTGTCAATCGTCTGATGTATTTATGTACACAATCCGAAAATGCGTTGGCTGTCGATAAACTCAGCGAATTTACCCGTTTGATATTTCACATTCTCAAAAGAAGCGTTCGTGTTCGGATGGCATTGAACAAAGAATATTATTATGACTATATGCAACTGTACAATCGGAATCGTGATCAAATTCGTAAGCGGAATCAAAAACAAAATTACAATGCAAAATTACAACGCTACGGAAAAACTCAAATGAAATGAAATGAATTCAAATTTTTTTTTTCGCTGATCTAAGTCAATTGAAATCCATTTTCTATTTGCAAATGTAATAAGGAAAAATGTTCCTTTTTTCTCTATTTATTGTGTTAATTAAATTGCACAAAATTAGGATAAGCTATATGTTATGGAAAACAACAAGATAATATAAATGTCGCAAAAACAGTATATTCCTTGATTTATAACACTTATTGATTGCCAATTTATCTATTAAAAGACAGTAAAAAGTATATTTTTTCTGAACAAAAAAAAAACACTCAATCTTTTTTCAAATCATACTTTAAGAATTTCCTTGGAATATTACAAAAACAATTTGTTTATAAAAAGGCCAAAATTATAGACGAAAAAATGCAGAAAATCTCGTTTGAAAATCCCTACCAGTGAATTCGTTTATTCGTTTTTTTTCTTACGTATTATCCACTCAAATGGCATCATTCAAATACTTGATAGAGTAAGACACTTGTGTTAGTGTATTAGTGTGTAAAATGCAAATAAAGTGTTCTCAACAAATGTTGCTCATCATTCTTGTGACATCAATTAACCGATAAGCATAACAGAAGATTTTCTCTCTACAGATTTCTATATAAAGTGTACGAAAAAGTGTGCCAAAATTGTGCAAAATAAAAAAAAAAAACAAAAATAAATCTCGTAAAAAGATGGTATTAAGTTCCCCAGTAATGTATCAACACGAATTGGACGCGATTAATGATCTCTATTCATCAACAAAGTGTCGAAAAGCAAAGTGTCTCGCAAAAATCAAAGTATGCAGAAAATGGATGAACGAGTTAAAACAAGCCACTGAAGAAACCGATAAAACAATCAATATGGTTAAATTAATGGTTGATCAAACGAAAGATAATTTGCTTAAGTCCGAAGATGAACTAGAAAAATTACATTTAGATCTACAATACTTGTATGAAGAAATGGACTATGATGATTCAGGAATTGGTGAATTGCTTACAATTGCAGTAGAAAAAGATGGCGATGAAATTGATTTCGAAAGACGTTCAAACGCAATATCGGTATTCATCAGAAATTCATCACGTCAATTGAAACAATTATCAATGGAAATGGCAAAATTGGTTGAAGCGAAAACGGAAATTTTCTTACAATATGCTCAACTAGCAAAATATATTGAACAATTTGATGCTGACATAAACCACGAGATGGAAAATTGTCCATGCAAACAAATGTAATCAACAATACGGTATGTTCCATTTTTAAAGGAATTACTAATTGTTTTAATATCACGGTGAATTTTTTATTTATCTCATTATTAAGTTAATTAATTTTATTCAAAATCATCATGGTTTGATATTAAAAAAAATGTTTTTAATGTAAAAACTGAAAAAAAAAAATTAAGAAAAATATATAAAGAAAAAAAAAAAATCAAAATAAGAAAAAGAAACGAGAAATTAACAGGAAACGTCATGAAGTCAAAATCACTGTGCGTAAAATTCGTGATTCACACAGTTTTTCATTTTTCCACTTTCGTATATATAATTATAAAATCAAATAATAATAAAACCAAATAATAAATTTATCAGCACCATTGTAGCTACAATTGTTGTGTTTTTATGTTATCTCTTTCTCTCATCTACATTAAGTTTTGAATTAAATAATATTTCACCTGCATAATATGCATTGCCTCTTCAAAAAATGATATATTGTTTTGAATGAAAGTGAAATGTTAAAAGAAGGAAAAAAAAGAAACTGATACTGATCGTATTAGGAATATTTTGTTCAATTTTTCGATCAAAATCTAAATTTGACGTTGAATGAAATAGAAATATTTCTTTTCTCTGTGTGTAAATGAATGTAATTAGATGACAGCATAATTTAAATTTTATTTCGATGGAATTGAAGGAAAAAAAGAACAGTTAAAGCTAATTTCCCGATTCATACACTGAATGCATAAAAATATTTTCGTTAAGTAGGAAGCATAGTGCACAATAACATTGAACATTAAAATCTTATTGCTTCCACGCAATACAAAATTAAGTAAATACAAAAAGAAAGAAAATAAATTTTGTTACACTGTTTCGGATTCACTCAAGATCTTCAATTTAAATGGCTAAAAGCGGAAAATACATTTAATATTATACATATACACCGAAATATTTATGCTTATTTGACTATTGGCGAGAAATGTCATTTTATCATTCTTTTTTATCCATAAAAAGTCATAAAATTAGTTTTCATTTGTTTTTGTGTTTCGTTGCATTTTGTTTAAAAAACAAAACGAAAACAAATGCAAAGAAATTGTTCTACGGTTTTTCATTCCGCTATGTTTGCAACATAAAATGCTGACTACTGAACACTACGCATTTAAGTGGTTTATTATGCATGTGTGTCGCAATGACTTTGACAAGTGCGCATTGACTGTTTTACAAGCTGCAGCCAATTAAATAAATTCATGGAAGCATTATCTCAGGTCTTATTATTATTTGTGTGCATAGCTGTTGACAATTTTATGATGAGCAGCCTCGGTGAAAATGCTTGAAATACAAAATTTAAACAACAACAAAACATGTTGTTAATTGCAACAGTGAAAACTCATCAAGAATGAACAGATTTTTCAATTGCCTATCATGTTCTAACCAAGTGGTTTTTACGTTTCAATGCTTGAATAGTTACTCCGCATAGTGTTTTCTAACTAATGAAGAAAAAAGATTGAGAATAAAATTTGGAATGTGACAAAAATTTGCGAAATTGTAAAAATGTAAATAAAATCGTCATTATGATAAGGTTTCATTGGTGTAAATTAATTGAAAAAAAAAAAATAAAAAGAAAAAAATAGACGAGAAGCGCATGTATAAAAATTGAAAATCGATTCATAAAACTATTTATAACAGCATTTTATGAATTGAGTATACGAATTTCATGTTTGAAAAACGCCTGTATTTAGACAATTTTCCATCTTCGTAATCGATTGCATGGAATGCCTTTGTACGTTTGCAATTACAATAAAATCATATTGAACAAACGAAAAATATCTTTTATGGACGAAATTTTCCAAATATTTTTTTATTTGCTTGTGTTTTTCGCTAATGAAAATGTTCACATTCCTACTCATAAAGAAAGAAATATTCTACGGACAACAAGTAAATATGAATTAAAAATTGAAAATAATAAATACTTGTAAAGAAACTAAAACCATAAATGTTATGAACCATAGTGGTTGCAGATGAAAATCGCACTATGTCTATGAAACCATGCAATGATTTTCATTGTTGTTGGTATTTTATTTATTTAATGTTGTTGATGCCGGGTTGAATTTTATTTGTAACATAGTGTGCCATTATGTTATGTGAAAAAGGAATACACAACACATTTGAGTACTACACTCACAAGCTCATCTACAAAGACAAAACCAGAAAAACGTTCGTTTTGTTGTGCATACTAGATGCTTGGTAGTTTTTTTTCAATGTGTCGATGTGTATCGAAATATATATGTATATATATATATATCGCATCGTTGAACGTGTATTGTACGGTTAAACAAGAATAATAAATGTTGTGTCTGGTGGCGCACACCACATCACTACATAGCATATGACCGAATCAGTACAGTTTGTGTATCGGCAAGAATCAGTTCGTTATTGATTGTTGTCGTTGACGACAAGCCACTTTATTTTTCTTTCCTGTGCACAATCAAATTGTAGTATTATTCGATTTTATTCGAAACGATTTATTTCTTTTTGTTTTCCGAATTAGTTTAAATTGTGTTTTATATTTTATGTGATTTCATTTTATGAAGAATAGTTCCATTGTGGTAGTTATTTAAACGAGAACCTATAGGATCCCTTTAAAAACGGAATTTATAAGGCAATCGTATCGAATGATTGTGAATGTAGGCATTACTCATGAATGACACAGACTGTTCATAAAGTGGATTGCAGTGCATATAAAACTACATTATTGACAAACAAATTAGACAGTGTAATAATTGTATTCATCGCATTTGTTTTTTTTTTTTTTTTTTTTCAATTTTGAACAAAAAATATTCATTTAATTGAAAGAACAAAACGAGCATTTTATCACGGCTGGGGAACTTAAAATTAAAATTCTCGTGACGATGATTTCAAAATAGAAACAAGTGTATAAATTCGAGTTAGACTCACACCAAGCCAATTAGTATAAAATTAGAACACTCAATCCTTCAGTAAATAACCATTTCAACGTATTTTTAATTTTTTAATACGATTAGTGAGAAAATCAATATAGTTCTTTTATGGTGACAATGAGCAATACATATTTTAAATCAAATTTTTAGCATATTGAAATTCAGTTTTTCTTATCTCGCATTATTATCGAGATAACATGAGTTGACATAAGATATCAGTTTGAATACAGAAAAAAACAAACCTCTCGAATGTATTTTTCAGCCAAAGCGCGTTAAGCACATGACGTGTTGTTGCATATCTACTCATGCATTTGAAACTATAATGCATGTTTTCTTTCGATGCAATGTCATGCACAAACCGAGAATTAACAAATGGAAGAAAAAATAATAAATACAATCGCATTGCATAATTGCCTAGTTAGTCGATTATGATCGCATTAAATCGTGAATTCAGTACAAATTTTGAATAAAAATCGAAAAAAAAAAGTATACAAGTTCGTTGCCGTCGTTCACAAGTGAGCAACTGCGCATTTTGATACATTATTTAAATAGAGCGCGTGCGACACACATTAAATTACATGATGAAGAGAAAAAAACACCTTGCAATAGCTTTGAATAATGTATATATATGTATGTATGTTTTGACTCTGTAAACAGAAAATTGTACGAGAAAAGTCAATAAAAACATAATGAAAACTTTGCGAAGAAAATACCAACGCACTTGGATTAGATGTTTTATCATAATCAAATATTGATTTTGAAACAAAAATGCCGCCAAATCGACAATAAAATTTTAAAAAAAATATTCGGGATTAGCCGCTTAGAATATGGATATGAGTACAATGACAATCCATATTATTTTATTGATTTTGACTCATAAAATATTAATGGCATTTCACATGTAATGAAGTTCCATGAACTCACTGTTTTAAATCCATCTAATCCAATTTATATGCATGTGCACTGTAAATGCCCGGAATCCAAAGATATCACTGACCTGTATAAGTATTGTAGAAAATGTTTAATTAAGAACATGCCATTTATGCATGTCCTGAAACGTTGACACAGATACTAAAAGGCTTTCGATTTCATTTCTTCTCTACTATTTGAATGTATTCATCGTACTAAATTATAAAATTGATGTTAAAAGTCTAAATGAGAATTGACGTTTTAATACAAAATTTGGACCCGCCAAATCCTAATCATTCGCTATAATCATATATATCCAAAAATAATTTCGCTTCTCATATGACTAATAGAAATGTGTGCGACCAACTGACCGTAATCAGCATTTAAATGAAACAATGAACAAAATAATGATTGTGAATCTCGTGACCCATGAATGAATTCGATTGTTTCAGTCATACAGTATCTCAAACAGATTATGCGTCATAATCAGTTGTATGGTTTTTGCTGCTCTTAGTATGATATGTCGATGTAGATGCCAAATTTATACTGGAGCCCGTTTTTGTTTGTTTCCTTTTTTTGTGCATATTTTAATATGGTACTATCTCGTTGCAACTATATTTTATGCAAGACATTCGATTACTGTTATTATACGCAACAATAAATAATTTCAATTGAGTTTAAAAACACTCGCAGAGAGAGAAAAAAGAGAAAAAAAAGAGAGAGAGAGAGAGAAACATATTACATACATCAATGGTGAATATGTCGTTATGAAACCATCCGATAATTGATAGAGAAAAAAAATGTAAATAAACAATGATCCGAAAATAAAATTACAGTTCGCATAACAATGCGATAAATTATGAATGAAAGAAAAGATGGATAGAGAGTGTACATTTCTCGGACTGTCAACGCAAATGTAACGGGCAGTGATTATAAGAGAGCATTTGTAAAGGTATTTTGCTTGTGAGACTTTATTTTCACAATTACAATTGCAGATATATAATTGAATACCGCACTGATCCATCTGTGAGCAATCAGAATTGTTAATCGTTGTAATTTTGTTGAATGGTTTGTTTGATGATCGAATACGATTTGTTTGAAAGTCTTATGAACTCAATAAATCGGTACTTATGTAATACCGTTAATGTTTTATCGATGATTTGTGTCTGTGGATAATATTAACGTAATGACATCGTCTACGTTCTTTATTATCTGTGACAAACTAGATCAGATGTTCAGTTCCATTATTTTGCTAATATTATTGACCGTTCAATATGGACTTTGAAATGGCGACCATATCGAATCACCTTTTTATTGAAATGTTTTAATATTTTCTTCATTTCATTCGCACAAATATATACCACTTAATAGATTATTGAGCGCGGATGCAATAACCGAAATCATAATGTGCGAACGAAATGATTTTTTTTGTGTGGTTGTGTTCCAAAAAGCGCGTGGTTTACATTTAAAATTGATTTCATCTACAAATTTTTGCTGTTTGAGCGAGTGCGAGTGAGAGCGCAATTGTTCTCCTCTTGAATTTTTTTTTCTCATTGAATGTATGGTTTTGATACAAATATGTTGTTTTTTTTTTTAAAAAAAATTCGGAATTGTACTACATTGCTTCGCACATCGATACATTTAATAACGGTAATTGTTGGCTGTTTTGCATCATTCTCACATTGGTTCACACAATATGTGAGCCTAATGGAATTTCTCGCGGAATTGAATCGATTCTGTGTTGTGTAGTCGCATCAGATGCGCTTCGATTCCGATTCAGAAATGAGGAAAGAAAAAGGGCTGCATCATGCAAACATAAACAAATATAAAATGTTAACACATCTTCCGTTGTTTACCTTTTTTTTAATTTTCTTTCGTTAATTTTTCTTTGTAAAATCATATGAAGGCGTACAAACACTCATCGATTCCATGACGAACAAATAAGAAGTGTGTGAGAGAGAGAGAGAGAGAGAGAGAGAGAGAAAGAGAGAGAAAGCACCAAAAAGTCTAAATTTAAAATCAAAAAATGCCTCCACACTGACTGACTGAACTGATCCAAATAAAACCGCATCCGTATTTTTAACGTTTGTTCATTTCATTTTGATGTCGTAATATTTTTGTTTGTTCGTTGCTGATTATTTTCATCTTTTTTTCGTTCGTTCTTCTTCTTACCTCTTGTTTATCTGGCGTCGATTCGATTTGGCAAGCAACCACATTAAAAATCTGTGGATAATTTGAATGTGCGCATTCTGCAGAAAATAAATGATTATTATTTAGTTCTCTTTTTCATTGGAAGGTTGATGTGAAAATACGAAAAAGTGCTTCGCCATGCACTTATTTGACATACCAAAATTGACGGACTTTCAAACCAGAACGAATGCGTTGGTTCTTTTCGAATTCGTTGTAGGAAAATAAAAATAGAATTGAAAAATGCTTCCACGACGAAAACAAAATAAATGTGTTGGTTTTCGCAAACAAAATAAATGTTTTGTATTGCTTCATTGTTTGTTGCAGTAACAATACATAAGCACGAGAAACGTAAAACACTTACCACGCTGGATCACGACACCAAATTATATTGTTAGAATTTCAAAAAAAAAAACGAAAAACGAGCGACGGTAAAATGCGTATTTGGAACGAATTTTGTTCTATTTTTGAGACAGAGAGATAGGAACAGAAATCGAGGGAGAAACAATAAAATACACCGCCTAAATGTAGGACATAAATCGTCTTTAGCACTTCGTTAGATTCACCATTATATATTAATGATCATTGGTATGTTGGTGATTTGATTGAAATTCGACACAGACACATTCACATTCACCAAGTCGATTCTTAATGACACTGCATTCCATCCATTGACAACTGGTTTTTAACGCATGATGCATTTGAATCGTAAAACGATATCAAAATTTGTGATTTACAAATGGCATTTTGAGAGGAATTACCTCTTCTCATTCTTCTTTTTATATATATTATTTCGTTAATTATATCAGCCTCCGAAATTCAGTTATATTGTTTATACGCTTTCATGCATTTTTGAAGTTCAAAATGCCTTGACCGCAACTTCTTCACTTCTTTTATTGCTTTATTCAATCAATTCACTTTTTAAAAAAGGTGATACTTTTAGTGCTTTTTACATAAAATTGAAAGTTTTTTTTTTTACTATTCAACAAAGTAAAGAAATTAATTTTTACGATCAACGCACCAAAGCGAAACAATCACATTACGGAAACAACACAATCAATGGATTCAGTATCGCACATTAAATACATGATAATCTTTTGACAAGTAATTTTTTCATAAATTTTATTCTTTAAAATAAAAAATGCTAAATTTGTATCTTTTCGACTAACAAAATTTCGACGGCAACAATGGCAAAAATATAATAAAATTTGACATTTTTTCAATTTGAAAAATTTACAGCAAAAAAAATTTAGTAAATGAAGAAGAATAGAAGATGATATGAATCATGGCGAGCATGAGTTTTTTCTTCTTTCGTCAAAGAGTTTTTTCTTCTTTGTTGAAATGGCCAAATATGAAAAATAAAAATAAAACGGATTTTGGTTCCAGTCTATAATAATCTGTTGACCTGGTTGTTTCTGCTTGAAAATGCAAACGATTTCATTTTAAGCTGTGAAATTTTTAACGTATTTATGCTGTTATAATGACTCTCTGGTAGCTACTTAAGCGCAAGTAAACAAATGATTTTCACTTGAAAAGTAGATGATTTGTTTTAGTAAAAAAAAGAGTTTACCATTATACACAATTTTGAGAATGATTTTTTTTGGAATGTAGATAATGACATGCTACAATGGTGAAGAATTTTTTAATTTGAATTACAATGGTTCGTTCTAATTCCGTAAATTTTCATCAAAGTCCAAAGCAAATGGTCTTAGTCCATAATTATTAAGTGTCTTCTCAATTTGGCTAAGTTACACAAACCAATATAATTATAGCGATTTCTTTTGAACAAGTGCTTGAAAGCCGCTTTCTTTTGAATTGACATATTACGTTATTGAACATGTGGTTGAAAACTTTAAAAAAAAAAAAATTGAAGTGCCATCGGTCGCTAAAACATACACACATCAATATTATTGCATACGAAAGCATTCAGTTCAAGTATCGAATATTGATTCAAATAACTGATGATAAAATCGACATGCGTGCGCCCATTTAAACATAAACATTGTGACAAAGTAGCGCAGATTCGAGTTGTTTTTGCTCAGCGTGTGAGCATGACATACAGTGAATTTGTATTTTTTCAATTTAGAGCTGAATGCGCGTTGCGCACACACGCATTTCAGTTTTGTCGCATCAAATTTTTTTTCCCTCTATTAATGAGTGGCCTCTCCTTGAGAAACCAAAATGAATATCATAACATCGTTACGGTACATCGAAAAGCGAAAAAAATGTTATGATTGCTTATTAATGCATGGAAACAGAACAACCAATTTGCATTTGAATGAAGCCCAAAAACAATTGATCATCGAATCCAACAATGGCTCATTTCTTTATCAAGTATTTGTATGGCGAAAGTGATGATCAATGTTCAACATCGAACACAAAATGCCAACTATTTTGTTGTGAACACATTAAATAGCAATCAATTAATTGAATTAATCATATCGTTTGTTACTAAATATTGCCTGTCAACGCATTAATTTTTTTTTCTCTCTATTTTGTCATAATTTCTTCTTTGTTTTCTTATAAAATTGGAGACAAACACTTGTGATAACTGGTTATTTTGCATGTATCTGTCAGCGCCATCATCTAGACTATTGTTTTTTTTTTTTTTAAATGTGTGTACAACACGATGCGAACCTTGCATTTTGAATTTTGTTTTTTTGTAATGGTGATCATTTTTTGGTGTCACATGAGCACACAAGCAAACAAATGAACAGCATTACCGCTGTGTTACACATTGCCATCGACAGATTTTTGCATTTTGTACACTCAGTTTCATTGGAAAAAATGAAAACGACACCTATATTAAGTGGTGAAATAGATAGCAATTACTTTAAAAGCGATTGTCGTAATTACGATCATGGTTTTCTCGCACATTTTTTTTTCTTCTCTTTTACTAGAAATCATCGTGAATAAGCATTGTTTTTTCTCAACAACAATAAAAAAAAGCTCACATCATTAGATTTTGCGCGCATTATTCAAGCACTGTGGAGTGTGCAATTTGCCAAGCAACGAGAGTGAAAAGAGCCAATCATTTCTTACGACACATACAAACAAATTAATCGTTTGGTGTAATCGATGACAAAATTAGCGTGCAATTGTAGTTGTATTTTTCTTTTTTCAATAAGAATAAAATATTATGTTGCAACAATGCATTTTCTGAGAGCACTCATGAAATGTGAAATTGATTGAAAAGTGGTACCACCTACAGAATCGTTGTTATGATGGCACTAATTTGTGAAAAACCCGCAGAACATAATCATATGTATTGAAAATTGTCTGAAATTTAAAACAGGTCAAAATCAGAAAAAGAAAACAGAACACAAAGCTTCAACTAAGTTCAAGCAACTGTTTATCAGTATTTTGATCATGAAATCAACAACTCTCTTTCTCTCACTCTCACGCTGTGACAAAAAGATATGTCGGGAAAGCGGCAGTTTTTGAACGCTGTTTTTCTTCTCTTTTTAATTGGACTGTTGGTAAATTGCAATTTAATTCAATTTGATTTGACATTTCTTGTTATTTTGCATTACCATTAATGCTCATATGTTTGACCATTTGGTATTTCTCATCTTTCTTTTGTACCAACATATAAGCTGTCCTTAATTTCTCTCTCTCTCTCTCTTTCTTTCTCTTTCTCTTTCTCTCTTTCTCTCTCTCTCTCTGTCTGTCTGTCTGTCTGTCTGTCTCTCTTTCTCTCTCTGTTGTGGTAATTTAACTTTTATCGAAATAGATATAATTAAACTCGATCACATGAATTGATTTACAATAAGCGATGCGCTCTTATCGAACTGTGACTTCGAAGAGAAAATAAAATCATCAAACATGTTTTTTTTTTTTTATTCATGCTGGTGTATTGATGTCGAAGCCAATTTGGTGCATAGAAAGCCAAGCAGTTGTTTTTAATGTATATGCCCGAGTAAAAATGTTGCAATCGATCCATGCAAGCCGTTGATCGACGATCGGCCTATGCATATATTTTTCTATATTTAGCCACCTGCATGTGAACTCCAAATTGCAGAAACAACAACAACAACATCATTTCATTGAATATTGCCAATCAGCAATTGGTTCGTACACTGTGTACATGTAAACGTACAATGGACAATTGACTCAATTGAATTCAATTCGTAAAAATGCAAATAATTTTGTATTTAATTCTATACAAAAATCATATGCTCGTTAAACATTTCTAGTATCATTTGTCTGTGAAACCAAATAATTAAAGAGATTTTTAACGTCTTACGGCGGAAAAAAATATCGATTCTTTTTGTTCTGCAAACAATTAGTTACTGGCTGGCAAAGTCACACCTAGGTAGAGTGCCCTTGCAAATGGCGCGCATTTAATGTGGAAATATTGTTATGGTTTCTTATCATATCCACTATTATTCTCCATTTTTCTCGCTCTCTTTTCCAAAGTTATTATTAACGACTTTGCAAATAATGAATTTTTATTTTCTTTTATTTTTTCAATTCAAATATTTGCACTCGTTGTCGGCTTCATTCGAATTGTAATGAAATCGAATTCACAAACAAATGAAACCAACCAATTTTTTTTTCTTTGTTTTGTTTCCAATTCGTCTATCATATTTGCTTTGCTTCACTAAATTGTTCGTTTCATTTTCTAAACGATCTACAAATAATTTCTATTTTTACACAATTATCATTGCTTACATTTCTCCTTTTTCCACTCCTTCTCTAACGCCTTCAGCGTTTTGCGCATTACAACAAAAAATGGTGTTTCATTGTTTTAGCGTAAAAACAATGAGAAAAATATTCATCCGTTTCGCGACGAAGTCAACACTTAAAAGTGCGACATGTATAATTGCGTGCACATTCGCAAACAACAATGACTGAGGCAACGGCAACGACAACGGCAACGGATTGCTGTTTATATCGACTTTTAGGTGTGAAGTATACATGTGGAATGATGATTAATATCGGTAGCAAAGTGTCGCAACAATTGCTTGCGGTCGCATTCGATATTTGAGAAAGCTGTTTGTTTTGACTTAACAATTTGAACAATCATAAACAATGCTATCTAGATAGAGCTTACGATTGATAAAACCAGAATGAATATACATATATATAAATATGTTGCTATATATTCTTTTCAATATATGTATAACACCAATCACATCCGATTGGTTTTGTGTGTCACCATACAATTCCATACAAATTCATTGTATTTTTTCGATTTTCCGCTGTTTTTATTTCCAAATGATTGGAATTTATGGGCTTCATTTCGAAATAATGGCCATAGAAATATGAGTCAACCGATCGCTTCAATGTAGTTTATCAAGAAACCAGAACAACAATTTTATCGAATGCACGAGTTCAATGGTTTCAGTTTTGTGTGATGTTTTTCTCTCTTTCTTTTTCTCATTTCATTGCTGTTTAGTCAGAGAATGAAAACACATAAACACAAATCTCAACTCAATACATTTGGAAAACGGCTTTGAAATTCAATCATTTTCATTTCCCTGATATGGTCACTTTTGGAACCGATCGCAATGGGAAAAAATCAAATTTATTCAAACAATCGGCAATGGATAAAAATCATCATATATACTGATGTTGCATTTAAAATAAACGATGAATGGATTTTAGGCCTCAGTTTTTCATTATTGCATCTTTCAAAAAAAAAAAAAAAAAAATCTATTTAGTTTTGCCTGTGGTCGAGATTGAAAATATAGAGTTAGCAAAAAAGAGAGAGAGAGAGAGAGAGATGGAAAAAACCCGCAGACGATTGAATTCATTCGTTGCAAACGTATGATTATAGAAGCGCCAGTTTCACATGTGTTTGTTATTTATTGCACAAAAACATTCACTGCAATGTATTGAAACAACAGTATATTGAAACAGGTCGCTATGTTTGAAAATTGTATATTGAGAATGTTGAATGATTTGTGTTCTGTGTAAAAAAAAAATGCTAGCCGGCAATGCGCCAGATAAAAGAGATTGCTAATGGTGACTTCTTGGGCTGCAGCTTGTATTTCATATCTCACATCTCACACATTATGCAATCGCATCGCACAAAATGAATTGAAGAAGATGAAAACGATGAAAAAAACAGACATACAATAACAAGCAGCGACCAGCATCGGTCCATCGAGTAATGGCGAAATCAGACAATAGTCGAATTGTGATGGAATAAATTAATTGAAGCGACTGCCCTTACAGTCTAAAATCAAAATCACATAAACGAAAAATGAAACGATTATGATGTAAATCTTAATTTGTTTTCGCAATTATACACGCGATTCAACAATTCATTTACCGCGTTACCATTCTTTGTCTATTTATCCTCTGTAGAGAGAGATCGAGAGAGATATATATAAAAAGACGAAACAAAAATCTGCATCGAGAATCGAAAATTGCTGATAGGCGTTACACGATCTGCATTTCGTCTGTTATTCAAGTTGCAAATCACAATATGCATTCAGTTCAACATCACTAACGATGTTCTTCTCTCTGAGATTGTGAGCGCTTGTCGTTGTTGTTTTACATGCTGCTCGACGCATGGTTGTTGTTTTCTGTTATTTCATCTTTTCATAAATTGACTCAATTGAACGACCAGGCCAAACTGTGTGATCATCTTCATACACATGTTACTCTTTCGATATTCTATTGAAATCATTTAATTTATAGTCGGCTTAAACTTGCAAACACGTTTCATTTTAAATAGATCCATCGAATCTGAGATGCATTTAAATCTAAAAATTCGTTAAATGTATTTTAAAAACGGACACAGAAAAAACTGAAAAGCCAATTTAATGGGAATTCAGAATGAGAATGAAAATAAAATCAAAATTGAAGAAAAGAGAGGAAAATATAGAAGAAAATCTGAGATCATTTTTAATGATTTTTAATGATGCAAACAACAAAAACGATGATGATTTTAATTCTTTTCATCAGAGCACTGGTGGAGCATTATTTATGCTGTGTGGATTTGAAGCGGTCAGATATGCCAGTGGGCAATAATCATAGATTGTATTCATGTATGCATCTCATCGCATATGCATATGCATATGATGTGCACGTCAATTTTTTCATTCTCAATAAGACCGACGCGCAGGTTAATGGATTGGAAACCTGTTGGTAATTTATATCAACCTATTAGCTCCGCACTGGATTTGATTTTCTGTTCTGTTTCATTCAATTTCAGCGTACATATGATCAAACAGATTTGCATTGCTAATTGACCAAAGAAATATAATTGCATATTCTATTCTGCATGCAACGAAAGATTTTTTTCTTTATTTCATCTCATTTGAATGTGTAACCGTCACTGATAAAATTCTCTCAATGTTGGCTGCATTTGTTTTCTTTCGGCCGATCTAACGACAATATCCGTTGAATTATAGGGAATTGACACGTAATAATATCATATTTCCTGTTTTCACATCAATTTAAAGTATATTTGAACAAACTAGCACGCGTGTATTTATCATAAAATTGATGTGTATAGAAATCAACATAGAAATTGTCATCATGCATTGAAATTATCAACTTAGTTTACAATTAGAATCAATAGCCAATGCAAATAATAGCAGCACAAATCGTTGGCTATAAATCATTGAAACACTTTAATTAAATTGCAAGAAGATCAATTGTATAAAAACCGTACGCAATTCAAAATGTCAACAGCTCAATACATTACGACAAGTGCCAAGAATCCACTTTCAAACGGAAACGAATTGATTTGGTCACACAGTCATGCATTAGCACTCAATTTATTTAGAATTTCGATCTGTTTAATGTGTGATATTTGTTTTTTTTTTTCAAGCATATTTTTCAACTAAAGAAACGTATCCCACGCAAACTGTAAAATTGAGATTATAACACCCATGGGCTTAAGTGCCCTCGAATAGAATAAAATTGAATTAAACAAATGAATCGAAATGAAATCGTTCTGTTTTGAACATACGAAGTAGTTGACGGGTATATTTAACACAAAACGAAACGTCAAAACATGAGAAATATTCGATCGTTCATTGAACCGCCATACGGTTGCAATACAAGTCAATTAATGCAAATTCTACTATGTATTGTACTCGAAATCTTTACCTATTTCTCGTTGTTTGTCATCTATTTGAAATGTTGCAACTGAATCTAACTATAAATGCGATTGAATTGTGGCTAAATTCTATGCAAACACACACGCATACACATAATGTTTCTAAAAGGAATCACTTGAAACAAAAAAACGTAAGAACTTATACCGGACTCATTCAATAAATACTTAAACCGACCCGTGAAATAAACGAACGAAAAAAAATTGAAAAAACACGTGAAAAAAGCATTGAAGCTGTCTTAGCAAATATTAGGCACCTTTGACTCAGATTAGTGGGAATATACTCATTCTTTTCATATACAACTTGAAAAACGATTGAATTTCATAAAATTCCCGTTTAATCCACGTTCTCCATACAAATGCCGACAAAAAAAGCTACACTCAACCAGTGGCTATAAACAATCAGCAGTCACTGTACATTTCTTCTTTGGCTTTTGATAAATTTCATATGTCGAATCGACAATTGTGTATATTTACAATAATGTCGTGCAATAGCATCATACTTACAATCACTACAAATGCTTAAGGTATCGTATGCCGCCAACTAAAATCACCATTAAAATACAAATATTCATATCGACGACGCTTCATTTATTTGTATATTATATTCGTGATTGTGCAAAGAATACTACTAAACAAAAGTCACTTGTTCTTATCCCTGTCTTATATAATATAAATAACCAATACATTTTCAGCAAAAATTCTCCTTTCCCTCTCATTTGTACAATATTTCCATTAAAATACAGTGCATGCATACAATTATCATTGAATTCGATGTACGCGATGTAATCACTTGATTGATAGCTCTTTATAAAAACTGAATATTTTCGTGAAAACAAAAAAAATAGCCACTTGTAGTGATTTAGACATGTTTTTTTTCTTCTTCTACTTCACCATAATTATGCAAGTAGGTTTTCGATCTTGAATAAACAGTTTTGAAGTAAACACTATACCGTATTAGCTATATAAAAAAAAAATTCAATTTTACGTGGATGCGAATGAGTTTTTGCATCATTCTTTCACGTTTAACGATCTTGTACCCAGTAAGAGCACTTAAAACAACAACAAAAAATCTAATGAATCGCTCATTCAGAAGAGAGGCCAGTTCATTTCGTTGTGCCACTCACAGAGCATCGAAATTGATTTTTATTCATTTTGAGAATTTTCAGTGAATAGCCACCATGAAATTGTACTTTAGATAATACATTTTCAATTATCTGGTAATTTATAATGTTATCGCAAGTTAGTAATCTTGATTTGTTACTTTCTATGAAAATAAAAATATTTTACATCGATCAGCACGGTGATTGTGCACATATATATGGTCAGTTTGCAGGAAATTATATTAATTATACAGATTTAGAAAATGTTGTATTTTAATAAGTCATAATTAAATTTAGAGCATGTAAATCAGTTTCATTGACCAATTCTATGCAATCACTTTCCAAAATACCAACAGATGGTTCCAATGAATACATTTCAGACACGTTTAATGATGATGTTTCTGAATTCATCCATATGGAAATGTTCTTCATTGATACATAATTTAAGCAAAATTTATATGCCGTAAAATCGACCCAATGCCCTGCGATGGGCATTTAATTTTCATATTCACCATTTTAAAACGTTATCATGGAAAATCATAAACATTGCTCTGAATGTTTTTAATCGATTTACAAAATTCTCGTTTTTTTTCTTCAATTGAAAAAAACAAAATAAATAAATTAATCACAGTTTTTGTGCGTATTATCATTTGCCATTGAAATTGATTGCCACAAACGAAAAAAAAACAAGTTAAATATCAAAACTATTTTTTTAAGTAAATTCTTCGTATTATTATTTTAGTTCTACCGAAACACAAACAAAATAGAAAATGCTGAGTCAACGTTGAACCGAATAAAACGATTTAACATTCATTGGATATTTAGACGAAAGAAGGAGGCCAAACGATCGATAGAATAAAAAGAAAAATTTACCCAAACGAAAAATGAATAAATTACGAGCAAAATATAAACCGGACGAAAGTATTCCTGTTCACAATGATTACAGTTTATTCGATAAGATAACCAAACGATATTCAAATGTACGATTTTTACGGAAATCATCAAACCGAAAAGATGTTCAAGCCAATTCAATTACCGGCAGTTATGATATGAATGGACGAAATTCGGACGATCATAAATTAGAAATTGGTGCACCGATTTTAATATCAAAAACAACAATCGACACGGACTCCATCATCGATACAAGTCTCTATCGACATAGTGACTGTAGCCAATTGCAAAGAAATTCAGATCAATCCGATAGTTATCATGATGCAAACAGTTCATTGGATACGCAACAATCGAGTTTTCATTCGTCCGCATCGAGCAACGATGAACGAAATGATGATAGATCATATGCCAAAATAAAATCACTGCCAATCACAAACGAAGTGAACAACAATAGTAATTTTGCGGGAAATCGTTCAAAATCAGCCACAAATTTGCATAAGACAGAATTAAATGTTTATTTACAACGTTCACCAAGTATGGAAATATCGAATCAATTTACACAACCGTTGATGGTGAAAAATAATTACACGACTTATAATGGTTTTCGAAGTGTATCGAAGCATAGCATCGGGAGTGACAATAGTTTTCATAATAGCCGGAATAGTATCACCGTTAATGGTTCGGTAATTGACGAAGAAGCGCTTGATTTTGATATGAAATCAGCATCATTTCAAAGTCTTGATGCGCGTAATATTTTCCTATCGATTGAAGAATTGAATGAAATTACACGCCAAATTAACGAATCCGATGAATTTCGTTCGCTTGATGACAATCAATTGGAATATCAAATACATCGTGATAATTTAAAACCATGTGAACGACGTGTCACATTGTTACGAAATAAAAATCAGAAATTTTTAAATATCGCACCGAAACGCGATAAATTGACAAATGCATGGAGCGGTTTTAAAAATTGGATTGGTGAAGAAAAGGGTAAAATTAAAGAAGTGGTCAATAAACATGCAGCCATGCAACGTGTCGGTGCCAATTCAAAACAAACAAATGCTGAAAATACCGTCGATGGGGTAACCATTGTAAATGGCACCGCATTACAAATTACACAAAATATCACCGTGGCAAACAATGAGGAATATTTGGATTTTGGTGAACGGAATCACGTCCAAATCAATGGTGTTGACAACAATCAACAACGTCGAGTGATTGGTTCGGAAAGCAATGATTTAAATTCAGAAAACCAAAAATCGTTGCATGAAATTGAGGTAATTAATGTGCGACTCATCCTCCTCTCATTTCGTTTTTTCTTTTTCTTTTTTTTCTAATTTGTTGTTTGGTTTGACCAATGAACATGCTCCATTGAACTTAAAACCAAACAACTAACGGATTGATATTGCCAACATTATGTTGGATAGTTGTTCTCGTTGGATAAATTGTTTCTTAAAAATATTACCATTGGCGAAGCATTCTCAAAATCGTCATTATACTTACAAAAACCGCTTTGAATTACGTCCAAGCAACATGGCAACCTGTTGTTTTTCTCATACGGTAAAAGCAAACCGTGTGTGAGTGTGTTCAATGGATCTTTTGAAAATTCGTAAAACGTACCGGGAATAAGAGATACATCAATGTGCATTGAAATTGACAAACCGACAGAAAAAAGCGTAATTTGTTCTTGTTATCGAGTTTTTGTGATGGTGATGATGCTTCTTTTATTTGCTCTCTTGTCGTGATTATTCTTCTTTGTATTCAGTTTATTTGAAGAATCTCTTAATGAAATGTTGAAAAAAAAAATCACATTGAATAGCCTCACTTATACAATTCAAACACATGTTTTATCTAGTTTTAGAAAATTTTGTTCATTCTTTGTGCTAATGAAATCGATTTTTTCACCTTAAGCAATTCATCAAAGAAGCACAAAAAGCTCTCCTTACATTTTATTTTAATATCAAAACACATCAAAATGAAAGCTAATGCTCATATAGCTATATATCGTTATTGAATAATTGGTTGATGATGGTTTTTAAATGATTTTTTTTTTTGTTCATTTCTCTCTTTCTAATTCAAATAGGGTCAAAATGGTTTCGAAGAGCTAAGACGATATGTGAAACAAGGCAGTGACTTTGGAAAAGATTTAGTTGCGGTTTTACAAGAACGGTAAGAGAATTCATTGAACATTCTCAAACTAAAAAAAAAAACATGAAACAAATAAAAATAGAAATTCGCAAATTGATTTTCATTATTTACTCAAATAATAATGTTTGTGCACATCCACACACATACACAAATTTAGAGTTGATTCGGAGCAATTGTACGCTAAGTCGCTGTCGAAAATGGCATCAAAATTGAATAAAGCCTGCCGTGAAGTGCCTGGTACATTGGCTGATGCATGGCGTAATGTGGCCGCTGAAATGGAAAGTCGAAGCGAAGTGCATCGTCAATTTTCCACCACGATGACTGAAGAAATCGTTAAACCACTGAAGCAATTATTGGACAATCAACATAAAATGAGAAAATCGGTAAATTTTATTACATATTCTTTCCATTTCACTCTCTCTCTTTCTTTCTCATTTTTTTGTTTCTTTTTTTTACGCCTAATCAAATTATGTTTGTTGCTACAATAATTTTTTTTCGTTGTATCAATTTCGTTTTGTTGTTGATAAAATAGATCGATGGCAATGTGGATAAGTCAGCACGAATTTTAGCCGAATGGCGAACGAGCGAAGCAAAAGCAAAAAAATCATCACATTCAGCGGCTCGAGAAAATGAAAAATTACAAGATGCAATGCTTGATGTACGAATTCAACGTTCTCCATCAACTGTTCATCATAATTCGGGCACAGTATCAATTATAAATAATAATACAAATAGTCTGAACAGCAATAAAGATAGTAACACTGGAAGTGGTTTACTTGGTTTACATAAAGTAGCCACTGTCGACAAGGAAATTAAAAATGCTGAAAAAGATTGCGCTAAATTGGATAATAAACGGCGCAAGGCTGAAGAATCAGTGAAACGTGCTGATGTTGAATATTACACACTATGTATTCGAGCCGAACGGGCTCGCATCGATTGGGAAATATCTGTCCTTCGTGGATCGACGATTTTTCAAAACCACGAACATCAACGATTACAAAGTTTGAAAACATATTTAACCACTTATCTTAAATTATCGAATGACATGAATCCAAACTTTGCGGCAATCGTTGAACGTCTCACACCACATGTTAACGCTTGCAATGTGCAAAAAGATTTGGCTGTTATCAAAAATATTCGACGCGTATCTGAAGGTCCAAGTGAGCAATTGCTACCTGATTTCTATTGTGAACACACAACACTGGCCATGAATCGGGACAGAAGGAAACATGTAAGTTTACATTTTCGCGACTAAAATGGCATCTCTAGTATTTCGTTCGTTTTCATAATTCTAATTTGTATTTGTTGTTATAGGCTTTGGTCAAACTATTGCAATTAGTACGAACTGATTTGGACCGAGAACGTAAATCACGTATTGGACTCAAGGGTTTATCTCAGTCGCTTAATTCACAGGAAAACCAAAATGTTACAGATAAATTATACCATGTAAGTGATCTGTAAGAAAATATTTTTGTTTTTACTTGAATTTGAACATTTTAAGTAAACAATTCTTAATCTCTCATTTAGATTCGATCAATGCTAACGTATTTGGAGGGTGCTCGATTCAAATTACAATCAGCTCTACTCGAATTGGATCACAAACCACGTGGTTCACATCCGTTAGCCTCTCATATTCAAATAACACGTGATCGTACTGGTCTACAGCAAAGCATACTAAAAGTACCAATCTGGTTGAAGAATGCTGATGAAGAAAAACCAAATACTAATTCAGAAACCATTAATTGTAATGAGGATGATGAAACATCAACAGTTGATAGCAAAAATGAAGTGCTGATTAAACATTTTGATCGACACTTCAGCCGAAGCAAGTCAAGCATTGAATATCCCGTTGCAATAACTACCGGACCTGGTACAGCAAGTACGATTATTGTTGATTCTCGTAATTTAGAGAATATAGACTTTGATCGGGGTATTGCTGATGGTGGTTCGAATCAACATGACTCTGATTTTGGTGAGTCTTGGAAAATTGTCATTTTTCGTCAATTTAATTTTTTTTTTTTTTTTTTTTTTTTACTAATTTGTGAACCTAATTCGAAATAAAATTTTAGATGAATTCTCTTCACAAGATGAAGATGATGAGATCAGCAGCCGTAATTCGGTTCAAGGAACAACCAGACGATCTACACCGAATTTATCGCCGAAAATTATAAGCCGTTGCAAAGCAATTTATTCTTATTCACCGAAATTGGACGATGAACTCGAAATAAGTCCCGGTAAGAAAGTTGAAAATTTGTTGTTTGTTTGTTAAAATGTTTATACGTATTTATCTGTTCAATGCCAGGTGACCTAATTGACGTTCATATTAAACAAGAGGATGGTTGGTGGGTTAGTATCTAGGGCAAAACAGCCCTTCTTTTTATATATAAATTTAGTAGATATTTGCAACATTTATTAAATATTTGTTCAAATATTCTTTTTTCTTTCCCCAAGGTTGGTGCAATAAAAGATCGTGTAGGACTCTTCCCTGCTACTTACGTGGAAGAACTCGTTTAAATATGTGTTATTACTAGCGCCTTTAATTATCATGTTTCTCTTTAATTTGTTTTATAATAATAGTTTATTGAATTATAAATTGATTTTAGTCTTCCAATGCTGTAATAAATAAATAATAATAACAATTTGGTCTGCGAATTATTCTCATAAAAAAATTTATTGAATTTATTATGGCTACAGTTAAATACGTATGCATTTGATTTCTTTGGATTTTTATTTAATTTTCTTAATTCGGTAAAAATAGCTCATCATACGATACTTTGGAGAACAGATTATTCATCACACCCTCCCCAATTAACGAAAATGCTGAAAATATTGATTTTTTAATGTCATTAAAAACCGCTTCCCAATTTTCATTTAAGAATAAGTTGCGATTTTTCCTACGATTTTTCCTACTCTATATTTTAAGAAAGAAATGAAAAAACTAGTACATTGTAAAAACTGCCCACTTTCGTTGCATGTTCTATGGAATTTGTTCATTCAAGTACAAATCATCATAAATATGATCAAATGATCGTTCATAACTTAAAAGTTGTTTTTTTTTTTATTTGGAAAATCTCACCTTTATTATTTCTTATTACTCCAGAAAAATCTGAAAAAAGAGAAATATTTGAAAATAACAACAATTTATTTTAAAGTCTCTATTTGCTCTAGTCTATTTTTTGTTATTTCACTCATTCATTCATTCAATGTATGCGATTCAATTAAATTCAAGACATTATTCATTCGATTGATGTGACACTTTTGTTTATATTTCGCTAAAAGTTCATAAAGTTTTTTTTTTTAAAATAGTTATAACTGGAATATATTTAGTGATATTGAAATATATACAAATTATGAAAAAAATCAACGAAAACACGTGTAAACTGATAGTAACTACGACTGGATGAAAATGATCTATAATTTGTTCCATGAACTGATTGGTTGATTTTTGCTTCTCAGGGCTGAAAACAAAAAAAGATGATTCTCAACGTTAAAATTGTTGAACAAAACAAAAATTTTAAGATTGAGATATTTCAAAAATTTAAATTTGCATTTACTTTTTTCAAAGTTAGTTATTAAAACTTTACTTCAAAGCGGCAATTTCAATTGTTTCCTGTACCTCTTTGTTGGTGATAGAGCTGTCCACTGAACCGAACTGTTTATGTTCGTTCGAGTTCGTTTGAGTTCGTTCGAATTTTAACCGAACATGAACGAATATGAACAGGTCAATTTCAATTCTGAACAACTTGAACCGAACTTGAACGAACATGATCATGTTCGAACATACAAAATGTTTCCGAACGTTGTTCAATTAATTCAACTGGTTCATAAATGCGATCTGTTTCTGTTCGTTCAAATTCTACACACTTGACGCCATCTATACGATTAAAACAACTTAGAATCAATAGTTCGGTTGTATTTGAATAATAGGAGTAGTAGGAAAAAGGGGGTTCTGGCCCAACTCTTGCGTCAACCGCAAGGCTGACGCAGGAACCCTTGCGTCAACCATGCGCTAGCACGACGAATGCATGCGTCAGCTTGAGAGCGAAGCCCTTGGGAATGCATCGTCCGCTCTCTCGCTCACACATTCACTCGTTCGCTCGGCAGTATACTACATTCAATTGATTACTCGAAAATTCATACTCACTTGATCATTCGAAAATGTAGACGCACGCATTCTCAATTACATTTGATTACATACATACACACACACATACACACAATTGGTTTTTTGTGCGGACCAAGTCCATCGAATACAGTTTGAGTGTATCAATAAATTGTAAAAAGAAGAGACAAAGAAAAAAAATTAACGACATGCACAGACATGATTTGTGCATATCAGTTTTGCTTTATTGATGAGAATGGTTTGTTTGTATAACAATAAGTTAGGTGAACAACATTTGCCCTCTGCCGTGTCGTCCCTCTCTTCGTTTCAGTGGTTTGTCTTATTCGTTTCAAAGAGAAGGTGAAACACAAAGAGAGGCAATGGGCCAACGTCTCTGCTTGCAATGTATTTCTATATGGCAACAGTTCTGTGTATGGAATGGGAAGAGAGAGAATGGGAAGTATACATGGAAAAAGTATTGTATTCAATCTTATGTGACTGTGAGCAATCTGAAAAGGAGTTGAATTGAAAGGGAAACGCAAAAAGGTGATATTGCTTTAGTAATGCTCTCCAGATAGTTTGGTATACGATATTTTTAACATAGGAGGAGGTAGATTCAACACCGGACTCAAAAGGTTAATATTGGAGCTTTCGTATGTCATAATTTGTGAATTTAGGAAAATACGTTTTTTTTTTACCATGACAGTTCGTATTTTAGATGCATGCAAAAAAGAGAAGTATTATATAACGAACAAACAAATGACTTTGAAATGCACGATGTAATGGTGGTAACAATGCGTTCCTATTTTTAATTACTTCTCTGTGATTTCGGTGACTGATTTTTTTATCCGCTTGCAGGGAATCCCCGACGCAAATGATCAGACGCAATCAGTATCTTGCGTACAACTTGACTCTTCAATATTACAAGATAACACGGTAATCATGATGCGTTTCCATTTTCATTGAAAATGTTCCAATTAGAACATTCATGTGATTTTGGTGACTAATTTTAATCGATTGTAGGTATCGTCATCCTCATCGGCAAATACCTCGTTAAATGATGAAGATGAACCCAGAAAAATGAAAAATGAATTCATATTATTGGAAGCCAAAGACAGCGAAGACGAAATTCTCAAGAAAATGATAGCAAAAGCAAACAAAGTTGCTGCAATTAAGGAAGCAGAGGAAGAAGAAAAAAAAGAAATGGCGAAGATCGAAGAAGAAGTAATAGTAGCAGCAGCAGCAGCAGAAAGGAAAAGAAAAATAGCAGCAGCAGAAAAGAAAAGAAAAATAGCAATAGCAGAAAGAGATGAAACGATTGCGAATTTGGAAGCAGAAAACGAAAGAAAGAAAAAGAAAATTGGACGCCAAGTGCAAAATTTGAAAAAAAAAAAGAAACAATTCATAAAATGAAAGACAAGATTTCTTAAGTTCATGTAAATAAAATGATTAACATTAATAAAGAAATGCTCATTTTTATCAAGTTTTACTGAATTTTTTTTCAGGGGTGTCAAAATGCACCTGAAATCAGTTGGAAATCTACTAAACAAAGCAAGTGGACTGAATTTGGTAAAAATTTAAGCGAATCATTATGTTAATATACAGGCACATACAACTACAGCGTGTTTCCTTTACGTTTTATGAAGTTTTCAGATATTTAAGATCTTGCTTGAATGGCTCAGCCGGAAAAATCAGATCGAAATTGTAGATTTTGTTTGTTGAGCATTGAAGTTCAATATATTGACCACAATATGTACTGAAATTTCATCAAAATCCGTCAACTATTACTATTACAGAATGGTCCGTCAAACAAAACGCTCACTAAAATCAATAAAATTCATGAAAAAAACGTATTTTCCTAAATTCACAAATTATGACATACGAAAGCTCCAATATTAACCTTTTGAGTCCGGTGTTGAATCTACCTCCTCCTATGTTAAAAATATCGTATACCAAACTATCTGGAGAGCATTACTAAAGCAATATCACCTTTTTGCGTTTCCCTTTCAATTCAACTCCTTTTCAGATTGCTCACAGTCACATAAGATTGAATACAATACTTTTTCCATGTATACTTCCCATTCTCTCTCTTCCCATTCCATACACAGAACTGTTGCCATATAGAAATACATTGCAAGCAGAGACGTTGGCCCATTGCCTCTCTTTGTGTTTCACCTTCTCTTTGAAACGAATAAGACAAACCACTGAAACGAAGAGAGGGACGACACGGCAGAGGGCAAATGTTGTTCACCTAACTTATTGTTATACAAACAAACCATTCTCATCAATAAAGCAAAACTGATATGCACAAATCATGTCTGTGCATGTCGTTAATTTTTTTCTTTGTCTCTTCTTTTTACAATTTATTGATACACTCAAACTGTATTCGATGGACTTGGTCCGCACAAAAAACCAATTGTGTGTATGTGTGTGTGTATGTATGTAATCAAATGTAATTGAGAATGCGTGCGTCTACATTTTCGAATGATCAAGTGAGTATGAATTTTCGAGTAATCAATTGAATGTAGTATACTGCCGAGCGAACGAGTGAATGTGTGAGCGAGAGAGCGGACGATGCATTCCCAAGGGCTTCGCTCTCAAGCTGACGCATGCATTCGTCGTGCTAGCGCATGGTTGACGCAAGGGTTCCTGCGTCAGCCTTGCGGTTGACGCAAGAGTTGGGCCAGAACCCCCTTTTTCCTACTACTAATAGGAATTTTCGATATAAACAAAACTTATTCGAAATATTATTGCTTACTTAATTGTTGTATTGAACAGTTCAATTTGGTTCAGTTCAGTTAATTGAACAATATTCGAACGAACATGAACCGAACTTGAATATTATGAACAAAATGAACTTTAACTCGAACGAACATGAATACCCTTTTTTCTCTTTCAAACAACTCGAACCGAACCCGAACGAACATGAACGGTTCATGTTTGGTTCATGAGCAGCTCTAGCCGATAATGAGTTTATCCAGTTTGGTTAAGTCGCGAGGAAGTATCAATATTAAAAGGTATTATTTAAATTATTGTCTTTTTTTGTCATTACAAATTCAAAATCTCTGCTGCCCACATATCCGATAAAAAAAATGAACTATGCACAATTTACAGGCTTTATGACAAAAAAATCCAGCACGTCGATTAGGTTGTTCTAGAAATGAATCACAAATAAGAGGTCATGCGTTCTTCAAAGACCTTGATTAGGAAGCGTTGGAATTGCGTCGAGTGAAACCACCATTTACGCCTAAAGTGGTATGTGTCCGTCCTGCAATTATTACTTCAAAAATGTTTTGAAAATCAATTTCTAACAATTTTGTTTGCAATTACAAAAAAGTCCTAAGGATGCATTAAATTTCGATACAGAATTCACAAAAGAAGAGCCAGTATTAACTCCAGTACCAAATGATGTGATACCCTCAATCAGGATGAATTCGCTTGTTTTTCGTTTGTAAATAAAAATTTTGGTTCAGAACGAAAGATTTGTTAATTTGTTCGATATACACATGTGTATAACGCTCCAAGTTATTTGTAAACTAGAAGAATTTCATGAAATTTATATAGAAAAAAAGCCGTGGAACAAAGGAAAAAAAATTACCGATGTCAAAAAGGGGGAGCGAATCAAACGTGGAAAAAAAATGTATCAAATACATTTTAAAATTGAACAAGCATCTGTAGAACAGATAGCACTTAACCAAACCAATGAAATATAGCATTAATGAACAAAAACTTTCTTTTTATAGTCGACAAAAACAAAAATTGTTCGATCGCATAACTTAGTTTATTTTATTTATTTTACTATGTAAATTACTAGTTAAATGTTTAAATTAATTTGAAAAATGTGTTTTTATTTGTTACTCTCGCCACTTTTAGATCCATGTGTTATGTTCTAATCATGATTTTAATACAAAATATTTGAAACTAGAAAACTAGCAAAACTTTTATATATTAGCACCGTGTATCGCCCCTTGATAAATGACGTAAAAAAATTCAGCGAATTTTTATCACATGTGATTACATGTACTTTCATGACATTGAATACTTTGTTTATTTAGATCTACACATTGATCTATCAAAATTTGTATGTTCAAAATTCTCATTGCAAGAGAATCAAGAGAAGATAAAAAAATGAAATTGGGATCTAATTTGAGTTAAAAAGAAAAAAACCCAGAAAATTGCGTAATGCAAACAAAGTCCACAATTGAAAAAAGAAATATGATGTATTTCATTTGAAATAGCGGCACAACATCTCATCAAAAACCAATATAATACATATAAACAAAATATACAAGATTAGATACTGAATGCATGTTTTTTTTTCAAATGCTTTGCGAGACAAAAGACGACATAAAACCAAACAGTTTCAACAGCAGCAGTGATCTTTTGACTGTTGCACTGATTTGTGTCTGTGTATAGTTTATACAAGTAAAATGATACGTGTGTGCATTTAGCTTACCATACGAAGCATGGCATTCAAACCATGCGCAAGACGAAGAGAAAAAAAAAAGTGAAAGCAACATGGTACGATTTGGTATAACGTATTTCAATTATACACTTGTTTTTGGAAACTTCAATTCCATTTGATATTCGAATACCACACGGAACAGTCAAGTGGTAATACGGTATCATTTCCATTTGTTCGTGTATTTAAAATAGTTTAATATTCAGATTCACTTGATGCAAATATAAATTGTTTACAATAATAATCAATAAGAAAGTGACATCACTAAGCATTATAAATTAATTGGCACAACGAACGAGAGTGCACAGTGCATATGCGAGAATTTTACGACTCATATTATTTCAGTAGCTCGACGTTTTCTCAAACATTGAGTTTAGTTTTTGCTAGTGCAATTTAAATATAAAATTGAAGAAAAAGCCAAACAAATCTATTTCATTTATATTTTTGGTGATATAAACAATACAGTTTGATTGCAAAAAAATATAATTTTTGTTATCAGATTAGATTCAAATTTTGCATATTGTTGTAGATAAATTACAATTGTTGGTATTTTTCTGTTAAATCATTTACGTTTAATACGTTATTAAGCAATAACGTTTAATACGTTATCAAGTTGTTATATTATTTTATTGTCAGTCAAATTTTAGAATAAAAGAAAAACACAATAAAATGGATCAAACATCGGTTGAATACCCATTTGAAGTGTTGAATCTTTCTAAATTACATGAAATGGTGAATACCAGCGAAAAAACTCCGATTTTGGATCAAGTCGCAACTACACAACTACAAAATGTAAACAATCATAATATTTACAACCATCTTGGCTATGGAGATTGTAAGTAATTGCTCAATATTGTAATACATTTTTTCAAAGATAAATATCATTTGCAACAACTGTTTTTTTTTTTTGTTTTTCATAAACTTTTCAAGTATCGGATGCTGTTACACAAACCATGTTTTGTGCAATATCAGTGGGGTCGTTGTTGTTGATTACAATATGGTATTTATATCTGCGACAAGTTCCGGTCATTTTGCGACACACCCCGAAAATGTATTTGGCAAGGACATTAATGTTGTGTGGTATTTACACAATTGTCGGTTCGGTAGCATTAGTATCATTAATAGTGTATCGTGCGGCTGTATTTTGTGATTCGATTTGTAATTTTGCTTTTGTAATTTGCGCTTACCAATACTTTACTTTGATCATTGAATATGTTGGCGGTGAAACAAATTTCATTAAAACGACCAGAGGTAAATTTGTTTTTGATATGCGAACGCCACCACTGTGTTGCTGTATTCGATTTTTATTGCCATCGGCAATTACCAAGTTAGTACATTTCCATTAATTAATTATATTCTAATTTATAAATGAAGTATTCTTTTTTTCACGAAATTCCATTCAATTTTCATGGATCTATCTTTGTTTCTATTTTAATAGGGAAAAATTTATATTTTTACGTGTAATGGTTCTACAAATGTCCATTTTGCAAGGATCGTTATTGTTTTTATTGAATATTTTCAACATAATCGATACGGTGAGGCAACGATAGTGCACATTCTTTTTTTCAAATAAATTTTTTATCAGAATTTCTGTTCGTGAAAAATCATTGAAATGGTTTTCACAATTCTAGAGTCTATTCAATCAAGTACAACTATTCATGTCCATTTTGGTATTGACTTCAATTCTATTTGGTGTTTGGTCACTTCAAATAACGTCACGCATGATTGCCGCATATTTACCAGACTACAAAATCATTCACAAATATTTTGCGATTCAGTTGGTATTAATTTTATATAAGCTACAACCAACTTTAATGCACGTGATTTGTTATGCCATTCAATCAATAACTGGTTATGGAATAAATAGCAAAATCATTTTAAATGGTGAGAAAATAATAATCGCAGCATATATTATTTACACATATTCATTATTATGACATTTTTTCATCAACAGCCGTTATTCAACTGATCATTCTGTTGGAAACCACATTTTTATCTTACTTTGCCAATTATGTGTATAGTGTGCCATCCAAATCTTTAGAATCGAATTAAATTAGTAGCAGAAAGAAAGTCTGTGAGCATTGAAATTTTTCAAATTTATCTAAATAAATATTATTTTATTTATTGTTAGGAATCAAGCAATGTAATGGTTTGAATTTAAACTAAATTGAGATTATTTTTGTAGTGGAAATGCATGACATTTTTTTTAAACGAATGCAAAAAAACCGGTTTTATTCAGAAAATGTTGGATTGAAAGAAGAGTTTTATTTTTTTCAAATAGTTTGCCCATTTTAATGCATTTTTCTCTCAACGTTGGCAGCACTGTTGTCAGCTGTTGTGATTGTCAGTGCAAATATGAGCGAAAAGGGGAAATGTATTGCTGGCGGTCGCGTTGTATTTGACATATTGTAGTACATTATACATCAAACTGTCAGCTTGTTCAGAACGAATAAAACGACGAAAGAAGAAAAATATGGAAATGAACGATTTTAGGATCGTACAAAACTGATTCTAAGCTCATTACAACTTTATTAGTGTGTAGTTGATATGAATTTATTTTTTTGAAATGTATGTGTTACGTTGTCTTGGTTGCTTTTGTTATATTTAATTCAACGTCAATTTTTCAATTCGATATAGTCAACGATAACATTTGTTCCCGTTTAAAGTGTTGTTACATACAGTGTGGATTGTGTTTGTACGTTCTGCATATAAAAGTTATACTTATCATTACTACAAGATCTGATTTTGGACTACGCTCGGGATTCTAGGATAATCATTTCGCCAGTCAACTGAATGATTTTTTTGTTGTTGTTGTTGTTGTTGTTGTTCTTTTGAAGTAAAAGAGAAGAATAAACATTGGCAAATAATGGTGCTGTGTGGTTCATATTTTATCAAATATAGAACCAATACAAAGTTTTAACAAATAAATAGTGTTTTGTTCTTATCAGTGAAAAAACAAAATTAGTTGGAAATGAGTAAATTGTTTCAAATGAAATAATCCAAAATTTATGCGAATGAATCAGTGGCAGCTAAAATTATCAGCGCTCTCTCCTTGTCTCTCTCTCCCTCCCTTTTTCTCTTTTGAAATTTATTTTCATTCCGCTTTATGCATAACTATATTTAAAACGTGTAAATTAAAATTATCAACAGTTTCCTAAGTTCAGTTTAATTAAAAATCAGTTTTTATTTCCACGTATACATTTGTTTTTAACAATTGTGTTCGAATATTCAATTATCTGAATAAATATTTTAGTGTATTTTCATGACAACAAAAAATAAAAAATAAAATCAGAATAGAATTCATGACCACATCATTTGACTATTGAGTTCAACAGAGCAACATCATATTCTATTCTTCGTATGCGATATAATAAACCAATGTTTAATTAGTCATAAATATGTCGGTGTTGCGTCAAGTGTTAGGTTTAAGTGCATGGATTCGCGCTCTAGTGATTTTTGTATTGTTATGGGGTCTGTTAGTGTTAATTTTCGCATCAAAACTGAGCGGACCAAATAGTTCAATGCTTTCAAATGAGGATTATACAAATCATCGTCTGAATCAAGCAATCGATTTCCTAGAGGAATCCAAACGACGAAATGCCGAACTTAAACAACTTATTGACAATTTTTTAAGGTTAGTCATTCGATTACAAAATTCATTTTATAATTTATCATCAATGAGTTTGTATCAATGTACTTTTATGTTCATCGAAACAAAAAATATATTATATTAAATGTTGAATAAATCATTAGGCTATTCATCATAAATTGTTTCACTAATGTTTTATTGTTAATAGTGTTTACTACGTTGACAAATAATTTATCATTGTGTAAAATGAAATTTAAACAATTGGATTACCATTGCGGTAAAATGGAATAAATCAAGTAAATTACGTTTTTTTCAACAAAGAAAAATTATCTGTTCGCAAACTTTATCTACTTGTTGCGGTGTTCAATTAATAGTTTCATCTTTTTATGGATATATTATGATGGAAAAAATAAAGATCAATGTACAGAAAGTATTCTCTAGTTAAGAAATAAACAGACATCAAAACTTTTTACAAGACTTTTTCTGCTACTCAATAATTTTTGGAATTTTTTTTCTCTGAAATCGATTCATCTGAACTGAACTGAACTAATATGTGAAGTATCTGTTTTTTTTCTATCCAAATTCCTGTTTTTTTTTTTTAATCGGAGATGGGAGTTTTATCCATGCTGTCTTTTTTTTAAATATAGATAAAAATTCTATGAAAATTTTATAAATTTTTTTTTCATCATATTTACAGCGATAAATCATTGCCAGAAGATCGACGACAGCAGCTGATAAATGACATTGAATCAAAGTTAGACAACAAACCATCCAAATCATTTGGTCATCCATTTCATAGAAGTAATGAGGTGATTATATCAAATGGCATGACACCAACATCAGAATATGAGAACCTACGTAGGCGGATACGTACAAATATACTTGAAATGTATAATTATGTTGGAAGTGAATTAACAAAAATATGGAAAAATAATGCAGTAGTACCTGAACTTGGCGATTATATTGATAAAGTAATGTTTATGACAAATGAACATAAGCGTTCGCTTATCAACGATATGGATCATTTACAAAAACTTGATGGTTATGAAAAATGGCGACGCACAGAAGCTGAATCACTAAGTGATTTGGTGCAACATCGTTTGAAATATCTTCAAAATCCAAAAGATTGCAGTACAGCGAGGAAACTTGTTTGTCGTCTTAATAAAGTAAGTTTTATTTTATTGTTTCTTTCGAAAATTGAAAAATTTCTATTTAAATTTGATATTTATAATAGAAATAATTTTACAATTTATAGGGTTGCGGGTATGGTTGTCAGTTGCATCATGTTGTTTACTGTTTTATTATGGCTTATGCAACAGAGCGTACGCTAATACTAAAATCTAAAGGTTGGCGATATCATAAAAATGGTTGGGAAGAAGTATTTCAACCATTGTCAGAAACTTGCACAACATCAGAAGGAACATCGCATGCAAATTGGGGAAATGGACATTATAATACACAAGTTGTTGATTTACCAATAATTGATTCACTTAACCCACGGCCGTCGCAACTACCACTAGCCATTCCAGAAGATTTGGCACCAAGACTGAAACGATTACATGGCGATCCAATTGTTTGGTGGGTTGGCCAATTTTTGAAATATTTACTTCGATTCCAGCCAGAAACGCAAAAAATCATCGATGTTGGCATGCAAAAATTGAAATTCCAATCACCCATCGTTGGTGTGCATATTCGTCGAACAGACAAAGTTGGAACAGAAGCTGCATTACACAAAGTTGAAGAGTATATGAAACATGTCGATGAATATTACAATCAATTGGAAATGATTGAAACAGTGGAGAAACGTAGAGTATTCCTTGCTTCAGATGATCCAAAGGTAGAATTCAATATTACATACAAAATTATCACACATACAATTCGTTCCATTTTAAAAACTTTTTCTTTTAAACAGGTGATTGATGAAGCTCGAAATAAGTATCCACATTATGAAATAATTGGCGATCCAAATGCAGCAAAAATGGCAGCACTTTCAACCCGCTACACTGATTCATCTCTATACGGAATTATTCTCGACATACATTTGCTATCGCTGAGCGATTATCTTGTTTGTACATTCAGTTCTCAAGTGTGCCGTGTTGCATATGAAATAATGCAAACAATGTATCCAGATGCGTCAAATCGTTTTAAATCTCTTGATGATATTTACTATTATGGTGGCCAAAATGCGCATAATCGCGAAGCAATATTGCCACATCATCCAAAAAGTCATGACGAAATGTATGTGAATGTTGGTGATTTGATTGGCATTGCAGGAAATCATTGGAATGGATTTTCAAAAGGCCGAAATATGCGTACAAATCAAATTGGGCTATTCCCATCGTTCAAGGTCGTTGATAAGGTTGAAACGGCCGAATTTCCTAAATACTCTAAGATAAAGACATAGACAAAAAGAAAAAAAAACTATAGAAGAAAACCCAAATAAGAAAAACGAAATCTCCTCCGAGAACAAAACAGCTTTGATGAACAAATAAAAATGTTTACTGTGTAGGTGAAAATTGCTTGAAGAAAAAGTGAAATTAAAGTCGATTTTAAAAGATTCTTATGAAAAAAATAAACACGTACAGATACTGTACTATAGAGCAGACGAAGTAACAAAGTTCATGTGATCAATACAGTTAGGACTAGAATGGCAGCAAAAATCCTATTTAATTTTTTTTTATTGAATTTGTCCATTCATTATATATGAAATGAATTCTCGATTTTCTGCTATTTATTTTTTTCATAAATTATTCGGGTTAATTTCATTTGAAATAAGCATTTTGTTGTTCGGTTTATTAATCTCACAAGAAATACGAAAAAAAAAAGTTGTTTTTAAAACTTGAACAACTATCACAAATGTAACAATAGAATCTTTACTATATACTTTTGGTTTCTATTTTAAGATAATTTGTTTTCTCGTTTTTGCGCAAAATTGTGATATTCTCAACATTTTTTGTTGTTGTTGCGTGAATGCTTTTGTGGCGTTATTCATAGACGATTTTTTTGGAAATGAAAAATCAGTTATTGTATAAATTTGGGGGAATCTCACTTGAAATTGTAAAAGAAAACAGACATCGCACTTGAGCACACAAAGCAAACTCTTTTTTAAGCAGAAATCATCGAAATACATATGTTTAATACATAGATTGAAATAATAAGTATAGAATTTGTGTTTTTCTTTTTATTTTCATAAACAAATAGATGAAAACAAATGGGTAAGTTGAAATTTTGATGAGTAATCATTTTCAAAATTATTATTCTAGTGGATTTTCGGTCATAATAAGGCCTCTTTCCCATAAGCTGTACACAACTGCCATTGATTCTTCGATATTATCGGAGAGATTTTCAATTGGTGTATATTTTGGATATAAATGAATCAAATTTTTAATTACACCAACTGTGGCTTCTTCAACTTCGATGAAATTTAAATCATTTCCATGATATTCTTTTGAATTGTCAGCATAATAATATAATTGATACTTTTCATCAATCTTTGTTAATCGTATGATATGTGCTCGTAATAATCGTACATTAGTTTTTTCATCCATCTCTGGCATTTCAATTTGACCATCTGCATGTAAATATGGTTTTGTACCGAATGTTGTACGTAATTTTTCCGCTATAGTTAGCACCTGAATAATTTAAAATGTGCATTAATGTCATTGGAACATTGGAACATCGTAAAATTCTAATATGTTAAACATAAATAAATAATAATTATTTTACCGGTGGTAATGCGTCATGTTGGTATTTCAAAGCCATTTTATCGATTGCTGCATCGATATCGACATAATTTTGAATGCTATTGAACATTTTTTGTAATAAAGTTTTCATTTCATTTCGACGTGCACTTGTCTGATCATATGCCAAATGTGTTTCACCAAATTGATTCCAAATATCAAGCGGTACACCTCTTCGGAAGTCGACATTCGTTTTAATGGCTTTAGAAACTGCTTCTTTGGCCAATTCTTCAAATAAATCGGCATATGACGTTTTTTGATATACACTTAATGTAATGTGCAACGAATGACAATTTGGCACAGTTTTTGCTTGATGAATCCATCCACGGGGAAAATAAAGCAAGTCACCGGGCTCCAAAATGTGCGTAAAACATGGGTCACCGATTTCGTTTTGCGAAAAGTTCGGCGAAGATTCGCGTGGTAATTTTTCATTTTCACTTCGTGGAGGATACAAATTCCATTCCTTTTTACCTAAAAAACAACAATTGGAAATGAATGATTATAAAATATTTTAACATTTCTGAATATTTGTGACTCTAATTCATAAGTAAATATAGACATTTAGTGAATATATTTTTTCCTTGTTTTTACCTTCAATTTGTAAAACAAACGCTTCGATATCATCGTAGTGGGGTGCAAATCCTTGGCTATTTGGTGGTGTTAAGTAAATATTGGCACCAACAAGACAATGGAAATATTCTTGTAGTATTGCATTGAATTTGTGCAATGGAGCAATAAATGTTTGTGGATTGATCAAACCTATTCAAATAATTTTAATTTCGATTATTTATTTGTTTTCATTTACAATTCAGATGAAATTCACTTACGAACACTGTAACCATCTCTGTAAAATTCCCACACACTTCCAGGCAATGCGCGACCATCTAGATTGTGTGTTTCTCGAACCCCATTCGTATACGATGTGATATCCAAATTTTTGTTATATTCTATTATGTTGGTTCTTAACATTTCATCAATTCTTGCTGTTGAAACTTTCAAACTTTCATAAATTTTCGGATCATTACGTTGAATATATAATGGGGTTTTCTCCCAATTTGTTTGCATAAATTTTTTATGACAATAACCAGACAGAATACGAGCAAATGCATTTTCTCCATTAGCAATGCTCGATGAATTCAATTCGATGTGTGATGGATCCGATGTTGGTCCATTCAATCGTTCTGCTGTGCTACTCATATTTGTATTATTCTGATAATTCAATTCAGCTTGTTGATGATTTTGATTTTGTTGGTTAGGTTGACTTTGTGCTTTCGGTCTCTTCTTTTTTTTTCGGCAATGTATCACCAGCCGGCTGTAGTTAAACATGAATATTTTTTTTTTTTTTAATATTTTTACATTCTAACATTCTTTTTGCATCGAAACTTTGAATACTTACTTTTCCGTTAGTTGTCACACTTGTTGCTTTATTTGATGTCGAATGTGTTGTTTTTGGATCAGAATTCTCGTTTATCTTTCGCTGAAAAAAAATGAAAAAAGATTCATTTTATACATTTTTATGTTGATTGTTCAAAAATAATGAAATTTGTTTTCAATTACGATTATCGCAGAGTTAATCTGAATATCAACGAACAGAAGAAATTATGTATAAAACTGAATAGTGCCGACACAATATAAGCGATATCACAGACTATGATTTACAGTTAATAGTGGTTTGTTTTTTTCTTGTTCTTCAAAGAAAATGGATGCTATGTCATACGTAAACAAACAATGCGATTGAGTTGAACACAGTTTTTGTAGTTTGAACGGAAGGTTTTTTCAAAATAAAATCTCCACGAATTTTTACGAATTCAATTATTTGTCTTTCAACCGTAAACGATAATTTCAATAAACCTTACCTTTTTCGGTTGTTTAGGTAATGGCACAATGAAATGTCCTTTGCCGCCTGCACTCTTTGCACTTTTTCGCTTTTTGGATTTCGGTGATTTATTTTTAACACCATTCTGTTGAGCTGACTTTTGATAGGCGGCAAATGCCGAAACTTCTTCCATTATTTTGTTAATGTTTTAGCAATAATAATAATCAAAAATAATTTGCAACACGCTGGATTGAAACTGTTATTCACGTGTTCGTCATTCCACAAATTGTCTATGTTTTCATTCCGTCAAAGATTTACATTAGTCGCCAGATGGCAGTTTTCTATGATTTTTTTATACAAAATTACATTTTTTCATATGCTTTAAATATTGTTTTAAACAGAAGAATTGTTAAAAAGAATTGATTTTTATTATTATTTTGTAAATATCAATTTGGCAGAAATTTCCAAAAAAAATGAATCTTCGATAGGAAAAAAAACAAGAAATTATTATTCAAAATTGCTAATTATTCATGAAGTGTGACTTGACATATGTACTTTGACAGATTCACCATCAAAATCATTGTGAAATATAGGTTAAAACAATCCATTGCAATTCAGAAAAATAACACAATCGACAAATAAGGAAGATTCTTCGTGAAAAAAAACATTTTTTTTACTTCACATAATTTTGTACTTCACGATGTTTCTTACCAATATTTTAATGAAAAAAGCGAAAGCAAAGTAAGTTCAGAGAGAGTGACTTAAAAAAAAAACAATAATAAGTTCCATGTGTTAGCTTTGTGTAATACATTGAATTGATATTGCGTTACTTTGAGTTTGATCAGATGACTTGAATAAAACATAATTGTTGGTCGAATTTTGTTTTTTCCCATCTAGGCGTATTTTGGTTCTAATGGAGAGCGCTGTTAGTAATCATCAATATCAAGTGATCCGAGAGCGATTGGCTGATAAACTGGAGACGATACGATTTGATCCATACAGTAAGAATACAAACGTGAATTCCGCAATATAGAGATAGTTTCTAATACCTACCGAAAATGTTCCTTCTTTTCTAGTTCAAAGGTTGAGCGTATACCGTGAGCGCAGAAAAATTAAGAGTATCCGCTAGTTTCTGATTTAGTAAATCGATTTGTAGTTTCTTGAATATTCTAAAATAAATGATGAAAATTGACTGAAAAAAAGCAGCTGTTTTTGTTGATGTTTAAATAATTGATATTCTATTCAGTCGAATGACAAGGACTTTCTGTTATTACAATATTTCAGCTTGAGAGTAGCATTCACTAACCAGAAGAAGAAACTTAGATATTTATTAATTTATTACGAAACCTAAATTTATGTCAATTCGTGTTCACTGGCGAACCAGTAAACATGCTGGTCATAGACTAAACCATTATCCAAATACCAACTTACCATTATTCAAAAAAGGAAAAAAAAAAACAAAAGACTTTTGTAGGTAAATGCAAATTTTATTTCGTTTTATAAGTTCAAACAATATCCATTTTGTTGTTGGTTGCATTAAATCATTTGAATTATCAACATGTTCTAATCTTTTTACTACTTTAAATTGAAATAATTGTAATGGTAATGAGATTCCGTTAAATTTTTTTCATTTATAATTTTAAACTCTAGAATCGAATAAAATTGAATAAATATAATAAATAGTTTTCGTTGGAACGAGACGGTACTTTTGGTCTGGATTGTATTACATTTTTTTTTTTTTTTTTTTTTTTTTTGATTTTCACAATTTTGCAATGAAATAAGAAAAGATAAAAAAAGTGAAGGCTTGCTCAAAACTAACTTGTTATCAAGATGAAAAACCAACAATAAAAAAAATCCTTAATTAAGACGCAAACCATGGACAATATCAGGACGAATACATTTTGTTCCCACTATATCGCCAGAATATTTAGCGCCATCTAAATGTGATTTATATGAATGAAAAAGAAAATATATCTTCGTAGTTGATTCAAATCCAAAATAAGTGCATAATTTGGCATCACTGCATTTGGTTGGTGTCACGGAACACCATCAGACATCCATTTAGGATTCAATGTGTTCATGTGGCAAAATTGTATGGGACTATTATATAATTCTTAATTTTTTCAGATCGAATTTTTAAACATTTGGCTATAAAATTTACGGCTTTTTTTTTACGAATCAATGAGAAAAATATTAATGAAAAAACGGGAATGGAAAATATAACATCGAAATTGATGGGGTCAGCTTGCATAGCTGAGAGGCACAGATCGAATCGAGTTCAGGTGCAATTGAAAGCTGATCTATGTGATATAGATGTATATGAATAACTAGAGAGTTGCTTTCTCACATTATATATCAACTCAAGATATTTTCATTCAACAAGTTCAAAGCACATGATCGTCTTTGAAAAAGCTTGATCAATTGCAATGGCTTCTTATAAACTTTTCTAGATATTCGAACCTTTTGTATATCACTACATGAATGGTATGTGTTATTCATTTGGTTTTTCTCTTTTTCTATCTCTCTCTCTCTCTCTCTCTCCGCTCTTTCTCTCTCTCTCTCTCTGCTCTTTCTCTCTCTGTCACTCGCTGTCTTATACACACACTTCTAAACTATACACAAATAGAACAAATTAGATTTAGTTTTTGCTTGTTTATAACAAATAGAATACTTAACTTGGTCTTGTTTTCACACGTAATTTAGCTAGACTTTTGTAAATGTTCTTTGTTTTCATATTTATAAATAAATATTCAATGGTATTGTATGTATAGATTTTTTGTTTTGTTTAGCTTTGTTCGGCTTTTGTGTTTTTGATAGGCATTTTAGGCATAAAATTCTCGTTTTGTGGTCATATTGTATTCTTCCTCTTCGACCTTATACATTTCCAATAGCTAGTAGAGTGACACAGTCGATGATGCAGTACAGCAAAACACGCAAAAAGAAAAGAAAACAATTAATTTAATCGTCCTTGAATACACAATAATTTTGATAATCACGATAACATTCTACGAAAAAAAAAATGTCATGAAATGACTAATGCCCAAATCAATGCATGCACTAAATTACTCCAAGCCAAATGACATATATCAAAATGGGAAAAAATTAAGAAAATCGATTAAATCAACAATTACAATAATTTATTTTTTTTTTTTTACTTGAATTGTTTGCGTATGATTAAGTGTATAAGAAATAAATCATAGAATTAGCTTGAAAAAAAAAAAAAAAAAAAAAACAATAGAATCGACATGAAATAACAAAATAAGGGGAAAACTTAAAAAACGATCAAATCGGCTATGGAGACATTTATCATTTGTTTACAACTCTAAAGAACTTTTTATCTATAAAACAGTCTCTATGCTGGAAATTTGTGTGATAGCTGGGTACGATGGTATTCGTAATACCTTTTGAACATCCTTTTGCATTTCTTCTACTTGTTTTTCGTGAGTCACTCGCAGCTTCTCTTTCTCGCGAGCTTGTTTGATTTGCGCATTCTGGAAAGTCAAAGTTTAACCAAAAATTACAAATACATTTTTTACTAATTATTAGTATAGTATATCATTTGCGAATACTTTACCTTTTTTTCATCCATAAATCGTTTAATATTATTTTGTTTCTTTTCACGCAATCGTCGATCCTTTTCGCCTTTTGTTTTTAATGTTTTATCATTTGCTACTTCTTTGGCAGTTTCGACGGAAATTTTGGCCTGATGAGAATTGAGATTTTTATTATCACGTTCATGCTTTGCTTCAAGTTGTTTGATTTGAGCCGCTTGCGATGTTTCCATTAAACGCTTTAGAATGTCTTGTTGATCATTTACTTGTGTTTTAAGCATTTCCCATTCTTCTTTTTTATGCTTTTCACACATTTCACTCCATGCACTGGTTTGATCAGCTGAATTCGAATTTGAAATGAAAAATAATTTAATATTGTTTATTATTTATATGTATGTGTGCATGTGTCCAATGGACACTGTTCATGTGTCCATGTGCGTGTATTGAAAATGAGGTATGTATCACTTACTTATCACTTTTCGAATATTTTGATCGGCTTTAATTTCATCTTTGCTCTTTCCTTTAATTAATTTCTCAATGCTGGCATTTTGAGTTTTTTGCAATGATGCCCGCTCCTTTAAATGCTTTTTCTTCAATGTTTCCAATTCTTTGGTTTGTTTTTTGGCAATTTTCTGGAAACCTTTCTCCTGTCGTAATGATTCCAATGTAATTGGATCGAATACAATTGGTGGTTCTTCAATTCGTTTTTCTTCTTTTTTTTCAAATTTCGACGCATCACCACTGCCAGCCGTCTCTTCAATGCCAAGTGCTTTCATATTGTCTTGTCGCTCTTTTGCGGCACCCATAAAACCACGCGGATCTGATAAGGCATCCATGAAATCTTCAAAGCCATCGGGTACATAAATTTTCAATTCAATATTACAGAACAGCATTGGAAGTGACATTGGAAAATTGGCTTCAGTGCGTAAGGAAATGTGTCTGTAGCCACCTTGTAAACCGTCAAGTGGCAAAATTCGTTGTCCCAACAATTTACCTAGGAGGAAACAACAAATGAAAGTGAAAATAAAAATAAATATTGCAAATATTGTAAATATTGTGAATATTTTTAAAAATATACTAAATATTTAACAACAATTTACCATTTTCGTCATAAACACCTAAACGTAATACGGCCAAATCCGGTAAAACCACTTTACGAAATAAAAATGGCTCTTCATTATAAACGGGATTTAAACCATTTGCTGGTACCAAACGCGTACGAAATTCCTTACGTACGGTATCTGATGGTAAACCGTACATATCTACTTCAACATATGTTCCGACTTTTTTATCTGATAAAAATTGACCGGCAATGACTTGAACGCCACAAGAAGCTGCAATAACACCGTCCACCGGGGCATCCGCAAATGGATCGAAATCTTTATCTGGCCGACGCATGAAATCCGGTTTCAATAAATAGCCAGTGCTTCCATTGTATTCAAATTTTCCTTGATTCAATTGCATTGGCAAATCAGATGTTTGGAAATTCAAAGACACCATTTGACATCCAGCATTCCAAAATACTTGCGGCATGTAGTTTGAAGAATCGGCACGTGTTCCTTTTGGATAAATTCGGGACATTTGACGTTTGTTATAGTTCACAAAATCGATGGCTTGCTGTTTCAATAAATTCATGCCGGCCGTTTCCGAAAACGATGACATATTATGATGAATATTCTTCTCTGTAATATTTATAACAAAATACAAATAGATTTTTTTTTTGTTATTATGACTTTAACAAATACCACTCGAATTTTGGCTTACGTTCTGATTGATCGAATGCTTGAAATTTAATGGGTTGCGCATAGTTAATCATGCTGCTTAACCTAGGGAGAAACAACAAATGAAAACAAATATTGTAAATACGATGAATAACATGAATATTTTAAACATATGTCTGATTAGCATAAATATACGACAAATATTTCAATTAAATAAATATTGTTTAAATTTGAAATTGGTAGTTGAGATTATACTGCATCCTGTGTCTGTAAAGAAAAACACTTCTTTATCAAATGGTTCTTGCATATCCGCCAGCACTACCTACATGAAAAATATACAAAAAAAAATCGGAAATTAATAAATTGATCAATGCCAATCAACTTCTCTTCACCGCGATGAAGAAATAAAATATGCAAATGTAAAGATAACAAAATTTAGAACAAAATACTCACCAATGCTAAGAATATGCTGCGCCTATTTTCTTCACTCCTTCCATAATGTGTTTATGTCGACAGTCTATCGATGTCTACCAAATCTCAATTTTACGCAATAATTATTTTGTCATCGCGACAATGTTTCAATAAAATCTTAATCGCTAACTTATTGATAAAAAAATGAATTGAATAGTTACCATGGATGAACATTAGTTGTCGAACCAGTATAATTCACAGGAATTTCTGTTCCTTCACCACCATCTTGTGATGCACCAGGCAATCCAGTAGTGACTGGTGTGGCGGCTTCTTCTGTAGATTTTTTATCAAGCACTGGAACAGCACTTGCATCTTCCGTTGGCTCCTCATTATCCAAAGCTAATTGACCTTGTTGAAATAATTCCAATTCGATTTTTTCCACTTCTGGCTTTAATCGTTTATTTTTGATTAAAATTTTTCGTTTTAATGCCGATGGTGGTGGCAATAATGAACCCGGTTCCAACTGTAAATACAAATATTTAAAATTAGAAATTGATCATAAGTTCAAAACTAAAACTGAATTGTTAAAATACCGGATAATCGGGTAACGGTTCCTTTAATAATAGATCACCGAAAATTTCATCACAGTATTTAGCTAATTTGTATTGTTGCGCTCGTGAACAATGATTTTCAAACGATAGAATGACTGGATAGTCGGACGTGACAAAAGCACAATCTCGAATTGCATAGATCACATCTTTGAATAGAATATCCGTGCACATGGCCATACCGTGTGTAATAATTGGTTCTTCATCTTCACCTTTGCCATCCCAGCAATCAAGTTCAACACATCGACAACCAGCCAATAGAGTTTGTCGATACATTTCAACCGAACTTTTACCACCAAATTGGCGACCAGACAAATACGTATTGTGAGATGAATTGATATAGTAATGCGATAGTGGTTGATCCATATCCATGTATAAATCCAAACGATCCAAAAATACTGGTGCATTTTCATCGGACATTAAATAACGCACAAAACCATCTTTTGATAAGAGCCTTTTACTACGAGATTCTTCATCCTGTTCGTATGTTTCAATAATCTCTTGAGCACGTTTCTCATCATATAATGGATACAAAATCTCATTCAATCGTGGGTCACGTTGTTTCTCATTCAAAAAATTAATGAATTGATCTATATTGATGGATTCAGCTTTGCCCTGTGTTCTATGTTATTGAATGGGTAATGCAAATGAAAAAAAAAAGAGACGGTAAAAAGAAACAGTAAAAGAAACAGATAAAGAAATGAAATGTTAGTGAAAATGAAAGTCATTCAAAGTGATCTTGAACCTTGAGCAGTGGCATAATTATAGCGAATACAACTACTAAATGATAGAAATGAGAAAAGCACTTACATCGACCGGAACAGTTCCTCGATATCGTTTCGAGGGCAAATCTTATGGTAGAGTGCATAAAACTTGTCGAATGTGAAATCAGCTTTATCCATCGTGTCATTTTTTCCACTTGGTAAGCCAAGCTCAGATAGGCATTGATATACCTAGGGGGAAACAGCAAAAGTAAATGAAAATAAATATTGCAAATATTGTAAATATTGTGAATATTCTAAATTGATATACCATTTTCTCTGTTTTACCAGATGCAAATGTTCTTGCTACCACTTTAACCGGTACACGTCCTCTAGCATCAACTAGAAAACCGAGTCGCATCCAACTGTCGGAATAGCGGAAGAAATGGAAATGGACTAAATTAAATTTCAGTGTTGTGGCTGGAAATTCAATTATTTCTTCATGAAAACATACATTGCGAATTTACTACATCAATTGCTTTGAATCATTTGTGTTCTACATCTCATGCATTTTTATTGTATTCAGTCTTGGTTAAGACATAATTTGAATTGAAAGCAAATTCGAACAATGTATGAGTGTGTGCTTGATGAGATGTCTAACTTGAATCGTGCAAAGTGATGGCATTAAACAAGCGACAACTTGTCTAGTTTTCAATTATAACATTTACAAGCGACAAATATGATGATATTCAAATGAATCATGTGCATAAATTACAATTAAAAAGAGTTGGACGAAAAATTATGTGTCTAAGTTTATTAAATTTTCTCACTTTCAACATTAAACCATTCAATTTTATGTCATTAAAGCATTCTATCTTGCTCTATCACTTAAAATTAAATGCGTCAATCATTTGAATACCACAAGCAGAGCTACCGTAATAGAACGAATCGATAAATTGTTCTGATGACTATGTGCGGTTTTTGATGTCAACTTTTACTGAATACATTCATAGAATCGCATAATATATTATGTTTGTATGAACAACAGAGAAGTTTTGTTAATGTTATCAATAAGTTTCATTTTAGTACATTTACATCGTTAGCTGTAATGGAAATACTTGGTTGGTTTTTTTTATTTACTGGCAGTTATGTCACTTATGTCAAATGAATTTTTGGTAAACCGATCCAATCGTAATACTTACTGCTTCATTAAATTCGTTCGAATGCAAACATTGTTGATTTTATTGTTATGGGTTATTGCACGAAGACCCCGCTGCCAAATCTAATTGGAGGTCAATAAAAGTGTTTTTTCTTTTATTTTGAAAATTATTTTCTTTTCCCATTTTTTTTATATAGTGTTCATGGAATACATATTTCATCAGATTTTATATGCGTAAAAATTAAATGTCATGTTTAAATGACCGAAAAAATGAAATAAATCCCATTTGTCTTTTGCGTTGAGAAGTGGAGCCAAATAAAACAAACAATAAAGTGGCTCAATGAATTTGTAAGTGAATTCATTGGAAAAAAAAATTAAAAAGAAACTCACACACACACATATATATGTTAAAATGTCATTTATAGTTATCAGTCAATATTAGTAAAATATTCATTAGTAATATGATAAACATGCATATGTTAATTCAGAGGACATTGATAAAAGAACAACATGATAATATGTATATTTAAAATTAACCGGTGAATCAGACTCAAAAAAAAAAAAAAAACCCAGAAAAGTGAACATGCATTAGTCAGCCGAACACAGATATATCAGACTCGTAAACTTACTGCTTAAAAATACATGTCATGGGACATATATTATTTGCTTTCACGTTGTGTGTGATTTTTCTCAGGCCATCAACCCAAATCTGTCGATTAGATACGATTAATGTTGGTTTTATATTGTTTAACAATTCATTTTTGAATGGACATTGTTAAATTATTCATTTAGAATTGAAATTGAAAATAGAAAGAATTATACATAATTATTATTATTAGAGTTTTTAGTTAATTTTGAAGTGATTAAATTTCAATATTGGATTCAAGTTGAAGATTTTAATATGAACAAAATCAAATTGGATGATATTTCATTCACCCGACATTTTAAAAGATGACAACTGTTCATTATATAAAGGTATATGTATTCGCAAAATGGTATTTCATACTGACCTTTGCGGTTTCAGCGTCTGGACAGACGATATGCTGATAATTAACGTTGATGTAATCGGTACCAGAACATATTGTCAACGATCTTTCATCCAATTTTTCGCCATATTTATTCCACAGCTTGTCCTGTAGCTTCATATCCTATAAAATAACATAACAAAGAAATAACCATTTCGAGAGTGTAAGAGAATTTGTTTCGTAAAGGAACCGAATTGTGATGAGTCAGTGTGAAATAAATGGAAACCATTTCCATCAATATATTTCGTAATTTGCATATTTTGTTATCCAAAATATCGCCATAAATATTATCATATGTTAAAAATGTGTTGATGATATGTCGTTTCATATAACATTTGTGTGAAGATGCTGTAATATGATCAACGATGGTAATTTATTTATCAATAATTTGAGATAAATTCTGAAACTATTTGCATTGTTATTTAGTAATATACCAGATGATCGAAACTCAAATATTATCAAAAAATCATCGATAATTAAAATGTATCAGTTTTCTCCATCATTGTGAAAATTCGACTATGATTTATTGACTTCGTTATTCAGTTGCTCTATTGGTGGAGATAATGAGATTTCTGTGGTTTTAAAAATATACAAATTCTTTCTCTCATTATTACTCAAAACCTCAATTGTTGACGAGATGAAATGAATTATCGCCATGCAACACGATTAAAAGGCAAAAGTAATTTTCTCTTTTAATCTATTCTCGATTCTATCACAATCATCGTTATTACATGCTTTAAAATTGCTTTAAATATAATTTATGTGAAAAAAAAAATTTGTAAAAAAATTGCAATATTGTAACGTGACCAAAATTTCTGGTTTACGTAGATAAATAAATTCCTGTAAATTTCACGATTCAATTATGTTCTTTATAAGTTGTAATTAATCTGGAATTTCAAAGCGAAAATCTTGAAATAATTTCATTATTTTCGAATTGACTTCGAAATATAATAACCAGAAAAAAGTAACAACAACAACAAAAAAAACTATACAATAAAAAACGATATTATGTAAAGTTGTTCGGTTGGAAACTGTTGATTACTTGTGCAGTAATAATTGAGTCGCGTGGTAAAACGTGCCCTAATCAAACATTAAATAATTTCATATATAAATTATTGGCTCGAAAAAAACACGTATATATGCAATTGTAAAGCGTGTAAGCTGTAAGTGTAAATTCACTAGGCAAAAAATTCACTAGGCAAATGAACAAAACCATTTAATAGAGCGAGAAAATGTAAAGAAGTTTTGAATCAGTTACATGTGTATATAGTTAGTTTCAAAATAGTTTGGTTTCAACGATTGTTCATTCAGGATAAAGCCTTGCGAAATACAAACGCCCTAAATAGTCAATTGCTTGAAGATTTTCTATTAAATTTTGGATCTAAACAGAATTTGAATTTTAAACTCTCCCACTTCAGAATATTCATCAGAACACTTTAACTACTTATGAAGAGAGAAAGATAGTTAGGGATAGCGATCGATAAAGTAAGAGAGAGAGAGAGAGAGAGAGAGAGAGAGCGAGAGAGAGAGGATATGAACAGATATCGGAAGAAATAAACTAGTTCAAACCGGATATTAAATTGTATTTTAATCGAAATTGAAGCTTAAGTGAGATAACAAAGAGCATCTAAAAAACAACTGATTTTTTTATGTATGCAAAATTTTCATATTGTAATTATCAACCGGACATTCGTGCTTTATACCCTTCTTGATAATAGATACAATGGCTTTTCATAAATCTGATTGAATTGTAAAAATTTCTCTTATGCATATCGCATTCAATATGTATGAATTGAAAATTTTAAAACATCTGCAAAATGGGTCGCAGAATACAAATATACATACAGCTGTGACTTCCTTCGGGCAGGATATTCCAATTAAATTATTCAATGGAAAACTGAATGCTATTGTTATCCTTTCGTCGTCACTTTTCCTCTGTACATTAGAGTTGTGTGCATCTGTATGCGTGATCGTGTTTGTCGTGTCAGGTGAACTGCAAAGTGTGCACACGTATTTTTGTTTTTTTTTTTCTCTCATTTCTGTTTTCAATTTAAAAACCACATAGCAAACAAAACTATCGTTAAAACAACGGTTGCATGAGTGATTTTAATAAAACAATTTAAATGGCGTGAACCCATGGATCAATTTTAGTGAATACAAACAACAGCAACAACAACGTCCTCATTGGTTTTAGCGGGTTTTTAATTAAGAGAAGATTGCTCGTAATATTAATTAAACATCACTTGTTGTTTTTAATTATTTCGTTTTCTTTTTTCAAGTGGAATTAGAAATTGCCGCTAACGCCAACTCTAGCTTGCTTGAACGCTAAAGCGAGCGTGGACATTGATGTGTTTAATAATGCAAACGTGATATGGCCAGGCGAATTTCAAATTACAGCCTATTAATTGCAATAATTTTTGTGATTGGATTGCCTCGATTCAGATCGAATAATACAAAATTAAATTCATTTCAGCATCGCTTTTACCAATTTCAACAAAGGTCATTTTCTCTATTGCTCCAAGTGTGTATACTTATCGAAATGATTTTTTTTTTTCTTTTTTTTTTCTATTATTGTTATTTTTATTAAACTGATGTTATAAACGTTTTTCGTTTGTGATGCCTTCAGATTGTTTTGCAGGAAAATTGTCGCCAATATTCCTTACTTGTTCGATTGTACTCAAACATAAATTTATTGATTTGTCAATGCGATAAAAATTCTTATGGAATTCTGTTGTTCATTTGTTGGTTTACGTTCAAGATATTTTTTCTAACCTGCACAAAATGGCAAAATGGTTTTGCCAGGCGAAATGTATCGATTAAGATTGATTCATCGTATTGGAGAATTCAAACATAATAATAACAACAACGACATCAACAGAAGCAGCAGAAGACGAAGAAGAAGAACAAAAAGTAAAAGAAGAATTTATTATAAGGAAACGTACAAACAATCTGCCAAAGGCATAAAACGAATTGCTTTCTTTCGATTTATAGCCAAATAGTGGTACAATATGCAGTGCGCAGTGATGTAATCTATTTGAAGAAATTCATTTTATTTAATATGACATCATTGTATCACATGCATCTCAAACAGTTTTTTGGAGTTGACAGTGTGATTCAGCCAATATATTTTTCCAAGATGTTCCAATTGAAGTAGTTCTTCATCAAAATCCATGTATCGCAACAGCATTATAGCTCGTACAGAGAACATGTCAATTTGCCGCAAGTTTAAAGAAAGTGATTGGAATATTAAAAGGTTCGTCTTTAATTTATCATTACTTCGAAACATGACGAGAGAATGGAAAAAAAAGTCACTGCCAAATGTTGTTAAAGTACACACAACGCTGGATACCGATAAAAAAATAATGCTTGAGGTTAATATTAAATGGATGACACGATGCGAAAAAGATACAAGAAAAGAAAAAACGACGAAAGAAACCCATATGGAACGAATCAGGCGAAGACAACAAGCGATGCATATAATGGCATCATTGCTTTCGAACAACGTTTGTTTTCCGCTTATTGTCACACACACACACACACACACACACACACAAAACAAACTTAAATGCATCTTTCCCGTTTTCATATACCTTTTCTCGGTGGTGATGTGATGTGGTTTTCCTGTGCCATTTATGACTTAGTTGAAAATGTGCACAATATGCACTTTCTTTGGTTTGGCTTCAAGGCTTTCGCCCACTTTCGCCTGACAACATTCGATACCAACTATATTGAATGTGCATCAACTATACATGTAACTTAACTTTAAATTCAAGAAATTAGAGGCTTCAGCACAGTGAAAATGCCTGAATAAAATGTAAAAATCGGGTCAAATTGTTCTTTCATTGCGGTCGTATTTTCTCGTTTTTGTTTTTCCTTCCTTTTCTTTGTCGCTGCTGTTTCTGATGCCTTCGTAGCTGCTGTTATTGTTGTTTTTGTCCTTAAAGCTGTATGCATGCATCGATCGAAATGATTCTTTATCGTTTATTCATGAAGAAATCGTATTTATTTTTATGGGCCACTACTTTCCAAACAGGAGCACTAAATTTCATCTCTCTTATTTCACGAATATTTCCATTCTTTCTGTTTTTCTTTTTGTTGGACAAACATTTTCTCCTATTTCTTCATTCATTCTCTGCCTCTCTCTTTCTCTCTCTTTCCTTTCTCTCACTCTTTCATCAGATATCGTTATTTGTCGCTTTACTTCAAGTGTTTCTCATTGCTCTTTCGTGCACTTGTAACGGAAACAAGATGGGGGTCTCATTTAAAAAGGCATTCGTGTGTCGAAGCAAACAAAAAAGGATCTAAATCGGGAACAACAACAAACAATTGTGTTGTAATCTCAAACTCAACCTACGAACTGTATGTGTAATATATATGTCTGTATTGAAAATGGTTTAAGAACAATTCACACAACTTGAGATCTGGCAATGAAATGAGACTGATTAGAGTCAAACTTATCAACAGAAGTACATAATAACCGTTATAGTCGATAAGATTTACATCTAGAAAATATGTCGTTGGATTTGAAACATTTCATTATGAGAAAATTGGCGATACAACAATCCAACAATAGACCATTTCATACATGTCAATCGAAATAATATGCAATCACTCAAAGTCAAACTGATTTATCAGTGGGAAACATGTTGGAATTTTCCCTGTTTTTTTTTTTTCATTCTTGTTCGCTTTCTCTTCTCTTTAGTTTGATTCATTTGTGTGGGCTTTGGATTTTATTTATTTTTTTTATCCATTCTGCCAAGTTGGTTTATTTTCTATTGAAAGAAAGGAATTTTCCACATTTTGATTTTTCATTTTGAAAGTTCTATTCCTTCTGTTATATTTTCCTCTTGAAGTATGCAAAAGTCATATATTCTTCATCGCGACTTCGAGCAATTCTCAGTTTCAATTTCGACAGAATTCTTTTCTGTGGAGAAAATAACAAACACCAACTTGCTTAGAAAGATGAAAAAATAACCAAAAAAAAGTCTTTTAAACAATTTTTAGAGCCAAAGAAAAGGTAAATAGTTGTACCAAGAATGTTTGTTTTTTTCGCTTTGTTACATTTTGTTGAGTGTGATTGATATGATCCGGTTTCAAATGCTCGTAAAGTAAGTTCATCAAATGCATACTTAAATTCCGTTGCATTCATTGATTTGTGTGCGTGTGTGTGTGTGTTTAAAAAAAACAGTGTTGATACGATAAACACGCCGTTAAATGCATTGATGAGATCAAATTGAATAAATATGTGCAATGTGCAACGTGCAACGTTCATACATGCAATTTCAATTAAGCTACAAATGATTCTCTCTTTGTCTCTATCTCTGTTTATCTATTCAGATATTAAATCGAAGGCCTTGGTACGCGCTTATATAATTTCAAACTGAAAACGTTGAAACATAAGCACAATCACACATAATTTGATTATTTTCAATCTACTTATTCAATTAGAAATATTCGAGAGCTGATGCAAAGTTTTCCACGTTCATTGGGAATTTGAAGCAAAGCACTCAGAAATCTGTTTATGTTCGTAGCTTGTTTTGATGTGGCTTTATTTGTCTGGGGGCGTCGGGCATTCCGTAAAACGTGCTAAAAATGGATTATTACCATAAAATCATACGCATTATGCAGACGTACAAGTATAATTGGATTGAGTCACTGAGTTTTTTCCATTGTCCATGTGGAATTTAAGTCATTATGCACGTGGCTTGTTATAGCAAATTATATGTATATATATATACATAATGTATATGACAAATGTATTAGAGTGTAATATGTGTCATGTTTACCATTATTGTCACATTTATTTGATGGACAATACACATGGTTGCATTTTGACACATCGCTGGTAAATGGATTCCATAATGTTTTATTATTTTTAAAATGAAAATTATGTATGATTTATATGTTACATACCCGTGGTATTCCTCCTGCTCGAATGTCGCTTACTTGACACAATTCGATAACATCACCTTCCTGCCATCAGACGGCATAAATTTAAAATCATCGCGTAAATACCATAAAATAAAAGTTTAAATGAAAGAGAAAAAGAAATATTATGCTGATAAAATTGAAAAAATTTTCGAAAATAAATGAAAAATTACTTCTACAACACACATAGAGAGCGAAAGACAGACATTCAACATGCACAGAAAACAAATAAACACCTTTCCGAAACTGAATTTATCACAATAACTTCCATTCAACAACACGAAACGCAAATTATTCAAATGAAAACCACATTTTGAAAACATGGCAAATTACACATATTCCTGTTCATAAATTTGCTGCAAAAGTGCGATTCAAAAATGACTATTTATTTTATGTTTTGCGTCTATCTCGTTTCGAACGACATGATGTCACACCCGGAATTTGTTTAGGTTCATTTGTTAAAACCACGAGCTATCACGGGAAGCCCAAGCAAATTAAATCGCAAAAATGAATTCAACATAAATTAGGCTGATTGTAATTATAAATAATTAAAAACTGAGGAATTCAAACCGTGCGTTTATTATTCTTTGTTATTCATCTGCGCCAGGATTCCAACTGAAAATAGTGTTTTGACGAAAATCAGAGCAATTTTTTGTTCATTCAATGAATGAAATTTTCGGAACGAAATAATTGAGTAGCCAACGGTAATTTGTCCCCCGCTTTTAAATTCAATGCTGTCGTTTTTTTCCACATAAAATCAAGAATTTTGAATGAACAAAAGAAAATATACAACACGAATGCAAAAAAAAAAAAAAAAAAAAAAAAATAGCTCAAAATTCACCTCCATGAAGCAAATGTTCAAATTCAAATTCATCGAATTACTTGAAAATGTGAATTAAAAATTGTACATTGATCCAATTTCTCGACTCTTGAAAAGGCAAATTCCTTTTTTTTCATTTCAGCCGAAGTTTTTTTCAGTCTGAAAATACTTGATTCAGCGAATTTGAAGCTGTTCGTGAATCCAAAAATATTCTATCGATAAAATTACCGAGGGAAAATTTTTGTTTTCAACACACTTTTTGTCTCTATTTATCGGTTTGATTGCTTTTCTTTTAAATTGGATATTTTTTCTTTGGTTTATATAAACACAATGTATATCTTTGGCAATGTTTGTTTTCTCTCACTACTGGTTGTCTGATTGGTTGGTGGCGGTGAGCATTTTAGCGCACTCGGAATCATATCGGCTCTAAATTTAGACGCACTTGAGAGCAAAATATGTGCGAATATTTGTTTCTCGTTCTTTATCGTTGAGGCTTATCATTTGAACAAAACTTGAAACGGATTTTAAAGATAAAACCAATAACAAAGGAAGCACTAAACAATGCTCTCCTTGAACTTGAAATTATTCAAGTATTGTAATATTTTTTCCTCTCGATTCTGTTGATTTTCATGGAAAGTAAACAAAATTAACAAATAATGTTCTCTAATTGAAATGGAAAGCTTGAGTCAAGAAAATTACTTAGTTACAATTTTTTTTTTTCTCCTTCACTGTGTTCGGTTTCGGTGGCAACAAAAATGAAAAAAAAACTGACGGTAAATATGATTGCTTTTTACATTGTAAATGGACCAGGAAATGAGAACAATGGGAGAGAGCAACGTCATTACGTTTGTACGGTTTCTTCTTGAATAATCAAAAACACTGGAATCGAATGGAATTGGACTTTGGTGAAAAAAAGTGTGTTTTTTCGACGCATTATTGAAATGTGCTAACTTTGATAAAGAAGTTTTTGTTTGAACTTTAAACTCAAGTGAATGAAACGATTGATTTCGTAACAAATTTTTTGATAAATTCTAGAGTCGAAAATGAATGCTGAATTTCTCATTGGAATGTTTGTAATGTCTTTTTTCTCTCGATTTTATATCAAATGAAATGATACTTACCCGTCCTTCGCTTTTCCAATAGATGAAAAATCCATACTCGTCCACTTTAAATGTACAGGCTATTTCGAGATCTGTATTATCTTTTTCCTCAGTCCATCGATCGAATACGCAACCGGCAAGAAGTTGCTCTGGCACTGGGATTTGCCAATTGAATTCAAACTTTTTGGTCATTTTCACTTACAAATTATAATAATTTTAACAAAACAGATTGATATCACTGCCGAAATTTCTACTTGAATGCTGCCAAATGTCGTTCTTCTGTAAGTAAAAACACATAAAATTAATTGAAGTAAATGATTGCAAAAACAATAGGTTTCTGTTTTGCTAGTGAATTTTTTTTCATTCAACAGTGAATTAAACCTAACAATGTTGCATCTCGGGAAATATATAAGCGACTGCAAGGAATGTGTTATAAGTTATGTTTGAATTAGCATTGCATGATTTCTTGACTTGCGAATTCTTTGCGAAAAAAAAAAAATTCTTTCTTTTTCTCACAGTTTCTCTTTGCTTAATTTATTTAATAATTCATCATCATTTATCGTCTAATTGAATCTAGTATTTCATTGGATAAAAAGTAGAGTTTTTTACGCCAAAAAATGGCGTGTTGTTTTGAATAAATCAACACGAACATAAATAAAAATCCTATTGTATTTCTATCATATTGTTTGTTTACACCAATTGAAAATCATTCATGTGCACGATTAATTCGATGTAAGTCAACCATTTGAAAAGTGTTCATTCATTTACTACGGATGAATCGAATATTGAAGTAAGTATTCTCTTTTTTAGGGTATCAAATGCGTTTTACTTCTTTTTTAAGGAAATTTTATTTTATTTCATTTTTTTCATTTGTAACTAATATATTTCTTTAAAACATGGAGAATTGCCTTGATTGTCAATGAACCGGCAGGAAATAATTGAAAGTGTTATACCGTACATGACCGGTCAATCGATTTAAAATCGATTTAATGTTATAGTTTCTTTTTATCATGACGTATACATACGAGTTCAGTGTGTATGTGCTTATAACGCCTTCACAACATGTTAAATTATAAAATAACAAAAAACGTCAAACTGATTGATGAGTTTTAGATCCTTTTTCATTCAATCAAATAATGAAGACCGCTAGAATGTTTTTGGCCAAATATGCACGACACGCAAAATCATCGCTTGTATTCTGAATATGAAATATATCGTCGGCCTATTTGTTTCCATATCGTTGAGTTGTCTGTCTATTCGCGCACCGCACATTGGTTTATTATTAAGAAACATGTTAGATGTGTAATGGATAAAAAGACGAATTCGATGATTCAGAAAAAAAGCGAATAATATTTATTACTGAACTTTTTGTATGTTTCATGTTCATGTTTATGTGTATGTGTATGTGTGTATTTTAATGTATGTTTATTTTGATGATGGTGCAATGTTGTTTTATTATGTTCTCAAGCTCTCATGTTGTTGAACCGAAGTGATATAATAGAAATAAAACATTTTGGATTACACGGAATAAAAACGATTCTATACAAAATTCCAAAACCAATTGTTTTCAACATATCACTTTCACTTGTCACTAATGACAAAAATATTGCATCGCATTTGTTTTTATGCGCACGCAAATCTACCGAATGGATTTAATGTTTGCATGGCAAACGAGAATGAACACTTGTAAGCGTATCGAAATAGAATGGAAAATGCTTATTCGAAAAATATCTATTTTAATATTAAATGTGTTATTGTACATACTTCATAAAACAAATCAATCAATATGACATTTGGAAAGGTGAAATGTAGGAAATAAGTGCAAAACGAGCGATCAATTTACAAAATAAAGATGAATTTTAGCACAATAAACAAATTGAATTCATTCAAGTAAATAAATTTTTTTTTTTTCGTTTTATTTGCATTTTTATCGATATCTAGATCTTTATTTTGATTGTTTATTGGTTGATGCACTTGATTTGCTGCTATATATGCAACTCGTGTATCAGATTCAATGTTTCGTTGACAAAGTATCAAATATACGGAACTAAATGGCTAAACATCAGTTCACTCGATTGATAATTTCATATTTAGACGCTCTACCATAAATCGCACGTTCGAACAACTGATATGCGGTTTTATTTTTATATAAATGTTTTTATTCAATTTCTCTCTCTCTCTCTCTCTCTCTCTTCCTTTGTTTTCTTCGTATTGATATGTAAATATCGGGCTGATTACCAGGGGCTGATACGGTTTCATACAGGCATCAATATAAACTATATGCACCTGCACACCTGATTGTAAAGGCAGCAAAAAATCACATGTCGAATGAGTTAATGAGCTTAACGAAGCTCAAAAATGATGTTTGCTACTACACTAAATTGTTTGATAGCTAGAATTAACATACGTGTATGCGCGTTATTATTCAGCAAAGCAATCAAGTGATAAAAAGCATTAAGCGATTTTCATCGTCGTCCACCCGTTGTTGTTTCTGCCGATGATGATGCTGTTGTTGTTGACCGTGCGGCTGTTCTCCGACAACTACACTATCTTCTTACTTTTCTAATATCACGAGAATGGTTTCTTCGTGAATCAAGCGTATTTCTCGGTTTTGAGAGAAACCGCGCGCGCGAATTTTTGTATTGTCTTTTTGTCTCCTATTTTTTTCTTTCTTTTTCTTCTTCTTTTTCGTTATTCCGTTTAGTTTGTTCGTTTTCTCTTCTATTTGTTGGCTGTTTGTTTTTATTGTTTGCCACTTTATATGGGATTATATCACTTAAAACGGCGATGACGATGAAAAGACTATGACAACGAATGGCAAAAATACAAATCGGTTTTCTACGGCCCTTTCTGCTTTCTGTTCTATGGTGTTTTTGACTTTTGTACATATGAAAATTATATTAGGCGCATCACATTTATCGCGTATTCAACATCAATGACACTTGGATCTTTGTATTAATACGATTTAATATTCTGCACACAAGCACAAAATAATCGTTCATTTATTGCTATTAAAATGATTGGCTTTTATTTACTATCCAGTCTCTTTCTCTTTCTGTCCTTCTCATTCATTGTCCAATTTATGGTTTATTGTCTCGATTTTCCAATGACACTTTATTGTTTGTGTGTGTGTCTTTTTTCTTTACATTTTTATTTTTTTCGTCTATTATTGTTCCCGTAATGTCTAAAAATACTATCCCGTGTTGACTATTTTTTTTATTGATTCGTACCCATAAATAAATGAATGAGTTTTTCTACACGATGCTTTCGACCCACAGTTTTCAACAACGTTTTTTGTTCTTCTTTCGTTTGTAGTCTTTTACTTCATTTTTTGCAATAGCCGAATTCTTCTAGAGGCCATCAAACTTTTGAAACATATGTAGTTTCCATACAAAATCACTATGCATTGAACGTTCGGATGTCAAAAAAATGTAATGATTGAGAAAATCTATAAAACAAAACAATATGAAAATGTGTCTTCTTTTCAGTACACTGCTATCACGCACAATGTTAATTTTATAGCTTCACACGAAAATGTGTTTTATTTCTTTGAATTTTGGACCAAATTTTCGAATGTGTCTATTTCAGTTCCATGTCTTGGAAATATGGAAAACAGAATGAAAAAGACTCTTAAATTATTCAGGTAATATTCATATTCCGAGCCAAAAAAGTGAATTGACACGCGATCAAAAAATGAAAACATACGTGCATCGAGACTCGCTTATCTATCACAATATCTTTGATAGCAAACACGGAAGAGTTCTTTTTGATAAAAAAGGGTAATTTTTAAACAAAAATCAAGTCAATTGAATACGTTAATGAATATAATTTAGTTGCCAATTTTTTTCTTCTTTTATTTCACAGTAACTAAACACTTTTCTGAATGTATTCGGTCACACAAGCGATTATTTCATTTGTTTTTAAGGTGTGCTGTTTCTTTTTTTTCTTTTTCTCTGTTTCTCTCACTCATCACTCATTCGATTTATGCAGCGCGCACCAAAATTCACTTCAGCATTATAGCTCCTCGACAAGAACACTGATGAGTAGCACCGACAATTCACGCATTCGATACGCCAATATGAAATTTATCATTTTGCTTTGCGATGATAGACTGATGGGAACATGATACAAAATTGAAATGAAACGACAAACTGGCAACACAAGCAACAACAATCATACATTCTGTCTACGAGAATTATTAAAATTCTTTTACACTTCAGTTGGATAATTTGCACTCACTCGCGCTTGCTATTGACATCGGTGCGATAGTGGTGTGCAATTTTTCATTTTATTTTATTTTATTTTCTCGTCATCTGTGTGCTTCTGTGTTTCACATCTCTTTCTGCTGTTTTTTTTTTCATTATTCCTTTATTCTTGTTATATTATTTTGTTTTTTTTTTTTTTTTAACCAAGACAATCACACATTTGATAATATTTGAGTTTGTGTCTAACGACGACTCGAATGAAAAAAAAATCACATACATTCGTTATTCGACCGAAGAGAGAGCGAAAAAAAAATTGTACCGACCAATTAGACAATGTTAATGTGTGCGCGTATATATGTGTGTGAGTGTATGTAGTTTTGGAGCGATACCGAAAGTGAATGTGTATGAATGAAAATGGAAAAAAAGCAGAAAAATAAGTTAGTCGAACAAATCTTTGAGATACATATGTTGAAATGTGAAGTGTGACAAAGAGAGAAACATAGAAATCAACCGAATAAACAAGATGTACGAAATAAGCAAGTTACTTTGCGCAAACGTGCCGAACAGTGGGAAACAGGAGCCAAACATATAGAAAAAGAGAGAATAACAATACAAACATACACACATGTGTAAAATCATACACAACTGTCGCACTGCTACAAACAAATTAATACTTCATTTATGTGCATAGAGCTATTCTCAACAATTTGAATGCAAATAGTTGAATGAAGTCGAAACTAAAAATAAAAATTAATGCGTCAAAGTAAGCAAATATTTATTCTATTTACAAATAGCGCATTATGTTTCGTAAATGACTGCCATTAAAATATGTGAAAAAATAAAACGATAAAATGTTTAAAATCACAAAAATGAAATCAAAACAGTTATCGCATTTCAATCTCCCACGCTTTTAGGGTTTATGTATAAATACGGGCCTGTTATTTGTGTATGTATTGGAATACCAACACATTTATACATTGAAATTCCATTCACAATACGTACGAACAAGATACACGCATTTAGTATTCACACTGATACACATTCAAAAAAACGCACGAAACAATGTATTACAAGTAGAGGCAGTATGTCAGCAAGCGATGCATCATTGCTTCGATATTTCGATGTGAACGCTCAAGTATATATGTCGATGTGCATTTTCTTTTTACAAAATCACGTAATACTTGAAGGAAGGTAGTCAATCTAATCCATTCTCATTATCAAATTGATGGAATTTATTTTTTTTTTTCTTCATCATTATAATTGTTGGAATTTTGTCGAGCTTGATAAATAAAAAGAATATTTTTGTGCAATTTAATGGAAAACTGTTAAAAAAAACCGAAAAAATTTACATTGATCGGCAGAAATTTGGAAATCAATGTGCAGTTGTTGAGTGAACTGAAACAAGAGACGTGTAGCCAACATAAAGGGCAGTATTAGCAACGGTGTGTTTTCTGTGTGTGATAAATCGATACATGGAGATACGCATATAAATATGTGTATACTATCTTCATACTGAAATACCAGCGCGACAACAGTGAATCGAAAAAGAAAGACGGTAGAAAGCATATACGAATGCAAACATTGTGTACAAAAAAGAGACAAAACGATTCCGAAAAAAAAGAACAATTGACGTTTGCGCTCTGCAAGCAGATTCCGTAGTATATTTTCGAATGGCGATGAATGTCGTCGTATGAAAAGAAGAAAAAAAAAAGTATTTTTTTGTACGTACTCAAAGAAGAAAGTTGGTGATTAAACTGAAAATTATAACTTGCACGCGCAATAAAAAGGACGGACATTGATTTGTGCGTTCCATTTACTGGACAACAATTTTTGTTTCGTTTTTCCTTTTTGGACAATTTCGCAAATTTTGTGCACAATCAATTTTCACTCAAAAAACCACGCAATAATTTGAACAAAGAAAAAGTGATTTTTTTTTTCTCTCATTGTGGTGATCGTCGTCATCGTAATGCGTGTGGCTGTGTAATGCATTTTCGGGTCACACATATCGCAAAACAACAAATAATCATCAGCTATATAATTCAAGGAGCAACAGAAATTTATTTTGAAAAGTAGACAAGAACAAATATTGAAGAAAAAAAAGAACAAGAGAAACAGTGAAAGAGAAGAGAAAGAGAAAATCAAGGAAACGCTATTAAATAGAGCATAATAATAAATCAGTGGAAAAATGGCGTCAGTATCATTGTTAATCGCACGCAAAGGTTTGAAAAGTCGATTATTTCCCACGTTGACATTACAAATTTGGTGTGCAGCTATTTTACTGTTGGCCATTACAAATGGCTGCGCTTCGATAAAATTCGAAGGCGAAAATTTTGGTAAAAATAAAGAACATATCCTGGAAGCATCATATCACGGACTAATCAAAGAGAATGAAACATTTGTTGAATTGACGCCTGTAATTAAAGTGGATGAAACACAAGTCTGTGATTTTCGCATCATCAAAAAAAGCAATCATGAAATCCCATTTGAAATTGAACTGGTCGACAATTCGGCCATGATTAAAGCAACAAAAACATTGAATTGTGAAAAGCATATAATTTATCGCTTTGACATTGTTGCCATTCTTTGTGATGGTTCGCATTCAAATTCAGCTAGTGTGCATGTTGCTGTCAGCGATATTAATGAATATTCACCAGTATTCTCGCAACCATCTTATGTAATTGAAGTGGACGAAGGACGTTTATACAAGGAGATTATCCGTGTGGAAGCCACCGATCGTGATTGTTCACCATTATTTGGTGACATTTGCAAATATGAAATATTAACGGGCGATTCAGCCGATCATTTACCATTTTCAATTGACAAGGAAGGTGTTATCCGTAATAATGCACCATTGTCGCATAAAGCATCACAAAATCATATTCTATCTGTGGTTGCATATGATTGTGCAATGAAACAATCGGCACCAGTTATGGTTAATATACATGTGAGACGTGTTTGTGAGGCACGTATTAATAATGTGCCTGACCACATCAACTACACCACAAGCATTTCAACTGGTATCGATTTATTTCCGAAAATTAATTTAGAATTATGTCACTTAAAATGCCCAGATACAAACATCTTCATTCAATCAACTGTTAACTTGAAAACCAATCACATTTCATTTGGTTGTGACCGAGATGCAGATAAATGCTTCCAGCAAAATAATGTTGTCGATTTATTACCGAAATTCAGTCAATGGACAAAAGATTTAACATACGATGAAGGTGGTTCAGATGCAGTATTTCATTTTGATGGAAATTCTGGTGCAATTGTACCATCAACAACAATTTCACATCATGATTTTGCCCTACGGCCATTCAGTATTAGCACAATTTTCCGGCATCACAACATTGCTTCAAATGATAAACATACGAAAGAGCATATTATTTGCAGTGCCGACGATCACAAAATGAATAGACATCATATGGCATTGTTTGTACGAAATTGTCGCTTGATTTTATTGCTACGTAAAAATTTCAACGAAGGCGATTTGAACATATTCAGCCCAGCTGAATGGAGATGGAAGATACCAGAAGTATGCGACAATGAATGGCATCATTATACGGTTAACGTTGATATACCAAAAGTTGATTTATATATTGATGGTCGTAAATTTGATGCTATTGTTGAAGACCGTCACAGCAATCCAGAAGTTATTGACGATTGGCCATTGCATGCTGCACATGGTGTGAATACAACATTAACAATTGGCGCCTGCTATCAAGGCTCCGAAAATCGTTTAAAACATGGATTCAATGGCGATATTGCTGAAATTAAAGTTGCATTACAATCCATACTCACCGATGATGAAATCAAATGCACAAATGAATGTGCTGAACATTTGATTGTACCGTCTGAACATTTATTGGAACCAGCTCAACAAATTCAATCAAATTCTCAGCTCAATGAAATTATCATTGAGGGTAGCAACCAAACAAATATCGAAAAGCTTTTGCAAAATATTCAATATGTGAATTCAAAAGAAATTCCAACCATTGGACGGCGTAATATTGAAGTGAAAACCGTTGTCAGTTGCCCAGGGAAAAAAGCAATTCGCTTGCCAACCGTTGAAACGTATTTAATGGTGCTTAAAGATGAAACCGTTGAAGAGCCATCAACACAGTCGCCAAGCGACATCCAAATGAATGGAATTCCTGACAGCGATAAATTATTAACCACCAATGAGAAACCACAAATTTTGATTACTGGAAAACAAAATCATTTGGTTTCATATCAAGACATTAAAGAAGGTGTTCACATTTTGGGAAATGTTAATATTGATGTCATGAGTGGCGATCAAATGTTATCACAACTACAAAAATTGGATTCATGCATTGTCACCGTATTTCCCAGTTTAAATCCGGATCATGAGCAAATTGCAATGCCAAAAATGGAAAATTTATCATCGACCATTGATATTAAAACAACTATTACAAAAGATGGCGTTGAAATGATTGGATTTGATTCAATTGTTAATTATCAATTGGTATTGCAATCACTTGTTTACACAAATAAGAAACCAGCCTATTATTTAAATCGAGTTTTCAAATTATCATGTTCACAAATGAATTCACGATTCCGTAGCGCTGAATATACAATGACCATAACCGTATTGCATCCAAAACAAATGGCAACCAGTTCACCAAAAGAATCATCTAAACATCCTGAGGTTATAGCTGCCGAACAACACGATCCATACGTATTTGCTCATGCAATGGTTCATAATCATGATGTTGAAGAGCCAATCAGTCTTATTCAAAATCAACAACAAGAAATGCAACAACGTACATTGAATCAATCGAGTCTCGGTTCATTCCAAACCACAATGGTGATTTCTGTCATTATAATCGGTTTTGTTGTATTCGTTTGTGGTATTATTATTGCTCGCATCCGTTCCGGTGGCGATATGCGTAGCAATACTGCACGTAAATTAAATAAACATATTCCTGCCAAAATAAACACCGATCCACAACTTGATTGGGATGATTCAGCGCTTACTATTACAATCAATCCAATGCAAAATTGTAGCTTGTCTGATGAAAGTTCTGAATCGGAAAATTCTGATTCAGAAGATGAAGAGATCACCACAAATGGACGATACCGAAACGTAAGTCAATTGGAATGGGATAATTCCACCATTTAAATATGCGAACAAATCGACCATCAACAACAATTCAGTCGACTGAGTTTGAGGGAAATTATCCCAAAATAAAACCGAAGGTAAATAAAAGCAACTAAACAAAACAAATTAATAATTTAACATAGAAAAAAACCACAACAGCAACAACAGCATTTGTTTCTTTGGATCTTAATTTTTGATGTTTAACAAAAAAAGAAAAATTCACCCTTTGTGCAACACACAAATTCACAACAACACCGTATATTTAAAAAAAAAATGATGGAGCAAATCCAGCATAAGAATTTGAATAAAAAAAATCCAAAATTGAAAGTAAAATAATAAAAGGAGAAAAAAAAGAACATTTCGTTATTCAGAATGCTAATTAATAATTATATTCGACATTGGTTGGTATAATGTTCAATTATAATTGATTGATTAAAAAACTAAACATTGATAAATTACACATATGTAATTGAGCGCTATTTTACAAATATACATTCAAGAAACAAGTAAACATTATTAAGCAAAATGAAAAACAAAAAACAAAAACAAACAACAACAAAAAAGATTATACATATACATAATTATATCTGTCCTGTTGTTTTCCGTCCTGGTGGCGTGAAAAACCATATTTGAAAAAAAAAAAAAAAAATTATACATATGTGAAACGATTATTCCCCTTTTTTCTCGTCATTTTGCTCGACGTTTTTTCTTTATTGGACTTTTTATTCATTAAATCGATAGTCATAGAGTTCTTTTTTGGACATTTAATTTTTTTATATCATTCGTTTTAGTTTTTTTGACTAAAGCTAACAACATCAAATGAAATCATAATAACTAAAAGAAAAGTAAATTAAAGTAAAAATAAAAATTCATAAATGTAATTGTATTCTTGTGTACTTTAAAAACTCGACAGAAATGACAATGTGAAAGAAAATGCTATATAATTTTCCATTGATAGATAAATTTTAGTGTATTGAATGTGGAGTTGTAAAAGATAGATGAAGATTCGACAAAGCAAACTCAAGCAGCTTTTGTGTTCGTGTTCACGAAATGACAAAAATTCCAAATTAATGGTATTTATGTTGTTGTGTCAATGGGCACAATTGATGTGAGACGTAAGACTTGACTCATCCGCCACCCCAAAATGAATATCTTAATTTAGACCATGATGCCAATATCAATTATCTGTTCGGGCAATTAAGTATGCAAATTTAGCTTAATTGAATGGAAATTTCATTTGAATTTCATGCTCTCTCTCTCTTTTTTTATTTCTATTTCACCGTTTGAAACGATTCATATTGTATTTGCCTTTTTAGACAAAACCTTGAATTGGTCACATTCGGTTTATTTTCGATATTCTAGGAATTTTTTTTCTTCTTTAATATTTAGGTTGCCATTTTAGATAAGTTATTCCAATGTGATTCATTTTAAATTCGACGAATTTTCAAACTAAATCCAAACCGATATTGGTCTATCTTTATTGGTGTTGGGATGTAACAAGTCTTACCTTTTCGTTTCGGATTGGATGAAAACAAAAACATTCAAAATAATAATGATCGTTATTGATAAGATTATAAGTAATAAAATAAAAACACTGAAAAAGACACATTCAATCTTAATGGTACACACAAAAAAAACACACTCACAACAAAATGAAATTCTAATAATTCTAAGCAAATTACTGCAAAAAATAAACAATGAAATGTTAAAAATAGTAGTAAATGAAAGATAAAAAGTATATATATTTTTGGTTCCTCTTTTTGTTGGATTGTGAGAAAAAAAAAAGAAAAAAAAAAAATAATGTGAACAAAATTCCCAAAAAAAAGTAATCGATTTAGAATTTAACACTAAAACATTCACTTATTGACAAACAGTGTTAATGCGTAATGACAAACAAATACAAACTCTCTCTTTCTCTATCTCTATGACTGATTATAATTCTCTTTGGATACAGTCAATTTAATTCATACAATTTCGTTTTAATTTCATCTACTTTAACTTGTCCATTATTCAAATGAAATGCAAACAAAACAAAAACAAAATTATTATTACTTCAAAGTATGCAAATATTATCGTAACTAACAGCTAATACGCAGTCGATTACAGTTAAGATCTCAATTATCACTATTTAATCATGACGGCAGCAATTAAATAGCAATTTTTTTTCATCGTTTAAACAAAGAAAAAAGCTTGCATTCAACTCACACTACAAAATTTGAGTAAAGCGCATGAAAAAACAAAATTTATCTGACAATTATTGTTTGTTCTTTTCGAAATTGGATATGTTTTTTCATTATAATTTTTTGTTTTGTTTTTCACACAATATATTTTCACATGACACAGCATAGAATATAATCGAACAAAATATACACTGTGAATGAGAGACAGTAAAAAGAAAAAAAAATATAACAGAGTTAATGAAAACTGAATGAATTTTGCCATTAACGTAGATAAATACAAAATATATGTTGCAAAAAATAAAAAGAAATACAAAACAAACGACAAAAAAACAACAATAAATAAACTGATGAGTTCTATTCGAACTCATTGAACGTTTTATAAATCCAGTGAATGGCGAATCATTCGAAAAATTGGTCGGTATCTCCGATGGCACACAACAATATATGAAACCGTATACAGTTGAGAAGCGCCTGTCGTTTTCGAAAAGGCCAAAATTAAAAAAAAAAAAAAAAAAAAAAGAAAACCAATCCCAAACTAAACGAATCCGATTTTCATTGTTGCGGGAGAGAGAAAAAAAAAGCAATTGTTTTTTATTTCGAATCATTCGCTAACCCTTTAATCACTAAAAAATGGTATAAAAAGTGTATTCTGTCCAGAACAAAACAAAAACAACTCAAACGAATTTCTCGGCACCAGGCACAAAATATTTTTCATATATATAACAAAGCTAATTTAGAATAGATTGTGTATATAATAAAAGAAAATAACAGAGAAAGATATGTACAACAAAACGTAGATGAATGAAACGAAGAAAAAAAAAAAAATGAAAAACAAGAAGGAAAAACAAAAAGAAAACAAAAATCCAGAATAATTCAGTGATAATATAGTAGATGCAAAAAAGGCACAACACAGCTTTCGTGCGAAACATTCTAGAAAAGTATATGCAAAGTGAAGCATGCAGCATGCCAAACGAGGGCAATGAGATAAGGACTTTAAATTGAATGCTTTTTCTCTACTCTGTATAAATGGCATCTTTAACTCGAACAAACATCTTTGCGACGGAAATGTGTTTCTTAGCCGTTTTATATCAGAAAACTGTTCTGAGTCGTGACATCCGTCGACGTTTCAACCATATCGATCGGTCTTTTTCTCATTACTCTTGGGAGGAATTGCGAATTGCTAATGTGAACAAAAGACGACAACAACAACAAGACGAAAAATAAAATAAAAATAACAAACGCTTTTTATACCATTTTCTTTTATTTTGCCAGCGCTACCCCACTCGATGTACTTACAGGAAACAGAAAAAAAAAAACTAATAACAAAAAGAAGACACAATTTTCATACATTTTGCCATATAATTAAATATATATTTAACGAGCATTTACCAAGTTAAGCTTATTGAAACAAAAACAAAACTGGACACATTAACAAAAATTATAAGTCGAACAAAAGCAAACATTGTGAACAATTCAAATTTAAATGTTTAAAATGAAATAATAATAACAACAAAACAATGGAACAGAATTCACTCATTTCAGCTATCTATGCGGATGTACTTAACTGTGCAAGACAGGACAACTGATTAAACCCAATAAAGAGATCACATTAAATAAAAAAAAAATATCTGCTTCACGTGTTTTATTTTCCATTTTCTGTGCTAAATAACCTAATTTTCACTTCTTTTTTATATCTTTATCTAGCATTTTACAGACGAACAAATTAAGTATCCAATTTCGACTGTAATTGTTGTAAAAATAACAAATTAACTTTTTTCAAATTCATATTTACCTTCAATTTAATTATTTAATTAATCCATTTAATTAACAAGAGTTTCTAGACTGCTTTTTCTGCTTTTTCTGCTTCGTTTCACATGCACAATTGATAAGACAACCAAGTTTTCCATTTAATTTTCCAATGAATGAAAAAACTTTTTCTTTTTTTTTTTCAAATAGAAAAAAAGGGATTTGTTTCGGTAAGTAGACGAAAAATCAACAAATTTTAAAATTTTAAACAGGTAAAAAAGGTAAAATTCACTAAGAATAAAAGTGGTGCAACTTTCACAGTGTGACAAAAGCTCTTCAACTAACAACTCAATGAATTAGTGAACAAAATTCAAACCAGACTGAAAAAATACTAATTGAATTTGCAACGTTCATGTGTATTTTTTCAATGCGGTTAGATAAAGTATTTTGAAAGCCATTCATTTTCTTTTTGTCCAGCAGTCAAGCCTAAATTCAAGCTCATTTATTAATAGTAATTGTAGATAAATTCGCCCTTTGTGCCAATAACTGTTACTAACAGTATTGGTCGAATGAAAGATGATACTTCGCGAATGCTTAAACTGAGTGAAAGAAAACATGGGGTAAACGCACAAAAAAAAGAGACAATGAAAAAAAGTGGAAACTAAACGGGATGCATTACTAGTGCTTCATTTCTCACTGTTGGAATTTTGCTCAGTTTGCTTGTTTGTCTTTTTTTAATAACGATTATCTTCTTTTTGTCTGTGAGAGACCAAAAAATAAAATTGTAGTCCGAAGCCCCACTTTGAATTTTACTCCCTATATATTGAACATTGTTTTTGCACTTAAAACAATAGCAATAAAATGCAAAGTTTTCAACTCAACCGTAAAGTTTTTGCGCAACTTTTTCGTCATCCATTACACCATAATTTGTTCAGTGTACAATATGCGCACATTAAAGCCCACCCGCTTTTCTCGTTCACATTTTTCCACCGTTGAAAAAGTAAGGAAAAAGCGTAAAAAGCGTAAATAATAATGAGAGAGAGGGAAAAACACACAAGTTTAAAACTTTCCATGGTATGAAATCTCATGAATATTTTCATGAGTGAAAACTTACGTTGACTGAAAGCTTGTTAAAAGTGTTTTGAATGACCAACGATGAAGATAAATACGGATTTTCTGTCGATTTTTCGGTCGCATGCGGTTTAAAACGGGTGGGCAAATTGTCAGGTAACAAATTTCAAACATTGATACATGAATAACCTTTGTTGCCAAACTTACTTGATATTATGGTGACACAAGACACAAGTCTTCATTTTGATATGATAAATCTGTTGGGAACACTTGATGTCTCTGAAAAACAAGACACACCAAGAAAAACAAATGCAAACAAGTAAAGTTCAATACGATTTTTGTTATTATTGTGTTTTTTTTTTCTCGATTTTTCTTCTTCTTCGTCTTTATTTTTGAGATATTAAGTGAAAAAAAAAGTTTACAATTGCCCTCGTCACATTAAATGTTCTTTTGATCGTATCTTAAAAACAAATTAAAGAAAGATTTTTTTAAATGCATATACAATTGTAGTGGCCATTATTTTTGTTTTAGTCTACGACAAATAAAATCATTGAAAGAATATTACAATTTTTCCTCTTGTTATCTCTTACTTCATCTCTAGAGGACGATATAATCAAATAATTCTGCAGTACTACTGCAAATGATTTGCAAATGGTTTCAAAAGAAAAACAAGAAAAAAAAATGATACATAGAAATGAATAGAAGAAAAAGTATTGTCTATAAAGTTACAAATAAATAGTTTTCACTTTGTTATTCTATTGCAAACCAATTCAATCAAATATGTTTCAACAAATTTAAATATCTCTATATAAGTCGACTAACAGTCGAAATGTACAAAATCTTCACATTTATAATTCACTTTAATCGTTTAGTAAATATCGTGGTTGTTTTCTTATAGTTTCGTATTTTAATATGTTTGGATACAACGTTGTTGTTTCTTCATTTTTGGTTTCGTCAGTGTTTATGGTTGTTTTTTTTTTTCTTCTTTTACTTTATGTCGATACATCAGTATATAATATAAATAGATGCATTCGATAGGATTCGTAATAAGTAATAGCTGTGAGAGAATATCGTTCATTACATGTTCAGTTATTTATTCTCTTTCTTATTATTGTTGTTGTTGAATGTGTGTAAATATGTCCCTAAATTGTATAAATACGTCTTACATGGCTAGTTATTATTCATCATCAAATATATTCTTTATATATATGTATCACTAAATATGCTATATAGTGTCTCACGAATTGGTTACTGTACGCGCTCCTTCTCTATTACTAATTTCCATTCGTATAAATATTAAAATATGCGTTTTCGGTCAATAATTCTTCTTTTTTTCATCATCATCATTATCATCATTTTGTTATTGTTTTGCTTTTTCTATGTTGAGTATTTATTTTTGGTTGTGGTTTTTATTTCAAAATCACCCATTTATCATTTGGCTAATTGATGTACATATATGTGAAAAAGTAATGACTTCTAAATGACTTATTTCATGCGTTGATGATCCGGTGTACTTTTTAAAATATCAGGCTGTTGATGGCCAGTAGTGCTGTGTGTGCTAGCACTACCAATCGTTCCGATTGTTCCGGTTCCATGGGACGAATTTAGTGTGTGCGTATGTGATGTATGCATTATATGAGAATTAAGAGTATTGTGAGCGGTAGTGCAAGCCGATGGAAGTGGTCGTGATCTATGATTGACAGAAATAAAAAAGAAAATACAATCAATGAAACCAATTTAAACAAAAGAATCTATATTTGATCAGTTTCAATTTGTTTTCTTTTGTAAAAAGTTTACCTAATACTACGATGGCTTCCATTACGTGTGAGCGTGTTCATTTGAGGTGTACCTGGACATGTATGACCTAACGCATTCATATAATCAGCGATGAGCAATGTGATTTCAAGTATTTTTGGTTTACTCATAGCAAACAATAGTTTCTGATCTGAATGCGGTAGTGTATCTTCTGAACCAACAACAACCATAAAATCATCTTGGCAACCACCGAATGTCATTACCGAACTATATGGATATTTGGCCAATGATGCCATTGTTGAGAGTTCAAGAACATTTAAACTATCCTCGGACACCGCCAACCAAGCAATGGCAATTGCTTGATCTGAATGACGTGGTTTTGCTTGAAATAGTGTAGCTCCAAAGAATGGCCATTTACGGCAGCACGTTAAATAAATGCGAACACAATCGATTGTCGTTCGTCCTTTTAGTAAAATCCATTTTGATATAATTTTCTCTTGCAATTGTTTCAATTCATCGGATGATAAACCATCTCGATATCGATACGGATAAAATTTATCAATGACTTGCAATGAAATGGATGTGGTCATGCGATTTTTTTCCGTAACATAATCGCCCATATCAATTTGTGACATTAACGATGCCAATTCTAATGCCAAATCTTTTGTGAGTGGAAAACGGCCTTGGATTACTTGCTGATTGATTTGATAGCACATTAGAATTTTTTCTTTATCAGTTTCCTGCTTGGCAGAATGTTTCCAATATAAACGATTTTTATATGTCAATTGAATGACTCGTGAATTTTCAAATTTGCCCATCCCTTTTTCACGCAATGCCGTCTCCCATTTTGAAATCACATCACATAACTTGGCTAATGGATCTAAATAATGTTCAAGATCCTTTTCAATTGGGTCATCGCTGAACAACGAAAAACCATTACTTGATTCACGGCAACCTATTTCAAGTGCCAACGTTGATTGAAACTCTTCGATCGTTGTTGAACCATCAAATGATACAACCTAATGTGAAAATTGCAAAAAATTGGATTTAAATGAAAATAATAAGAAGAAAATACAATTTAGAATATTTTGTTTATCTGCTAAATATGCGAATACATACGTGATAACTTCCATTCATCATATGCACAGGAATAGCGTGAGGCAATGAATGGTGGTATGGGTTTTTCAGTAGAATTGATAAAACTTCCATACGTGACGGTTTCGTTTCTCGGCCACCATTTTTTATCGTGCGTTCCAATGCTCGTTGACAATATGCAGCATATTTTCCGCATTCAGATTTTGAGTCAGCATTTCGTGATAAATGCAATTTTAAATACCACAGCAAACTGATTTAATTTGATTTTCATTTTTGAATAGAAAAAAAAAAAAAGAAATTCAATGAAAAATGTCAGCAAATTTCAAAATGTCATATGCATTTTTTATGATTCTAAATTGAAATCGTTTTTTTTTTCCTAAGAAAGAAAAAAAATCAGCAGAACTTACCGATTATTTTTTGGCACGAATAATGAGACGGCCAAAGCGAGCAATTGCCAGCCTTGCAAAAATGTAAACGATGGTGGATTCGATTTACAATCGAGTGGCGGTATAGCCAATGCCTAAAGATGATGAACAATTTGTAAGAAATTAACTTTAAATATACAGAAAATGGATTATCGTTCTTGTATAAAAGCATATGTGATAGTGCTCATACTGAACGGTATCATGCATTTTCTCAACAAGAACGCCGCTATATGCATAAGTTTGCCTGTCTATCTACATTATTATTTTTGTTATGGTTATTAGTAAAAGTTTACAAACGAATTTCATTTTCAATGTTCAATTAGTGCGAAGTTTTTAGAGAAAACAAAATTAAAAGTAAAAACAAAAATTCATCATTTCTAACTTCAAACAAAGTTCAATCTGGTGTAGTCAAATAAAAAGCGTTTATAACGAAAATTCCAACGGGAAAAAGTACATAAACAAAAATAAAATGGTGTTTTTCGTGTGTTGTAAGAAGAGTGACGGAGATTAAAATCCGTCTCTTCCTACCTGAATCGACGTTGGAGAGCTGCCATTCGTTTGCGATGCACCTTGTTGGGTGTCACAGGTAAAGAGGCTCTGCGTTGCACACAGCAACAATTGCTAAACGAAAGATGGGAAGAAATATATTATAAACGGAACGCGTTGAAATATCACAATCAAATATAGTTTTGATCGGCAAGTTTGACATATTTTTTTCTTCTTTTTTTTTCGTTTTCGTGTTTTTAAAATGAAGAAAAATCAAAACAGCAAAAATGTTCAAAATATGATTTACTGCCATGTGTGATTTGTATGGGTATGGCGTTAATGTATGCATGGTGATGATTGTATTATGTATTGGATGAAAATGAAATTTAATGTGACGTTGTTTTATTAATAAAACATGGGCAAACAGTTTCGTGTCATAAAACTATGTGTTTCATGTGATGTGATCTAAAAATTATAAAATGATTCATTTCCACCACCTTCGTTCATATCTGTCACACTGTCCAGAGAGTACTGAAAATTCTATTCAATGTAACACTTTCAATAGAATTTCTAGATAATAAAGAGCAATCAACTCTCACTAATTGAGCTATTTTCATAACAACAACATAGTTCAATTTAGTATAAAATAATGAAAATACATTATCTACATGAAAACATTGATTTCAAGTATATTTTTGTTCTTGTGTTCGTTTTTATGTTGCTAGGTCATTCGAAAAAAACTAGTTTATTGAATACATAGAAATGCACTAAAAAACTGTCTGTAGACAACATTTCATTCGAAATTTATAATTAAATTAAAATGTTCGTTTTCCATTTGCCTAATGATTTATAATTATTTTTTTTTACTTTCCAACCATTACTAATATAATAGATTTGAAGTAGAGTGGCGTCAAAAACGAAAATTATTATTCAAAATCATAAATAATCGAAAGAGAAAGATGAAAGGAATGTGTGTATAAATGTATTGTGTTGTTGTGATGGCCAATGGTAAAGGAAAACCATCAGAATCGTGATAAAAGGAGTGTGCGCGTGATGACAGATTCATCTAATATCACATCTAATAGCGAAAAAAAAGTCTAAAAGAGAAACTATCTCGATGGGTTTTTCGTCAGATACAATCAAATTGGAGCGAAAAATCAGATTACAGCAAATGAAAGAAGAGATAAAAAAGGGAGAGAGAAAAAAAAAATGTAATAAAATCTCTGAAATTCCGAAAGAGAACTCAAGACTTTTCCAAATAGAAAAAAGAAATAACATTAAAAAGAGAAAAAAACATGAAATACGTTCAATATACAACAACGTCTAGCATTCCGTTTATATACATTTCGCACATAGAGTTTCACTCATATATTCTAACCAAAAGAAAGAAAAAAAAAAAACGAACTGTATCCCGTTGCTCAATCCAATCGCATATTGTATGTACAATTTAGTTGTTGGAAATACTCATGCGAAAATCCCATGAATTTGTCCAGTTTTAGTAAATATGCGAAAATAAACAACATTCGCTTCAGAACGAAGTACAAAATAAAAGCTAAAGATTCGAAATGAAAAACGTGCAATCTAATCTTAAAAGCATGCTCTACTTGCATTATGTTCTCAACTACGGCAATATTTATAAAAGAAAATGAATTAAGAATGGACGAATGCATCTACGATTACTACAGAAGAGAAGTAAATAAACAAATAAAAACAAAATCTTGTTTTAAGATAAAAATGTGTGTCTGTGTGTGTGTGTGTGTGTGTGTGTGTGTGTGTGTGTGTTATGTATGTGTGTGTGTGTGGATAGTGTGAGAGTGCAACGTGATTAAATGGAAATATGAGATTTGTGTAGAATGAAGCGAAAATTCGATTAGCAAGTGAAGCATTTTTCGCAAACCAAAATTACAAAAAGTCATTCAAATGCACCCGACAACAAAAATCGAAATGGCCTGATCTCATGCTGTTTTCGTGAAATTCAAGCTTTTTCTCTCTGGCAACATGAAACGATGAAATAATGTCACTTATTTCAAGCCATATGGCGACAAAATTGCGGGTCATTTAAGTTCAATGGTTATGGAAATTCTCTTTTATGCTTTGCCATTTATTATCCCAAAAGATAATAAATTTATTTTTTTAAAATGAAAATGACAATGACGATGAATCATCCTCAATGATGATGATGATGTAGATGAGAATTTCTGCAGAGCGTAGATCAACCAAGTAACCAATGAAAACCAGTTGAAAACCACAAACAAAAAAAGATAAAAAGCTTTTGCCGCCAAACTTACGCGCGTTTGCTTGCCCAGTTTCTTGTTTACCTGGACACCGGCTCCTAATTTTTGGCTTGTATGACGACTAGTTTGTTTCACTAATATGCATATTAATTCTGCTTGCAATTCAACCATATCCAAGCATTGTGCCAATGCATTCTGTGCCAATACGACATGATAATCGATGCCCGGTTGGTTTACTGCAACTGACATAAATAGCTGACAACTCTGCAAAATATTAACAAAGAAAACACTCAAAATGTCAATTTGTTAACCTTTCTTTGTTTGATACTTTTATGAAAATTCATACGATATTACTTACCTTGAACAATTTAATAGCTTCACTTTGCAGCATCTCCGAGTGTAATGATGACAAAGGTGATGTAATTTGCTCTTTTGTATGCAACAATATCGGATGACGCCACATTACACAAGCTAATTAAATATAAATTTTATTTTATTTCAATGTTTATACATTATAAAATGTTGCTTTGTGAATTACATATATGATGCGATTGTTATTGATTATATTATTTATGTATCTACTCACTTGGATCACCATCAGTTTCCATTAGTTTTTGCACCAATTGTTCATACTGTGTTCCTGAACTCGGCCCACCACCCGATACAACTGTCAAATGATACAGCCAATTGTCACGTTCCGATTTACCGGGGCAAATCAAATATGTTGGTCCCTGGTGCGAACAAACGGGTTTAATTGCAATCGTTAAATGTGCTTGACTTTGATTCAAATCTTCACGTTCTTCTGAATCCGAATCAGAAACGTGCTCAACTTCCTCAACACGTGCATCACGCATATTTATTTGACCCAATGGATTCTATAAAACGTACCAAACCAACAGAGAGAAGAAAAAAAAAACATGCCGAAGAAAATACATTTCATTATTCAACATTCAGTCTGAAATGGCTTAATAAAAGAAAATAGGAAAAAAAATGTTTTTTTTCGAATGATTTACCGTTTCACCGGGTGCTTTAAAGTATAGAAACATTTTGCCTAATAGAACGCACCAACATTTTTTTGCATGACCATTTTTCACTTTAGTCAACCATGCCTGAACCGTTGCCTTTTGATCATCTCGACTCAATAATAATTTAGTTGCATTGCGTCGTTGAACATTCTGCAAGACACGAATCCAATCGTCCATTGTAGCTATTGAATCAGCGGTTAGATAGTAAACTTTTTTGCCCGTATTGATTTCAAATGTGGATGCACCATCAGCTTTGGTAATTCGACACTGTTCGTCCAATAGTATTTGACCTTGTGGTTTGCGGTTTACATCATGTTGACTTTTCCAATATGTTAACACACCATTCTTTAAAATAAACCAACGTTTGCGCCATGTTTTCAATTTTCCACCCAATTTTGCCAAATGACCAGACTGAAAAGTGAAAATGTAAACGGTAAATGTTGTTAGACATCAATAAAAAGATTTCACTTTTCCATGTTTTTTTTTTATCCAACTTACCTTTTCCAATGATTCCATTTTCTTGTTTGGAGAATCAACGTATGAACTTCGCATTAAAATCGATGGAAGTGATGCATCCATATACGTTGAATCAGCTTGCGATAATGCATCAGGTGGTATTGCATAATCCTCTGACATGCCTGATTCAAATGAAGTATCTGAAATTACTATTGGCGTGTGTTTGGTGTTAGGGGAATGGGTTTATATGAGTTTGTTTTATTTTCAGTTGATGTGTGAGTGCCAGATCGTATTACAAGCAAAAAGCAAAAAAAAAAAAAAAAAAAAAAATACAAAACAAAAAGAAAGAGAAAAACAAACGAATGATATTTGATTAGAATTTTCAACACAAAATCATGCCAATTATTCAAAAGATTCAATGAATGATCAAAATGTAAAAAAGAAATAACAATTATGATTTTTTTTATGAATTTTAAAAGATATTTAATGATCGATATGAAATATTATGCAAGTTATTATTGATATATGGACTGTATTTGTATATCATGAAAACAAAGAATTGTAAAAGATTCAAACCTCTTCCTTTAATTTTTGGACTATCGCATTCAATGCGTTTAGCTGGACTAAGACTAGATGATGTTTTTGCACTCTTTGACGGACTCGATGCCGATCCGGATGTATTACTCTCTGTATTGTCTGTGCTTGAAGAATTGTGTGAATTTATTGTGGATGCTGTACAAGTAGCTAATGCTACATGGTCTTCTCCATCGCTTGAATCATCGCTTGAATCACTAAATGGCATCGTTCGAATTTGAGATGCACGCTAAAAATAGAAAAGAAATTTCATTCATTAATTTTGTTCAAAATTTTGTGGAAACCATTCATATATCTCTTACTCCTTTTACAGTAGCATAAACGGGAACGTTAATATCACAATATCCACCGGAAGCAGTTCGTTGTTGTCGATTCCCTTCGGTTTGTTCGTCAAGTGTATTTGATGTTTCCCGGTTAGAATTTTCACCACTTGTTAAACCATCATTGGCGACTTGATAAATTTTTGCTTCCCAGCTAGGGAATCGATGCAATGGTGGTGTTGGTGGTCGTGGTGCATTTCCTAAATCAGATGTAAATGTGCCTGAAATATCGCTCGATGGTCCAGAATCTTTAAGCCATATTGGTTGCTTTTCTCGCGATGGCGTATAAATTTCCGCATAATCATGCGATGGATCTGAATTTACATCTTTGGTAGAAAATGGTTTCTTTGCAATTGAAATTAAATTGAGCTCATCAACGGCGGCTGCCAAATCGCGTGACAATTCTTGCGGTTCCATTGATAAATTTCGTCGATGATTCAATGCCAATGGTACACGTCGAATTGGCGGATCAAGTGATTCACTGCGTCGTCTACTATTTCGATCCCTGCAGTATTCGCGAACGTCTAAACTTAAACTATTTCGAACCGGTTGCTGAATACTATTACGACTACTTTGACTCGCTAAATGATTTCTTTAAATGAAAAAGCAAAGAAAGGTACAAAGCGAGAAAGAGAGAGGAAGTGAAACAAAGATTTAAAATTGGATTCGGTTGTGCGTTTCATTAGCACTTTCTTGTTTAAACTAACCTTAAAAGTTCCAGTTGTTGATTGCATTTGACGTTTTGCTCACGTAACAATTGGTTTTGTTGTTCAAGTTCACGTAATTTATTTGTAACCTAGGGGGAAACAATAAAGCAAATGTTAACAAATATGTTAAATTTCCTAAATATTATGAATATTTCTGTATATATTAAAAAAAGGGTTATTTCTCTCTAGATACTAACCCACTCTTTGATTTTGGCTGCTTTGGCTTCGACTTGTTGTGCGTCTTGTAAACGTAATAAACGCTGTTGTTCCACCTGATATTCAAGCTGTGAAATTTCCTTCTCAACTGGAAGATTTAATGCGGTCGCTGATGGTGAACTTGATTTTGTACGACTTTTACTTGGTGACACATTGGTTGATTGTGATGGCCAATCACCTAGCCTTTGTTCCATGACACGAACCTAATTTTAATGAACGAATGAAATGTGATAACAATTAAAACAAATTTTGATTTAATTCAATCCAGTCATCTCATTCGCCTCTCCTCTTAGCTGCGTGCTCTTTCGTATCTCCTACAAATAGGCGCTCTTTTCGACTATAGAGCAGAGCTGCTATTTGCGTATGTATACATAAAAAATGAATCAATTTCCAATTGATTTTTCTTTGCTATCCGGTAGGAAAAACGCAAAAATAAATTAATTTTTGACTATAGTAAAAAAAATTTCAAGACCTATCAACTAGAGGTGTCAGTTACCCAGGCTGATCCATGGATTCCCAGGATTTGGCCTGCATTCCAAGGCTTCCTATTTAGAATTTCATATAAAAATATACATAAAATTATCTACACCAATTTTTCATGAAATTCCAAACAGGAAGCCTTGGAATGCAGGCCAAATCCTGGGAATCCATGGATCAGCCTGGGTAACTGACACCTCTAGTTGATAGGTCTTGAAATTTTTTTTACTATAGTCAAAAATTAATTTATTTTTGCGTTTTTCCAACCGGATAGCTAAGAAAAATCAATTGGAAATTGATTCATTTTTTATGTATACATACGCAAATAGCAGCTCTGCTCTATAGTCGGAAAGAGCGCCTATTTGTAGGAGATACGAAAGAGCACGCAGCTAAGAGGAGAGGCGAATGAGATGACTGATTCAATCAAATTTTAAATGATAAATTGCATATTTGGTGCTAATTGCTTATATTCTTATGTAATTTGTCATTTCGAAGGTTGCCATAAGTATTAATAATCACAATGGCATAATGAGTTTATGGAAATATTTTAATTTGTGTATCATCAATATGTTCTATGATAAATTCTCAGAATTTTCAGTTCAATTATGTAAACTAATATAGTATTTGATTGACACAAGTATATTAAATGCTAAATGCTTCGAATGCATTGAATTGAACTGTAATAAGTTTGTTTGCATTTCTTTCAATTGGAAACTTCACATATTAATTGAAATCGACAATATTAAAGCAGTGCATTATCGGGTAAACATTGGATGAATTTTTCAACTTTCATTATGATTGACATTTGCTGACGAATGTAAACAAACTTTTTCATGCTCTCATCTCTCTCCCCCCTTCACTCTCTCTCTCTCTCTCTCTCTAAGTTTTTCTATTGAAAGTTTAATAAACACTGGGAGGACTGCAATGTCGAGCAAACAAATGGAAACATTACACATCATTCAGGTCTTCTTTTTTCTCTATTGAGCAAACAAACTTGCCTGAAAAAAAACTGTTACTGTTCGCTATTTGGCAGTTTGTTGGTACATGTTGCTTTCATGCGCAACATGATTTATTTATGACAGAAAATAGGCGATCAAAGCTGAAGAATGAATGAACAAAAAAATTTGTTTGAATAATGGTATTTTACATAAAAAAGGCAGCTATTTTCCTGCGTGATGGAAATAATTCAAAGATGTATGAACAAAAAAATAGAAAAAAAAAGAAATTCACAGCCAAATTGTGGAAGAGAAAAAAATCGATAAATCTATCGCATAAACATGAGAACTACACGCACATTTTGAATAAGTATGTATAGAGTTGGTCGGCAACACGGCGAAAAAACGACCCCAACTTGAGTTTATGAATCAAAGAGCCCAACAACAGCCGATTGAATTGCGTTTGTCAGTGAAAATATCTTTTTACGCAAACACACACACACACACGAATTTGTATACGCTCTTATGAGAATTATACACACAACGAAAATGAAACAACAATGTGAGCCAGTCACAACCCTCTTTTATCAAAATTAAATGGTTTGTCCTGTTTTTGCATAACTGTTTTCCGATGCTATACTGACTGTCGCACGCAAGCATTGCCTTTTTATCCGAATTCATTTCATTTATCTTACATTATTCAATATTTGAATCATATGCACATAAATTGTTCGCCTTTGTTTCCCACACTCCATTATGTCGAAACCAAACGTGCATTTACTCATTTTCATGAATGATTCCAATTGATTTGATATAAAAAATATGAAATTCAAATGTTGTAACTGCCGTATTGATTCTGCTTCATTTGATTGGCAAATTGGCGCAAAAGACAACATCAAAAACTCAAAGAACCACGGAAAAAAAGAGCATTTACAACATTTTCAATTCAGATTGTTGTATCATTTATATTGTTCCATTGACCCTAACAAACAAACATGAACGCGAAACGCAAACATATATGGAGAGAATAAAGGGCACATGAAATGATATGACGTAGCTGTATTTATGGCAATGATTTAAACTGACGACTGGGCGACACTCTCTTAAATTAGATGCATTTCACATGATACTGAACTGTTATGTGTTGTACTGTGTCGCTTCATTTTATCTCTTTCTCTATCTCTCTTTCCATCTTTCCTGGTATGAATTATAATTCTCCATAGCCAATATGATTCATTCGATGTGCGATAATTTAATGAATGTTTATATTTCTCGGCGAACAAAGACTTTTTAGCAAATCGATTACAACATCACATTGTGTAAACTATATAGACAGCACGTACACAAGTTATTTTTTTATGTTATTAAATTATCACTATTCGAATAGTTTAACTGACAACAACAATACGATTCGATGATAGAACATTGAACTTTTACATGCAGTTCAACGAATGCAGTCGAAAAGTGTTGAACAAAAAAAAAAGACAAATCAAAAGCGAAGAGTTCCAAACACACAGTTGTTACACATATAAAAATAATGATTCAGCTGCGATGTACAATTAAAACTCTTGTCGATTTGCGGCGCGTATTTGCATATAAAGATTTGTCTTAAGAAGATCGAGCAAAAGAGTTTAATTTTCAAAGAATGAGTTTCAGTGAAATGACAAATTGAGAAATAAAAATACGACGCCGTCTGATTTAAAAATAATTGCCTGTCTGGATTAAACATACCGCATTGAAATCCAAAGACAATCCATTTTGGCACCGAACACAATATTACAAATTCGTCAAGTACACACGAATTGAAAAAAAAAACAACAAACTGAGCAGCTTATCGGACATGAATCACACTGAGTTGTTGTATTGCCTTATATATATATATTATATATAATTATTTGGTGATTCACAAAGTACAAAAAACTCAATAATAAGAACAATAAACACAAGCAGAGGAAGCGAACCGTCTGCAGAAGAAGTAAATAATGAATTTTTAGTTAAAAAAAAAGAAATGAAACGCGCTGATGGTGCATGCTCCAGTAATGTTCGTCTTCAAACAAGGACAAATACACACTAAATGTGAATCGTCGCCGCTTCAGAAACCATTCTGAATTGAATTCGAATTAGAACAAACACAAAGGAAATGATATTATGTTGTCTCTTTTCGACGCATCTCACGGTGCGATAGTAACGCGTTTTGTTTAAAATACGTATGGAGAACGGTATTGTTAGTCATAGAACGCGCAAAAAAGATCGAATAATATAGACGCAATGCGGGCAAGAATGCAACAGCGACATAAACTCGCTTCATAGACGAAAAAGTGAACAAAAAAAAAACACACACACAACAAACGCATACACATATAGGGAAAGTAAGAGAGACCAACGGCATTGGAAATGTGTTTCGAGTAAAAGGGCCAGATGCATGCGCACAATCCCATTTTCTCAAATGATATAGACAAGGTACGCACATATATACAATGCATCCCAAACGCACTGTATGTTTTGTGTTTGTTTGTTTTGTCGTTGTTACTCATTTGTACTACGAATGCACTCCAGTCAATCACTTTCAAACTCCTGAACATGCTTCCGAATCCTTTTGACATATGTGTAAATCCAGCCGAAAAAATAAAAAGGGTGAATATTCAACAATTCAATCACCAAATCGATATTAAAATGATTACAATTCTTCTTTTCTCTTAAGAAAAATGAAAATTTTTAATTGAAATAAGCCATTTTGATGAACGGCATTTTAATATCAATATGACAAAAATAGCTTTATTTATGGTTTCACTTTAACGAAACTAATTGAGGGGCAATCATTGGAGCACAACATATTGATGTCACACAAGCGATATTAATGTTTACAACTTGATGTTTGTATAAAAGGAAAGAAAAAAAAAACGAAATTTTCGAGTTCGAGTTCATATAGATTAACATTTTATAGTCGGACATTTACAGTTTTATGATTCGCGCTGAGCCGATCGAGAATTTTCGAAATCAACTGACTGGAAATAGAATCGAGTGTATCGGTTACGCAATATATACGAATGTACGTGATTTATGTGCATCAAACAAATCACACACAGCGGACAACATTCAGCCATAACCATAATAAAATTGCTGATTCGGTCGCGAAAATAAATGGTCGCGACGAGATGTGTTTGCGTCCAATTAAATGTGTGCTTTTGTGCCTTTTTTCTGTTTATACTCTTCTGCTCTTCTTCTTGCCGAAGTTACGAGTGTCACAATAAGAAATGGGAGCGTCGTCCGAAAAATGTCTTTTTTGAAAAATTGCATTTTGACTTTACGTTCATTCTATTGCAAACATACCGAAATACACACACACACTTCGAACCAAATGAACGTAACTGTCGTTCCCACTGAAATACTGAAATTTATGTCATGCGAGTCAACATTTGGCAACATATATATATATATATATATATACCGTTTATAGTTACTGTGTTTCATTCATTACGATTGTGATGCAATAAGATGAGAAACAAAAATGAAAAAAAAAAAAACACCAAATCAACTTCTTCTGAATTGTCGTAATTTCAAGCAAGCCATCATGTCAAAACCAACCACAAGAGAAGATAAATTTTTAAATGATTTATGACAACTGGCTAGGCGGATCCGTTGCATGTCACAAAACACCAAACAAAAATATTTATATTTGAAAAATCAATCGACGCGACAGCAAACAAATGAACGTATTTACTGACAGACACAATTTTGAAAACAAAACACACATAATAATCACCTTACATCAACTCATCGACCGGTGCACAAAAACCTCTCTGTTGACTATGACTATGCTTCTTCCTGTTGCTTATATCAATGCGAACACTACTAATGAAATGTGACTGATGAACGAAACATAACGTTTCGATGAAATGTTGTTGACAAATTTTTCAGCAAATGTGCAATTTGAAGATAATTCATTTAAAATTACTCTGAGTTCGTTTGGATTGAGTTGAAATACGCGCACATTTAAATTATCATTTATTTTTATCTATGGACGGACAATATAATCAATATCAGCTGCTGAAAAATCGGCGAAAACTTTCAAGTATCAGTATTTCAGAACACATTACCAATGCACTCAATCCGTTTAAATTCTTTTTTCTTAGAATTTCACTTTTTCTTATGTTTGTTAACATAAAAGTATTCGTTCTTTTTATTTTACATAGATTCGATAAACCAAGAAGTTCACTTTCGATTTTTCTTTTTTTTTTTGTTGCTTTATTTTTTTGTACTTTTTGTTGCAAGCAGCGTACTTTTTTCCACTAATTTCGTAATGACATGTTTAAATGAAGTAAATACGAAATATTTAAATCGATTTGAAAAGAAAACTATATTTTAAAATGTTTTCCAATTAGAAGTATTTTTGGTACATTATCTTTATTGTTATTTTGTTTCTTCACTTAAACAATATCGAATTGGAATGAAACCAAGTGTTTTCAAGATGGCCGAACATTTTTGCACTGAAGACAACTCTTATCAAATGCCAAGATGTTTCAGTATTTTCGAAAAGTACCTTTGAAAATACTGAATTATATATCCTGTGCTAAAAAAAAAAATTTATTTGCGATTTGTTGCCCATTAGATGGTTTCACTTGACTTTCGAACATAAATTATTCGAAATATAATTTTGACGATAAAAACCATACGAAATGTCATCGAAATTTGTTGTACAGATTAATATTCATAAGGATATATGTGAACCTTATGTCAGTTGTGTGACACAAAACTGTTTTCGTTATTCGAAAAACTACCCCTTTGCGTTTTATTTGGAAAAACTGCTAGAAAATTCGTTCTAAATTGATTCGAAGGAGAAAAGTCCTTTTTGGATTGTGAAGGATATTCGAAGTAGAATATTTGAAATTTTACTCATCATATACGGAATGAATGTAGAAATGAACAGTAGTAAATATTTTAAGGGGAAAACTTTAAATCATACCTTATCCTCAGCTTCATCAGCTCGTTCTTCTGCTTCAATGACTCGTTGCTCCAGTTCGGATAGCTGAAAATAAATGTGAAAAATTAAAGACTGTTTTGTAATTTGACTGAAAGTATCTAAATTTGAATGTGAAAAAAAAAAAATCGTTGTTGGTTGGCATTTCTCGTTAAGTTTGAAAAGTAAATTGCTTTCAATTTAATTCATATTTAACAGTTTTCTTTGAGGAGAAATTGAATGAATACATTTTTTCCATGAAACTTTCAATAGTAAAAATTTGGTTTTCTGGAGTTCGATGTTAGATGGCGTTCGCTTTTAGTGAGCTTATAGCTATTCAATTCATTTCATTGTTCCTGCAGTTTAATGTTCATCCAAATGGATTGCGGTCGATTCATTCGAGTAGCCGCAAAAATGAATTTATGCATTGTAATGTATGGCTCGGTGTATGATTTTTGTTGTTGCTTGTTGAGGACAACCGATAAAAACCAAAGTGTTTGCATTGTTTCGCGAGCCTTTTTTTATATATATATAATGTTGGTTAGGGATTTTCATTTGATTGAAAAAGGTTAAAGAGGCTCGCCATTAGAATTATTGATTTTGGCAACGAGGCACCCATTACTACACTATTATAATAAGTAGAATTTAGGCTGGTACTCAGTATGCTCTTATGTTCACCATATAAGAGGAGCGTAGAACATTTATTGAATGAACCGTATGTAATTGTATGCCATGCGTTTCGTGCTAATGATGATTAGTTTCTATTTTTTTCGGCTTTATTTGGCTAGCCTACTCTTTTTTCTCATTCACAATATATTGTTGCTAGTGTTGTGTGTGAGGATATTTTTTTTTTTCTTTTTTTTTTGGTTTTTGTTTCGATATGTGGTCGAACTCTCTATTCATATATGTTTCGATTGTATTTTTCCGGTTTCTCATACATACAATCCCACTAAATTACGATGGTTAAATGTGAGAAACGTTGGCATAATAAATTGGCATTAGATTTTTGTAATGTGTAGAATATTGCAGGCCATAAATGATTGTATGCGTGAGCTAGTCAGTGAGCCACATAAAAGTTTGTTGTATGTGCAAAAGCACAGTTTCTTTTCTATTCAGCTTGTCTGCACAATGCGATAAACTAAATGAATGCGTGTATGTTTAAGACACAACCAACCAACCAACCAACCAACCAGTCAACCAAAGTGAGTGTGTGTATAGAATTTATTAACGAAAATCGAGTGGGTTTAGTTTAGTTACTTGAAAAGCGTTTGCTCGGCGAAATTGATTGGTTCGTTCTCTTTTGCTCTCATATACATTAAAATGCTGAATCGTATATCAAAAGATTTTTTATGGGGTCTTTTATATATATATATATATAATATATATGTATTTTTTTTTATTAATATAGTGTAATAAAGCTGGTTCTATACATTTTGTGGTTGTTAGATTCAAGTTTAATGAATTTTTCATATGGTTCATTAAATACAGCAAACATAGTGCGTATTGTGCAAAGTTTGTTCACTGCAAACACATTTTATATTGCCATTATGTGACGAAACCGAAAAATCGAGCAACAGAATGGGAAAATGTGTGTGTGTTTGTGTGTTAGAGAGAGAGAGAGAGAGAGAAGAGCTCACTCAATTTTAAATCAATTTTTGGCTACTGCTTTTTCATCGCTTGAACACTCAATATAGCATTTTCACCCATCCATCCATCTATCCAACCAACCAGCTTTGATATTTACGTTTCGTGACATTTTATCTAATTATTTCTGTGCGAAACAAATTAAACATTTTCAATTAACCAAATGAAAAGAGAAATTCATAAGTGATAACAATGGTGTGCAGCTGCTTCTTTTCGATTTTCCATCCATGCGACGAAAAAAGCATTGTGCTGTCAGATACATTTCAGTCATTTGCTATTCATTCGCTGTACCATTTTCTAAAGATAAAAATCAGCATGAATATGAAATAAGGACAAAAGCTTGAACTTTTTTAATGAAACCCCAAGTAATTTACTTTTTCTTCATGGCACATATACGCAATATCGTAATACCGTTTTTTGGCGCTTATCTTAGCACATAAAATGTTGTCGATAAAATGGCAGTTCTATCTTACTCACTCTCTATCTCTCTCACTCTCTCTACACACACACGCACACCATCTTTTTCATTCATTCTACTGCTGTATAATAGTAGCCAAGTTTAACAACACACGAAACAGAGCACGAAAATTGATTTACAAAATGCCATTAGATTAGTACGTTGTGAAACGCATGAAATTGCAATAATTTAATTAGACGTTTGATATGTTTGATGCTCGAACACACGAAACAGGAAGCGTAGGGAAAATCAACGCCCAATGGAGAATAGGAATAGAAACCTGAATCGTGTGTAATCAGAGAATGAAGGGAATGGAGGTGGGGGGGGGGGGCGAAATTGAGATAACAATCTGCTATTGTGAAATACTCTACGTAAGACTATGAACGAATTATATTTCCAAAAAGTTTCTTATTTCTCATTTCTAAGGCTGCCATGGAGTTGTTTCTTTCTTGATTTTTTTTCACTCTATTTTTTGGTTCTTTAGTAATTCGTTCCGGGGGTTTTTTCTTCGGTCGTCGTATTTTCTTTTCATATGCAAAAAGGTAGATTTGATGCAAGAAACAGTGCGAAAAAAAGGTAAAAATTCATTCTCATTTGAAAATTGACGTGCGTTTTAAGAATGAGTGCTTGCTCGTCGACTTATTTTCCGTCAGTCAGTCTTTTTGTATTTGTTTTCCCTTTTGTTTATTTATTTATTGAGAGAGGGGATGGAGGTTACGAGTGATTGATAGCTTTTTCTATTGGACGTTATGTATCATAAATATTTGTAGATTTACGCGTGTTTTGCGTTTTACTTTCTTTCACTTGTTTGCCACAAAGCGAAGTGTAATTTTTTTTATTGTTTTTATATACTTTTTTTTCCATATCAATGCGGAAAAACTATGGAAAGGTACAAAATACGAAAAGATGGATGTGTCTTGTGCGTTGAGCATTGAGCATGTGTTCCTTTCTATTTTTTTTCTTACTTCTATTTTTTTTTTGTTTTCTCTTGTTTGTTCCAATTCATATCCTCTAACAACATGAATTCTCTTTCGTCTCATCTAAATGATGGAACGTTTGGGATGCTTCCGTGTGCGCTCCAACAAACACGGAGATTTCACATTCAATTCCAGTTGTTTGTCTGTTGTCGTTTTGTGCTCGTTTCATTTCACAGGATATATATTGTTCACAGTGCACACAAGCAAGTCTCTCTCTCTCTCTCTCTATCTCATTCTCAACATCTTACATCAGAAATGGATTGAAAAATCGACACAAACACAGAAATGAAATAAAATATCAAATACGATGAATTGGTGTGATAAATCTTATGGCAAAAGAATGATGTTGCCGTTTTTCATTTTCCGCATACTTCATGCTAGTCACCCACCAATCGAAGAGAGTGTATGCGGATGGTTGACTGGCTGTGTGTATTACGATGTACATTGTACTAAGTTTTACTTTATTTTTGGTTTTAAGTCATTGCCACGTAGAGTTGTACCGCAACCCTGCTCCGCTTACGAGTGCTAATCGATAATGCTTCTTCTTTTTTTTTTTGATTCAATTTTGCACAGCGATTAATATTTAAACATATTGCTATGTAATAACTGTAATAAAAGCATAAACACAGCTATTTCGATAAACGGAACGCATTTGAAAGTGTTCCCTTTGGGAAAATAAAATAAATAGAAGGCGAAAGCGAAGGCGAAACGCATCTACATTTCTTAAATAAATGTAAGTATAAAAGCGTGTTTCATTCAATGCGATTCTTTTAAATTTGAATTCGATTCGACTATTTTTTTTTTTTACCATGCAAAGTGGATTATTATTCAGCTCGACGAAATCATAAGACCAACTGAATAGAATATAATCAAGGGGCAATATATATGAACCAACGAAACGAGCGATGTAAAAGAATAAGAGCAAAATCTTTTAAAAAAATCATTCAAACTACATTGTTTCTCACTTCCGAGAGTTTACAAACGATATTCTCGGTTTGGGAATCTTATTAAATTTGGTCATGCCAAGATTTAATGATCTAATAAAAATCCACGCTCTCGCTCTTTCTATCGTTCGCAAAAATTTCGCTTCGTGAATGCGAATATTGTTCGTTATTCGCGAAGTTGCACTGAACCGTTTATTATTCATAAAATTTCTTTGCCTAAATTGACTAAATTTCGAATTTCATTATTTGACCTAGATGGTAATTTATTTTCTCTTTATTTTTTTTCAACTTCTTCATCTTCTTCTTCTTCTTCTTTTTCTTCTTCTTCTTTCTTTTATTTTAATCCATTTGCATTTCATTCTTCTCAGAGCAGCACGTCTTTTTTTTATCGTTTACAATAGCGAGTCACAAACCATCGCCCAATATGGAAAATAAAAATGATTAATCAAATTGAAGTATAATAAGAGACGGCGATTTTTACCAATCAATTTTACAAAAATATTAACATTTTCTATGGCTTGAAATTAAATTGCGATTTCAAATTTTAATAATAAACGACATTTGGCCGCTCTTAATCTCTCTCTCTCTCTTTGTTTCTTTCTATCTATCTATCGTTTCGAATGCCATGTACCCATTCGGTGATAAAATTAATCGATCGAGTTAAAATCCAATTTTAATCAATTCGATACCGAATAACTAAAATATGTATAACGTATAATTAATTGTAAATGGCTCTTTTATGCATTAATTGAATTTTTTTAATGTAAAAATAACATATAACAAATAGGATAAGCGAGCGAAAATTAATTGCGGACTGAGCGTCGACATTAACAAACGAATTGGGCTCGAAAATTTGAGTGACACTTGGAAAATTATTGATTTTTTGTGTGTGTGAGTTTTTTTTTCAAAATCCTCCACTGTGTGCAAACAATGAAAACATTCAATCGAAGTGGTTGTTCGTTTTAGCTTTTAGTCAAATGGTTGTCAGGCATGTCAAAGTTGACATTTGAAATTCGGTTTCGATGTGTAATTTAAAAGGAAAATTGATGAAAAACCACAACCCTGATGTTTACCATGTGGATGTTAACAAATTTTGATTGCCAATGAGAATTTCTCCCATGTGGATATGTATCCTCGGATATTCTCACAAAGTCACAACACACAAAAAAATCACATTTCGCATCTTGGATCTCGGCAACGAGAGTAATGGTAGATTTAAGTCAATCACAAATGATGAAAACGACAAAAAAACGCAAATATGTCGCATGATTTATGTTCGATTTTACGGGAGAAGAGGCAATTTGAGTTGAGAGATAAGGCTTCAGAATCCAATTAAAATCGAATTACGTGCTCGATACGCAAAAGTTGTTGATTTTTTGTTATTGTTGTCGTTGTAGCTTTTTCTTTTACACTCACACGAGCACAAATACACGGATTAGGTAAGGGAAAAAAAGAGAGAGAGCAAGAGCGAGAGCGAGAGAGAGAGAGAGAGAGAGAGAGAGAGAGACATTTGGCATTTTTCAACAAGCCAACACCATAACGAACCATAAAAACGGATTTTATTACATTTCACCGTTTTGCTGTTTACGTGCAACATTTTTCAGCCACTTTTATTTCGCTTGTGAAATTGAATTTATCTCACCGAATTGATATATGCGAGGCATTGTCCTTATAAAGTATACACAAAGTGGCTGATGAACAATGGCACCAATAAAACGCAATTTTTCTTTTCGCTCTACCTCAATGTCGATACGTTAATTTTTTTTTGTCTCTCATTCTCATTTCTATTCTCTTTCTCTTTTATTCAATGTTTTATCCCGTGCATTTTGTGTCGCCACGTTGAATGAGTGTGGAAATGGCGACAAAGGTTAAATTGATTATTTTACTTTCGAAAATAGAAATAAATGTATCGTAAGCAGAAACACTTGTATCGTATAGCATTCATTGGCATGTCGCAACACATGAGAAAAATTAAATACTTTATGGACTTGGTATTTGTCGTTTTTGTTGAATGGCAATGGATATGTGCACACGTACACTAAAATGACGACGACAACGACGGCAAAAAATAACAACAACAATAACAGCATCAACAACAATGATGGGATGACCGAATTTCTTCGGTAAAATGTTTTTCCTTTTCACACCCAAGCACCCGACCAATTGCTGAAAATGTTCTTCTGTTCATTGATTCCGTTTTTCACATGGGCCAAAATGGAAAGAAAAGCCACAATATAATCGTTAATCGTTAACATGAATCGAGGGAAAAATCCAATGTGGCACGTTGCAATTTTATGACGATCCGTTGAGAAATCGTGTAAATCTAAAGCTTGACAATCACAGTATGCTATAGCTGAATCGCAACCAATTGATTCGCATACATAGTGAAATGAGCTGCAAGTGAGTAAAAAAGCAAAGAATGAGAGCCATATGAAGCATTAAAGTAGGAAAACTAAAAACGATGTGTTAGAGAAAATCTCAGTTTTATCGACACATATTAGTAGCATTCATTTTGGTTCAAATTTATTGCAAACACACACACAAACACACAAACACACAAGCATACACTTGCACACTCAAAACAATAATAATAAAAGTAAAAGAAAGAGAAGTAAGTCAGTCATGACACACGCAAGTACATGAACTGATTATGAGGGAAGAACGAACAAATGAACGACCGTATGAATGAAAGAACAAAAAAATAATGCCACTGTCGAATACATTGAACGCAATGCGACATACACACACATGTTTGTGTATTGTGTTCGGGTAAAACCACATTATGAATGCAGGTTGCTGTAAATCAGCTAACTGAAAGGAAAATCCACTGCGAAATTAGCTCACGAATTCGTGTGATGTGCAAACACGTACTTTGCTGTCTTTTGATTTCCACTAGAGAAACTCGTTTTTCATTTTCTGTTGCTGATGTACAATAATTTTTTTTTCTTTTTTTTTTGTATTCTATGTTCGTTTGGTTTGAGGTGCGCTGCTTTTTGCTCCATGTATTTCATGTATGTATGTGTCATAGATGGAATTCCTTTTATTAGGGTCATTCGACTCATCTAACAATGACTGGTGTCTCATGGGCTTCGTTTGCATTCGCTTCATTCACAATTCGACACAAAATCCATTGAAAGCGTTTCTGTTCCTGTAGAAAAGCTCGGCAATTTTGCATTCAAAGCATCGTTAACATAAGCATTTATGAATAAATTCGTGCAAAAATGTCGATGCCAGACGCAATGGCACCGATGACAATGCATAAAATTTGCATCACGAAGAATATTGCAATTTTGTAATAAATACCACGGAACAACAAACCAGATCATATCAATACAACGATCGTTCAAAACGAAATAAACACATTTTAGGGAAAACAAAATAGAACTTGAAACATATGAAGCATGCATAGATGATATGAAGAGAGAGAGAGAGAGAGAGAGAGAGAGAGAGAGAGAGAGAGAGAGAGAGAGAGAGAAAGCGGAAATTGTCTCCCCATGGTTTCAAAACTGATGCAAAATCAAGTAAGTCCCGGTTTAGTTTGTGTGTCAAACGTAATATCACAAGTGTATGCGTTTATTTGAAGATTAAATTGGTTCAAGTGGATTGTTCGAGAGCGCATTATGACATGAAATTAAAAGCACTTGTTTTCATTCGAATGCACTCGATTGCTCCGTAGAAATTCCCATGCAGACGCTTTTTGTGTCATTTTGTCGAGTTGCAAAATACGCTCTCTCCTCAAGCACAAAACGCACTCACACACACAAAGATAGAGAGAAAGAGAGAGAGACAAAAGCACACTCGTACGTCCTACACTCACACTATGTGAATCATTTTCTTCACATTTAATGGAAATGGCATTCAGTTTGACTGTGTCCCTTTCTCTTATTCTCGTTTTTAGTCACAATTATTAATCGTAACAAACCTTTCGTAGCAAATCCTCAAGAGAATCCATATCAAGCGAATCCATTATGCTGGCGTAATTATTGTTCGTTTGGCTAGAGTAAGATGCCAATGATGCCGTCGATATGTTGAATTTATGACGCTTATTTGAAACGGGCGAACTGCGTGCAGATAACGACAATGATGGTGTTTTAATCGTTGCTGTCGATGTTTGCAACAGATTCTTTTTGTTCTTTTGCTGAAGCAAATTTTCCACGGTTAACAACAGTGAGGCATCCATTTGAACGTCGTGATGATTGTACGTTACACAAAAAAAATGTATAAAAAGAAAAAAAACCTTCGAAAATACGAATACGAAGACGAGGCAATAGTCAATGGAAAAATCGGATATCGCGTGCAGTAAATAACAACGGTTGACGATGGCGAATGATAAAGCTTGCTCCTTGATTGAAATAAGTGTAGAATCTTGGACACAATTCAAACCAACCGAATGATTGCGATGATGATAACGATAAAACACAAATGGCAAATAATTTGATAAAAGCGACAAAATCGGTTTTGATTTGTAGCATTCATAAACACAAAAAGGTTGTTGTCTGTTATGCTTGTTGTTGTTGTTGTTGACGACAATGGTGTTGGTGATGGTGGTGGTACGACAACAAAAAGATTCGAATTCGCATAAATTCTATCGAGGGCCTGACATATCTCAAGGCGAATCGCCAAACTGTTTTTTTTTTATATAATTTTGCTAACGCTGCACAAAACTGAATATATGTCGCTATTCACATCCGATTCATGCACATTCACTTCTCTTGAAGGTTTTATTTGGCTTTCATATTATCAAAGTTTGTCTATGTGTCCGTGAAAATTTATTTCCGTTTTTGTGGGATATATGTATGTTGTCTTTTTTTTTGCGCGCTCTTTCGATACTTTTCTATATTTATTTTTCTTTCGTTCTTTTTGGTATTCTTGCAGCAGCAATAATTCGATGTCCAATTTTATTAGATATAAAAAAAAAAAAAATTTCACGCTATTCCAATCGATTGGAACCTTTTTTTATCACTTTTCGTCACACACAGATAATATACATGTACATATATTCACAAAATATCACCAAGAAGAATATTTCGATTTTTACGCAATTATTTTCCCTGCAGTCACAATAAATCACGTTTAGCATAAAGTCCTTTAGAACATTCCAACATATATTTGCAATGCATTCAAGTATCTATCCATTTTTGTTTTTTTGTTGGCAAAATTTGGCCTCTGTGTGTTTTGTGTTTGTGTTCCAAGTTCATGTCTTTTGTTTTTGTTCTCTATTTTGTTGTATTCCTTTTTTTATATTAAATATCGCTCTTAAAAATCTATTTAAATTTTTTGTGGGTTGTTGTTTGTTTATTTATCTAAAACACGAAAAGCAGCTTGCCATTCTCACGAGAGTAAACAAATTTTAATTAATTTACATAGGATTCACTGCCACAAATTTAATTTCGTTTGTTTGCACATCTTTTTCTTCTATCCCTCCTTTTTCACTATTAAACGGAGTAATGAAACTGTTTTCCTTTCGTTATCGATGAGCACAAACACTCAAACGAAAAACGAATGAACGAACGAACGAAAAAACAAAAAAAAAATATACAAGAGATATATCAAAAACACTGCACTTTAAATACATTTACTTCGTCTCATGTTATTTAATTTATTCGCCGGAGGAAATAGAAGAAGCCTGGGTTGCGTTGTGTTGATATGATGAGAAAAAAAAATCGCGGAAAAAATCCTTCACATACACACAATATTTTCTATGCATCACTTCGTCGCAGGAAATGAATTTCGTCTATCATTCTTGGTCGGAAGCGTTTTAGCAACTGAGTTCGACATCCGTTGTTGGTTGACTGTTTATACAAGTATTATCATGGATAAAATGAAAACGTTCAATTTGAAATTTTTTGCATTGCAAAAGGGGTGGCAATCTGTGGAACATATTCACATTCCAGCGGCCAGCATTCAAACAATTGTAGTTAGACGTAAGAAAATTCTATTCACTATAATAACAGTTGATCTGATGTGTGGTGTGGTCTTTGTATGGAAAATGTAGGGGTAAAAATGGAAAGTGCGTAGACCGTCGCGTGCGCATACTAAATACGAGAACAATATTCACTGGAATTCAAGTGTTTAATTCAATGCATCACTTAAAAAAAAAAAATATTGTCACTTCATTCAAGCGATGAAACTATTTGTTGCAATATGTTTTACTAGCATTTTTATTGCGATGGAAACGGAAGGTATGTAATAGACACACGTAGAAACTATAACATCAGGTGATTTATATTCAAATATATTCAACCCTGAAGTGAGAAATGCCAATCAACGTTGCAAATAAAAGGCAGTAGATGGTAAAGATCATGTAAGATTGTGAGCGAGCGAGAGAGAGAGAGAGAGAGTTACGAATAAAAAATTCATTTGACAACATTTGCACCTTACCTTATCTCGGAGCATGCCACGAATACGTTCCGACTGATTTTTTGAACGATGCAATTCCAATTGCAGTTCAAGACAACGCTCTTGCCAGTTAATTTCAGGGAAGCCAGTTTGATTGTTGTAATTGTTTACTTGTTGCACGTTCAAATGATCTGTCAGCGCTGAGAAATGCCAACCAGAATTTCCGCTTCCATTGAATTGTGATGGTTTTGTTGAATCATTTGCGTGGCCATTCGTTGATTTTTGTGATGCAATTTCACTGGTTGTACTGTGTGCGGGCGATGCAGGTGGCCGATAAAAATGTGGTTGCTTTGGCATCAACCGAGGGCTGCTGGGCATTGAACGGCAACCCATTGAAATTTTTCGTATCGCAGCATTTGCTGCAATTGCTTGTCGTTGCCCATAGCTATCGGAATGAGAGCTCATCTTCAACGTGAACAGTTAAAAAAAATGGAAACGGTTATGGTGGATGGAAGAATATGTTTGTAGAGAAAAAAATATATGTATATTATAAAGAAGAAAAAGTGAGAGGGAGAGAGAGAGAGAAGGAAAAGTTCAATTTTATTTCTCATTTAAAAAGTTTGCGTTTCGAATCACTCTATCGTTCGAATCTTGTTTTGCAATGACACTTACCGGATTCGATGATGAAGACGATGACATAGTCGATTGCAATGAATGCAAAGTTGTGCTGTCATAGTCTGTTGTTTGTTCGCCGCTGGCATTTAAATCGATAAGCGGCGCAAAGATGCTCGATAGTCTGATATGTGATGCAAGAGCATCGCTAGATGTTGTCGTTGCTACTGTTGTTGCTGATGCTGTTGATGTCGAATTTTTGATTTTACCAGCAACAAATGGAAGTTGAGTTTTATCCGACATCTGTTCTCAATCTGTCAACGGTACCTAAGGTTGCATTTCTGGTGGTTCGATTGCACGATTCAAGAATAAAAAAAAAAAAATCACAGCCAAATTGAAATGTAGAAAATTTGGTCGGTTTTTAGTTTTATCTTTGAAATTGGAATTCATGTGGTGAAAAAGTTTTGACTAAGAAATATGGTTTTGAATGATACAAGAGTGGGTAATTGTAGGCAGAAGGAACGGATGCTAAATCCGCTATAATATCAAATGGTAAACGACTGACAGTATCAAGGAAACATACATAATTAAGGATTAAGAATGGAGGTAAAAAGTGGCGGAAACCACGATAATTTCTAAACAGTTATATAGTACGCAATGATAATAATCGTAAAAATTTATTCGTTTAGCAGTTGTATTGAACTATACACATACAATGTCGTATTGCGTTCAATTCCGTTTTGAGTTCACTCACAGTTCACATACAATGTGCATTGGTATGTGTTGGCGTGAAGCCGATTAACCGCAGCAAATAACTCCATCAAAACAGCGTGGCATTTTTCGATTGTCTTTGGCTGTTTTATTATTACACATTGTGCCAGTTTGCCAGTTTGATTAGTAGTGGTGTTAGTCAGTGTTACTGAAAACAATCTTTTTAATTAAAAGTAAATATTCTGAACAGGCGTTAATGGCCCCAAAATGGTTATGATTATATCTGTTTTCGTATTTGATAGCTGGAGCAATAGGGATATACAGACAGACAAAAGTAGAAAGAGAGAGAGAGAGATAGAGAGAGAGAGAAAAAAAAGTAAGTAGATGAGCAAGTGTGTTTGTCCACAGTCGTTCAGTATATGAATCGAAACCGGGCCGTTGATGTAATTAAGCGTTTTAAGTGCAATTGGTTTCGGTACACAAATGATTCGTTTCTCTACATAAAAGGCGTGATATTATGCTTATACCAACGGCCAACACGAGAAGTACAAGGTACAACATCTATTTATTTCTTATTTACACGAATCATTAGCCAGTAATGCACAGTGTTTGGAGGCGATTTTGTACTATAGCAAGACGAATGAAAATGTTGAGCGTGAGAAAGAGAATGGTAAAGAGACGAATGTATGCAGTAAAATATGAAAAAAAAACGAATTCGTACGACACAACATCAAATAAAGCAAAACGCACAGTTCGAGCAAGTGTGGTACAGCGTACGTTAATCGATGGCAGCAATTTAAAGCGGTTTTAGCCTGCAACAACGTAAATACTATTTACCAAACATAAAATACTAAGCATCCGTACAAAGCACAACCACAAGCAAAATGGATCGCTTTGTGTTGTTCGCCGTCTGTATTTTACTTTTTGATTTTCGGAATTAATTGCGCTCTAATCGCATGAAAAATTGAATTCAGACACCGACTATATAAAATCCAATGAGATAGAGAGACTAATGCGAATGAACGATTGTAATTGAGTAAAAGAGAACGGTATGCCAGACCGAAAAATGTTCGGTTATATGTACGCGATTTTATGTTGTGTTACACCATTTGTGATTCAAAATAGTTGAACGAGTCTAATGTGTGGTTTTTGTACTGAATAATGGTAATTCTGGGGCATTTTTCGTGTGCAACGGGCGACTATTAGAGTTCATTAAATGGCGATAAAAATGATTCGCCCGTTCATTTTCATCATTATGTTTTTAGCCTCAACACATAATAGATTGTTCACATTGACTTCGACTTCGACTTCGAATTCAACTATTAACGTTGGACTTGGTCTTGTAATTCCATATCGTATTGCTTAATCTCGTGCATTTTCTTTCTTATTCCCAAATCTATTGCCAAAATCAAAAGCATTTCGATTCGTTTGGCTGTAATCTCCAAAGTAACGGTCCAGCAAATACACTACCAAAAACACACACACACACATACACAAAATGAATTTATATATCGATTTTTTATTCAGTTCAGTCCAAATCACTTACGGTGAATATAGAGTATATATGGCGAGGGTGTGAGACGATGTGAGAGTGAGATATACATTATACAAAGAAGTTGAAAAGAAACGAATGACGATGATGTGCGCGATTGTGCCATGGCACACAAAAATATCTCCATTGGGAATTTTTGCGATGATAACATTATCGAACGGTTGTGGTTTCGCATCATCTTCGTCTTTCTTTCGCATTTTCGTTCGAAGTTTGCACACGTTGAATTGTGTGCCATCACATAAATTTCATGTGGAAAGTTGCTGCTTGTTTCATGAACGGTTAGCAATCGGATTGTCACACGAACACAAGTTTTTCACACGTCGAATGTAGAATATGAACATACTCAGTGAAGAATAAGAACTCCTGGTGCTATCTTCACTATCTCGTCATTCTCTCTCTCTCTCTCTCTTGCTTTCACTTTATTTTCTCTTTCCATCGTTCCCTCTCTTACTTACTGTTTGTTTTTTTTTTTTTTTTGGAGTTCGTTATGGATATGGGTTTTTTATTTCATGGCGTTTAAAGTAGAACGGGCTTAGTTTAATGGTGTGCCATCAATTGTTGTTCGTAATTTGCTACACATTAGTCTTACGGGTGTGACAATGTTGAGATAGCACAAAAGCAACGGTGAGCGATTGAGAAAAAGATGTTGGCTGCTACTCTCTCGCTCTGTGTCTGGATAGCATTCGCAAAAAGATATTTTGTTGAGTTGATTAAAAGTATTTGTGATTGAAAGAAACAGGGAATGAGATAAAATGTACAAGAGAGCGATAGACTGATCGAGGGAGAATACTATTTCATTTGCCAACAATCGAGCAAAACAGTTGATTTTTCATGGGACGAGTCACAAGCAAAAGAGTAAAAATTATATTCTCAATAAATAATCCGGTTACAGATGTTCTTCGGCTCTATTAAGGAATTGTTGCTTTTTTTTACTTTTTTCTCGTTCTCTGTCTCTTTCTCTCTCTCTCTCTTCTATTTTTTCTCCTTTTTCCTTTGCAATTTCGTATCGAAAACCAGTTGAGCGATCATCAAATGCATAAAAGACAGCTGGTTTCAGTCATCGAAACAACAACAATTGAATCAAACCATACACAACCGAGCATGTGTCGTTCGAAACGGTGCTAAAAAAGGCACGCACTAACAGACCCCATACACAAAACCAATTGCCTATATTAATCGATAATCGCTACGACTGAGCTATTATCGTTGCTTGTTATTACCGATTACAAACTGACACACATTCCAAATAATTCGATAAGATGGCTAAAAGCATTGAACCAAATATGCTCGTCCAAAGACGATTCGTAAACGCCAATCACTGAAATCAAATTGGCTAGCAAATCCATATTTGAAATGGCGCATTTGTGTGCGTATGTGTATATGTACAACGTCGATTGGCAAATGTGAAAAATATGCGTGTAAAAACATATTTCGATGACGGTTTTTATTGCTATCATGGATTTAACACATCGCCAAGCAGTTCAAGTGAATTTGTACAACTAACAAGCGAAAAAATACAACAAAATTCGCATATATTATATATTTGGCAACGGATTTCTTGGCATGGAAGTCATGACTACTATCGATGCCAAAAAAGACTCTTACATTATTCGTGCTACAATTTGTTTTTGTTGTTTATGGATAAAGTGTAATTGTTTAAAGTTTTGTACAATAATATATACGTTTTTCACTCTCATTTTACTTACAATTTTTCTGTTTTTATTTTGCGTATGTTCTCGTTGTTGTTTTGAATATTTCTTTCCTAGTATTGACTTTGTCACTTCATTTGCTTAAGGTATTGTGTGTGTGTCACAACCGTTTTCATTGTTGTCGTTTTCAGTCGAGTCAGAAAATTAGAAGAAAAAAAAAACGCTTGACAACGCTTTCAGGTTACTTTCTATCTGCGCTGTCTACCAAATATCGTTATGCTATTGTCGTCGATGTTTTTTACACATTTCACTTCAAAAACTCAATAATTTGGCCGTATTTTTTTCTTGTTATGCATATTCATACAAAATATATTTTTGTTTTGTTTTTTTTTTTTTTGGTTTTTTTTTGTGTTCAAGTCTTTATGTATGTTGTCTACCTCGTAAAATGTTGTCGAACACTACCTCATTGGCTTTAACGACGACAATATTCTCTTGCTATCTAAGTTTTGTTTGACGTTAATGATTTTTTATTCTCTTTTTTTCTCCATCGTTTTCGTTTTCTTTTATTCGTATTTGTGGTTTGTCTTTTGTAAAATTGAAATTCTCGAGAGCTATGTCATTGTGCTGGCATTTAATCTGAGCTTTTTGTTGATAGATTTTTCGTTCATTGAAAACGTAAAAATGTCGTAAACTATCATTTAGGTGCTAGAGATCGGTGGTCGTGTGCAGCATTCAAATGTACAATATGATGATAATTTGACAGGCGACTCCCAATTTTCTCTTTCTCTTTCTAATTCTCTCTTTATCATCATGTTTTTCTTGTTTTTATCTTACACTGTTACATTTTTCACATATTTTTCCACCAAAAAGCGAATTAAAAAAAAAACCGAAGAGAAAGAAAGAGAGAGAGAGAGAGAGAGAGAGAGAGAGAGAGAGAATAGAACTGAACCCAGCAAAAATGAAGTTTAATTAAGCGAATATTTTCTCATTCTCGTTGGCATAGCCGTCGACGTCGTTGATGTCGTACGTTGACGTTCATTCCATACCATCTTTAATACACAAAATCCAATACGGGTGTATTCCAACAATTGTGCAGTAACTCGTGCAAGCAACAACTTGAGTTTCAAGAGTACGATGTACGAAGATGTTTCCAGGGTATTTTCTAGATTTTGTTTTATTTGCTCAACAAACAACTGAACCTTAATTTATTTCTTTGGAATACACACACACACACATACACACACATTAAATTTTTGTTGTTAGGAAAATTCAAGCAGACAATTTTTTTTTATTCCATCTTTTTTTTCTCTTTCATATTCCATCTTCATGTATCTATATATATCCGTCGTTATATTTTGTATTTCATTTTGTATTCACGTATTTTGCCCGTCGTCAATATATACACTAATACACACGTTTTATATAAAGCAACAGCAACAATAACGATAATAATAACAAAATAAAATGTTGAAATCAGTCAATTCGCTGGTTAAATATTATTATTATTATTATATTCTATTTATTCCAATGGAATTTTATAAAATTTTCGCTACACTTCACACGGCAAAACGTGTGTATCGCTATTTTACGATTGTGGCAATAATAATAATTGCGGTAATGGCATGTATGCGACTGTACTCAACTGATTCACTCGACCATCCAACAAACATATTGAATTATTGATATAACGAAAAATAAAATAAAATGTCTTTTGTTTTTGTGCACATTCATTGACCAAGAAAAAACAGTATGTGTTTGTTTTTTTTTTTTTTTTTTTTTTTTTTTTGTACAAAAGTATAATGCGAACTGATTTTGTATCACTGAAATACGAATGAGTGAGTGAAATGTATGAAATGAGAGTTGGATAAATGTGAGACAGAGTTTAAAAAACAATGACGACTTATAACGAAGCGTATGTTACCACACGTTGTGCACTAGTCGACGGTTCACATACAACTGTCAGTCAAGTAAAATGAAAACTCAACGAAAAACAGTGATGCTTGGTCGGTAATGCAATGGATATATACAGGGTGGGCCATATTAACTGTAACATTTTTTCACACTTACGTAAAAACAACTACAATTGATTTCTAAACATATTTTGTTTACCGTTATGTTTATTCATGTTTTGACAATCTGTTGTGATGATGCACATTGTTGCGCAGTTCTTATTTACTTTGCAATAACAATGGATGTGAAACGTCAGCTCGTTTTGAATTTGCATAAAAAAGGTTTAAGAAAAGTTGATATTTTGCGGCAGCTTCAGGATGAAGATATCAACAGAACATTTATCCATCGCACTATAAAACGATACGAGGAACGTGGAACAGTGAATATAAAAAAAAAAATTGGCAGAAATAGATCGGTAAGAACGAAAAATCTGGTCAAAAAGGTACGCGACAAAATTCGCCGAAATGTCAAAAGAAGTGCCAGAAAATTAGCTCGTGAGCATAATATCAGTCGAACTTCAATGCGACGAGTGTTGAAAGAAGATTTAGGAATGAAACCATACAAAAAAACTCGAAAACACGGTTTGACAATCAAAAATAAGCAAGACAGAAAGCAAAAATGCAAAGAGTTGTTAAGCCGGCGCGCTACTTCAAACATCGTTTTTTCTGACGAAAAGTTGTTCCTTTTGCAGCAAAGTCTCAATGCGCAAAATGATCGTGCTTATGCAGTGAATATTTCAGATATTTCTGAAGAAGATTTGGTCGTTGAAAGATTTCAGAATGTGTCAAAAGTTATGGTTTGGGGTGCTGTTTCGGCCGACCACAAATTTCCTCTTGTTTTCGTTGGAAGCGGCATTAAGATCAATGCAGCCGTTTATGAAGAAGAAATATTACGTAAAAATTTGTTGCCACATGCCAATAAAATATTTCGAAACGAACCATGGGTGTTTCAGCAAGATGGAGCATCATCACATCGAGCAAAAAGAGTGCAAGAGTGGTTGAGAGAAAATGTGCCTGATTTTATCAACAAAGACGAATGGCCACCATCGTCTCCAGATTTGAACCCGTTAGATTATTTTGTGTGGGGATACATGAAATCGAAGCTCAATGATCTAAAGATTAATAAAATCACAACTTTGGATACATTCAAAAAAAAAGTCATCAAGATTTGGAACGATATCCCCATTGAAATGGTGCGCGCCGCGTGTGAATCGTTTCCAAAACGATTGCGTTTGGTGATTCGCGAAAAAGGAGGAAGAATTAAAACCAATACATGAAACACACATTTTGAACCCTAAACTAACATTTAATAAAAAAAAATTTGATTTCGGCAAAAAAAATACGTTTTTTTTAGCAAATATAAATGTTACAGTTAATATGGCCCACCCTGTACATGTCCATATAATATATACTGTACACAATGTAATGAAGAAAAAAAAAAATAAAAAAAGATTTATTTCACAAATGAATAGAAAAAAATGAAAAAAGATTTATTTTATGCGTTGAAATTTTAATTTTTGCGGAAATATTAGACTTTCTGCCCATTGAATCTATTTCCATTCACTACCAAATATTTGGCATAAGACAATATCATCATCAGGTGGTCTACTTCTTTTAAAAATAATGAATCCCAACTGAATTAATTCCGGCAACAGTATTTGATGATGTTTTTTCAAGCAAGATAGACTTAAAAACTTTAGTATTTTCAAATTGTTCATGCTTGAAGCCAAGTTCAACCAAGGTAAATTACTGGGTATCCAACCAAATGACAATCTCTTGAAATCATTCAATACAAATGAATCATATAATCCATCTGCAATGTTACTAAATGAAATTGTATCAATTGTTTTAAAACGATATATTGGAATTATTTCGGGTGTTTTTCTTTCCAAATCGAGGCTCATGTTTATTTTCAAAGTTTTCAATTCTGGTAAAATTTCATTTATTGAGGAAAAAATTAAATCATTGTAATTACTCAACTCTAAAATAATGTTTAATTTTTCAATTTGTCGGTTCACATGCAAAAAAGAAATAAATGAATCAATATCTTCACTACTTTTCAGAGATGTGTCAAATTTCACCATATTTGGAATATAGGTTTTATTTAATGTCTTTGGAAAAACTGTTAGCTTTAAAATGCATAAATTTGGCATGTATTTTATTGCATCAAAAGAGTGTTCATGTGATGCAGAATATCCGGTGAATTGTTGGAGTCCTAGCAATGGTTTATTCAATGGTAAAAATGGATAATTTTGCAATTCTAACATCAACAACGATTCATCACGATATTTTAGAATATATTCGATCACATATTTATAAAAGCTTGGAATATTTCCTTTATCCATAACGGTTCCATAATCACAGTGAATACGTGTATATTTAATGGATTGGCCAAAATTTCGAATCAATTTAAGCCAAATTTTAGCATCAATTATCCTAATGAACGGTTGGATTTTACAAAAAATAGAATATATTGAGTTGATTTCAGAGGCCCGCTTAAAACCATCAATACATATCAAATGATGTCCATATTTTCGAGAAAATACTGATTTAGCAATCTTTTGAAGACGTTTACTGGTGTCCGATATACTTGTCAAATCTACTAATTCGAGATGATACAAAATCATATCAATTGCATTGTCACACATATCATTGAACGTTGTAGGTATTTTACACTCAGTAATTTTGAATTCTTTTTCTGAGAGCAGCAAATGATGATCGTCATGGTAGACTTTACGTTTCAATTGAAACCTTTTGACACCGTTTAACTGTGCGAAGCGATGAGAAAAATAATTTTGGGTTATTTTTTTTTTGTTTTATTTACTTACCGAAAATAAAAACCTTCAAATGACAATGCAGAAAGAACTTACCACCAATTTATCGACTACAACATCATGAGATGATTTTTTTTTGATTACCACTTTGTCTGGTATCATTTTGGTATTTTTCTTCTCTGTGTCGATATATATCCAAATTTTTTCCTTCACACAATTTCTGCTGTTATGCAGTCAAAAAGCTTGTAGGATTTCTATATAAAAAATGAAACGAAAAAAAAAAACGCACAAAATTACAAAAATGTTCAGATTAAACATATATTTAAAACACAAATTAATTTTTTTTTTCTTTTCAAAATATTGAATTGCAATCGAATTGTATGCGCTTTCTAAACTTGTTTATGATTTCTTCATATAACAAAGAACATATGAACAGCAAATTAAGCATCATTGGATAAATGTCAAAATAGATTAAAATATATAATAGTGTGATTTTGAGCTCACTTCATATTGAAACTTCCCCAATGAAACGTACTCGCCACTCCCATCCAACTTCATGCCATTGTCAAATACATATATTCGTTGTAGCCACAATTCTGTACAATTGTGTGTCAACTGTCAAATTCTAATAAGAGTGATAGAGATTACCGTCTATACTTCTTCACTTGCTTCTGTGTATATTGTTATCGCATCGTTTGTTTTCGTTCGTCAGCTGTGCATTGTTAATTTTCGTTTCGCTCCAAAATTTGTTGACAACAAAAGTATTGAATTTAAAATTTTCAAAATGGATAATAATCCGATAATCAAATTGAAACTTGTGAGCATAATAATTATTATTCATATTTCATTGTATTTTCAATTGGTTATTGCTTCCAATTTAAGGTTTAATAATTTTAATGTGGCAAATGACCAATAATTATATGTAGATAACGAAAACAAGCCGATTGATTTGAACGCTTGTATTTTTTCATTGAATTATGCTTCATTTGATCATTTTTATGTCATATTTGAATTTGAATGAAAAATACTTACTTGGATCCATGTTACTTATGAATGTTGTTAGCGAATATAAGTGTCATAAGTAACACCGGGCAACACCATTCAGCACAGCATCGGCTTTGACATTTTCAGCCATTTATATAATTTGCTGTTTTTTTTTTCTTTATTTTTCTTAACCAAACAGAAACAAAGCACAATTCAAAGCAAGCATGGATCCAAGTAAGTATTTTTCATTTTTTGCCCTTTTGTACGGGCGTTTCATTGAATCTTGATTATTTTCCAACAAATTTGGATTTAACATCGGACATTTTCATCTGTTCAATATTTGTTCGACTTGATTTCTGTGTTTTTATGTTAAAAATAAACTACAAACTATTTTTTGTTGTTGTTGCTTTTTTTAGTTGCTGAGGCCAACGCCAAATTGATGGCAGAATTTACTAAGAAACTAGAAGAACAACGCATTTATTTTAATAAGAAACTAGAAGAACAGAGAAAGGAAATACATGACGCATGGGATCAATGGGCGAAAGACAAAGACGAAAAGTATAATTCTATTATCAAGAAAAGTAATAAGTTGAAGCAAATTATATGAAATTTGAAGCAAATAATTCCAGATGTTAGTTCTGATGATGAAGAGATTGCATTATAATTTCTCGATATATTTTATTCTTTAGGTGACCGTTTGGTCCAGCCATTACAGAAACTTTCTTTGTGATACCGAAGTTTTCTCCGCTCCCTCTTCAAATATTCCATGTATTTGCATTCAGTACATAAATAAATTATTTACATATGCAACATTAAATAGAAAAAGACACTGCTGTTGTTTCATTTCATTTCTGATGTGTTTTTTTTTCTTTCATTTCATCTTCACGCCCAATGTGACATTCTTTGGTTGTTTGTAAGTACATTTGAAAAGCTTTGATACAAAGCTGTAAATAAAAACAATTTACTCTGTCATTACCAACGGAAACGGATTAAAATATGATCTGTCGTTTGCATGCTGTAACGCTGTATCGTACATTTGTATGTGCAATTTGATGTGTATACTGGAAATGGTAGTTGATAGAGATCGCTTGAAACGTATATCATTACATTGTATTTTAGTGTGTATGAAAAAAGAATTTTTTTTTAGTTTGATCTCTTGACAATGAATTGGGTTTTTATTTTTCAGAAGAAAATCGTTTCAGTTAAAAAAAAAAAATGTGTGCAAAATTTTCTTAAGAAAATTTGTAAATTTTTTTGAGAAAAAAAAAAGAAAAACGATTTATATTAGGTATTAATTGCCAAGAAAATCACAAAGCACGTGTCTTTGTTTAGAATGAACTGTTCTGGTTGAATGATAGCATCAAAAAGAACCAGCGTCGTCAATTTAAGTTGATACAATGGCTAACTTTTCACATTTACGGTTTAATAAGCCGAGTGTGTTTTGCACACTTCGTAAATTTGATTGTTGTTGTATATGTACTGGTGCTTGCTAAATTCACATTTTCATTTGCATCACACAAAATGAGTATTTGTTCGATATGGTTCAACTGTACATCACTTGGTCTCGGATCAAATTTCTGTGAATTCGACAATGCTAATAACATGCAACCACATGCCATTGCCAAATACATATATTCGTTGTAGCCACAATTATGTACAATTGTGTATCAACTGTCAAATTCTAATAAGAGTGATAGAGATTACCGTCTATACTTCTTCACTTGCTTCTGTGTATATTATTATCTTAACCAACCGGACCTTATGCTCTATACCTACAATGTTAATTTTTTTGTCGAATTGCATGCACGTAGAAAGTGGCGACGTACGTGTCCTTTTTTCTTAATCACAATATCTGACATTTCAATGTGACACATTATTTGTTTCCATTTCATTTACATCAACAACAAAATAACGATAATCAACCGAAAATTGTTTGATTTTTTTTTTCTTCATTGATTTGCAACATATTTTCCATACTCGGATAAAGTTTTTATTTATGAGAGAGACCAACAATTATATATATAAACGTTTTTTTTTTCTTCTTTGAAATAAAAAATATGTAAAATATTTGAGAGAAAAATAGAACACACTTAACCTCAACGTGATATACACACATCGATAATGTTTATGATTGAACAAAATATAAAAGAAATCTACTTTTGGTCAACAACTATAAACAAAATAATGAAAACGGTAAAAACAAAAGTGTTTTTTTTATATTAACAGTGTTTTTAGTGTGAAGAGTGAAAATTTCATATATTTCATTGAATTTGTAAACAAAGAATTTTCATTTATATATTTGGTACATTCAATGCAAAAAATGACATTATTGCAAATATAAAATGAACATGAACGAGAATAAATGACAGATTAAACAAATAAAAATAAACCATATATTTTGATTTTCGGTCAAATTTAGTCATCGAACGTACGGACAAATGTGAAACATGTGAAAAACGTGAAACCCGTGAAACCTAACCTTAAATTTTTTACAATTGACTAGCGGATTATTGTATTTGATTTTGGCCGTGCATTTGGAATTCCAGGTTATCATTTTGCAATTTATATCTCTCTTCAGTATACAACAGACAGAAGGAAGAAAAAAAAACGGCCTGTGAAATGTGTAAAATGATTAATCGGTCGTATTCTGTACTCTAAATGACATAGATTGCAAAAAATGTGTGACAATTTTCCAAAAAAATAGAAAACCAATTGAATTGCATAAAATGTCACGTGTGTTGCATGGAAACTTTGGGTAAATTTAAAAAAAATTCCAATTGGTAATTTAAATAAACATTTAACTTTCGAATCGTATCAGTAAATCATCTTGTGATTTTTGTTTAGACCCGCGTTTAAAACAACTTGGCGAGACGATGGTTTGATTCTCGTTTGGATGATGGTATTGAAGCTGCATCAACTCAACAACATCCTGAAATTGAAAGTAAGTTTCACATCATTTTAATTTCATTTTCATTCGTCTATATCGTACAAGAATGATTCACGTCAAAAATTCAAATTGAAGTATATTTAATTCAGATTGAAGTCATTCAGAACATTGATTAGATTTCAAAAAAAAGAAAAAAAATCGCCATAAAAACATTGAAATATCCAATGAGTCGTTTCCATCCATTTAAATATGACATTTTCATTTTAATCACAAATTGATCATTTTGAATGTTTTCAATCGATTAACGATCACGAATCTTTTCTTTTCTATTTAGGTTCGTTCCAAAATCTCTCTAAAATTGTATCAAATATTTACGGAGGTAAATGAAATAAATTCAGTCAATCATTCTTGTTGCGATTATTTACACAAATCAATTTGAAAAACATAATTTCTTTCAATGGATATTTTTCGTTAATTTTAAAGCAGCCAAAGATGAAATCCGTAAGGCAAATACAGTGAATGCAAAAGCACCAACAACCGATGAAAGTAATCTTAAAAAAAATGAAGTGATGAAAAAACAAATTGAAGCGTTGCAAACTGAAATTATGAATGTTCAAATTAAATTTCAAAAAGAATTTGAAAAAGAAAATTGTGAACTTCGTCAACAATATTTGATTATAAAAACCAATCGGAAAACAACATTGGGGAAGAAGATAAAGGTGAGATGTTTTTCCCATTTTGACTTTTAATTTTTTTAATCGAATGTGATTTTGTTTTGAATTTACAATAAATTTAGACCAAATGGGAGAGTTTAAGCACTGGCACACGAATGGTTCGATATGATGAAGCAGATAAAATCATGTTTGGCATACTTAAAGATGACTGCAATGAATTTGGTTCCAATTCAAATTCAAATTTAAATTCATCGATTCGAATACCAACACTTCGCACATTGCCCGGATACATAGAAAAATTAAAAGGTATATTGAATCCATAATGACAAAATTGAATATTTTTAATTTTTTTTAAATATTTATCAAAAAAATCGAGCCCAAAACGAAACCCATTGCAAATTTGTTTTTTCCAATTAGATTTGCGGCAAGATAACATAGTATTAGAAGAAATTGATAACATCCTTCCAGAGCGAAATGATACGGAATCATCGCGAGATTCTCATTTTGTAAATTACAATACATCAGCCAAAAGCAATCGTTTAGAAAATGGTCATTGCCCACACATCATCAATCATCGCCAGCTACTGTACCGAGCATCTTCAATCATGAATTACAACTTACACAATACAAACAACAAGCATTACAGCTAAAAAATCAATTTATTAAAACAAAAATGTCTGCATATTTAGTATTGTAAACAAATGAGAGAGAAAGTTAAGAACAAAAAAAAAAAAAAAGAAATGGAAATATTTTATAAAAGGAATTTTTTTTCTTTGTGTATTTTTTTGTCGTTTTTTTGTGTATTTTTGGTTACAAATAAATATTGATCAATCCCATAATAAACAGATTGAGATATATTACACACATTTATTTGAACAATAATTGTCCAAGTAACATTATTGTCAATTTATTAAAAGTAAATGATTATAAACAATTGTGAAAATTAAATTCAAATTTAAGCGAATGCAAAAATAATATGTTAATTTAGTAACTGTCTGGAAAAAAAATGTGATCACTTAAAAATTTAAATATTCACTTGAATTACTTTTCATTTCTCATCTGTTCGATCTCTTTTTGATCATTTTCTTGAAAATGCATAAACTTATGATATTAAAAATTTAAATGAAATGAAGATAGAGTAGTTTAATACTGTTTTGGTTTGTTTTGTTTTTTTTTTTTAGTTTTTGTGAATCAGGTTTGTTATATTTATACAAAATAGAACTTGAAATTCAATTTCCTTTCTTTTTTTTTCTTTTTAATTGAATTTGGCTATGTTCTCATCACAACCCTCAATAAAAAAAAAAAGAAAGGTGTCATTTGATGATGATGGATTTATACGGAATAAAAATTGCGATCATTTTTTGATTTTATTATTGGTTTTGTAAATGGCGAAAACCATGCAATTTAAAAACGTCCAAATACTGATTGAATTGACTTCCAACGTGATTCTTTTTACCCAACTTGCTTAAATTTCATTTTTAACGGAAAAAAAAATAAATACGAAATTTGTTTAGTGTTAAATTCAATTAAAAAAAAAAAATATGTGAAAACGAATTTTCGTTATTATGTTTATTATTTTTAGAATTCATCGTTGATTTTTTGATTGATAAATTGTAGTACAGAATCAAAATCATCACGATCATCATAATTATTTGAAATGCATTCGGCTTATATGAAGTGTGTTGTCGGAAAACAGCAAAATATCCAAGTGCACGCATTGGAAACAATTTTCCGGCTAAAATTTTACGAATTCGATCTGGATCGGCTAATTCTTCGGCCATATCAACTTTTGTTAAAACGAAAATTGTGCGTTTTCCTAATGGATCACATTGTTGAACTAAATCGGTTACATTGCTTCGTTCTGCATCTACAGAACCATCTTGAATGCTTAAAATAATTGCATATGGATTGTTCATGTAATGCTTAGTTATTTGATGAATTGCATCTTTTGTATCATTTGCCATATCAACAGTTTGTGTGGCAATAATGCCCGGCAAATCAACCAAAACCATTCGTTGTAATCCGGGCCCTTTAACTGTCATTGAAATAACATCATTGCTAACCGTTTTACCACCACGTACCGATGCACGCATTCGCAATTCAACTTCACGTCGCAATTCAGCCAATTCAGATCCTTTGGTTAAATCATATTCACGATCACTATTTCGAAATTGTGCAATATGATATGGACCTTCATTTAATGTCACTTTAACCGGTGCTCGTGTCATCATCTCACCACTGTCAAGTGGAAATATACGGGCACGGGCAATTGATTCAAGTACCGATGTTTTTCCACTTGATTGATCACCAACGACTACAACACGAGGCAAATGATCTGCTGTTGAATAGCTTGAATCATAACCAGATAATTCATCCAACACTTCAGAATACATATCGATCAGTGATTTCTGTAAATATGAAATTAAATTAACAATGCAATTTCTCTCAAAATGAATTGGAATTGTTCAATCATTCATTGACATTTGATTAAAAAAATTAAAAGTCAAAATGCTAATTTGAGTGGTTGTCATTGAGAAATTATGTTTTTCAAATTGATTTGTGTAAATAATCGCAACAAGAATGATTGACTGAATTTATTTCATTTACCTCCGTAAATATTTGATACAATTTTAGAGAGATTTTGGAACGAACCTAAATAGAAAAGAAAAGATTCGTGATCGTTAATCGATTGAAAACATTCAAAATGATCAATTTGTGATTAAAATGAAAATGTCATATTTAAATGGATGGAAACGACTCATTGGATATTTCAATGTTTTTATGGCGATTTTTTTTCTTTTTTTTGAAATCTAATCAATGTTCTGAATGACTTCAATCTGAATTAAATATACTTCAATTTGAATTTTTGACGTGAATCATTCTTGTACGATATAGACGAATGAAAATGAAATTAAAATGATGTGAAACTTACTTTCAATTTCAGGATGTTGTTGAGTTGATGCAGCTTCAATACCATCATCCAAACGAGAATCAAACCATCGTCTCGCCAAGTTGTTTTAAACGCGGGTCTAAACAAAAATCACAAGATGATTTACTGATACGATTCGAAAGTTAAATGTTTATTTAAATTACCAATTGGAATTTTTTTTAAATTTACCCAAAGTTTCCATGCAACACACGTGACATTTTATGCAATTCAATTGGTTTTCTATTTTTTTGGAAAATTGTCACACATTTTTTGCAATCTATGTCATTTAGAGTACAGAATACGACCGATTAATCATTTTACACATTTCACAGGCCGTTTTTTTTCTTCCTTCTGTCTGTTGTATACTGAAGAGAGATATAAATTGCAAAATGATAACCTGGAATTCCAAATGCACGGCCAAAATCAAATACAATAATCCGCTAGTCAATTGTAAAAAATTTAAGGTTAGGTTTCACGGGTTTCACGTTTTTCACATGTTTCACATTTGTCCGTACGTTCGATGACTAAATTTGACCGAAAATCAAAATATATGGTTTATTTTTATTTGTTTAATCTGTCATTTATTCTCGTTCATGTTCATTTTATATTTGCAATAATGTCATTTTTTGCATTGAATGTACCAAATATATAAATGAAAATTCTTTGTTTACAAATTCAATGAAATATATGAAATTTTCACTCTTCACACTAAAAACACTGTTAATATAAAAAAAACACTTTTGTTTTTACCGTTTTCATTATTTTGTTTATAGTTGTTGACCAAAAGTAGATTTCTTTTATATTTTGTTCAATCATAAACATTATCGATGTGTGTATATCACGTTGAGGTTAAGTGTGTTCTATTTTTCTCTCAAATATTTTACATATTTTTTATTTCAAAGAAGAAAAAAAAAACGTTTATATATATAATTGTTGGTCTCTCTCATAAATAAAAACTTTATCCGAGTATGGAAAATATGTTGCAAATCAATGAAGAAAAAAAAAAATCAAACAATTTTCGGTTGATTATCGTTATTTTGTTGTTGATGTAAATGAAATGGAAACAAATAATGTGTCACATTGAAATGTCAGATATTGTGATTAAGAAAAAAGGACACGTACGTCGCCACTTTCTACGTGCATGCAATTCGACGGCAAATTTCGTCACTGTCAACTCCGGTTGATCTTAACCAAACAGAAACAAAGCACAATTCAAAGCAAGCATGGATCCAAGTAAGTATTTTTCATTTTTTGCCCTTTTGTACGGGCGTTTCATTGAATCTTGATTATTTTCCAACAAATTTGGATTTAACATCGGACATTTTCATCTGTTCAATATTTGTTCGACTTGATTTCTGTGTTTTTATGTTAAAAATAAACTACAAACTATTTTTTGTTGTTGTTGCTTTTTTTAGTTGCTGAGGCCAACGCCAAATTGATGGCAGAATTTACTAAGAAACTAGAAGAACAACGCATTTATTTTAATAAGAAACTAGAAGAACAGAGAAAGGAAATACATGACGCATGGGATCAATGGGCAAAAGACAAAGACGAAAAGTATAATTCTATTATCAAGAAAAGTAATAAGTTGAAGCAAATTATTCGAAATTTGAAGCAAATAATTCCAGATGTTAGTTCTGATGATGAAGAGATTGCATTGTAATTTGTAACACAGGCTATGAATAAAGGTGGCAACGAACATATATCGTGTCCGTCCGTCTGTCCGAAATCGATTGATTTTTTTTTCGGACGTCCGTCCATTTGTCCGAACATTTTTTTCGGACGGACGGACACGGACAACAAATGTCCGAAGTTTTCAGGGGCCCTGAAGCGGTCCATAAACAAAACGTCAGCAATTTCAAAAAAATCAAATACTTTGAACATATAAAGGATGAATACATGTAGCTGAAATTGATATTAATTATTTCGATTAAACTGTATAAAAAAAAATCAAATACAAACCAAAAAATGACCAATTGGATTCACATATTTATATGTGGTAAGATAAAATGGCATCTTTTCTGCTTTATAATAAGGAATTCCATACATCACCAATTGGAAATAAATCGTTGACCATATGATACAAGTTACCAGGAAATGTAATGAATAAGAAGATATAAAATCACGAACAGCTCTTTTAATCAATCAAAATACTTTTTGCTACAGAAAATTGGATAATTTTTTTTTTCTCTCTCAAATTAAATTAATCTTGAGCAATGATGTGGTGACAAGCTACAGTTTAAATTGCAACACATTGAATGTTCAAACTGATGATGGAATTTTTTAATTTTGTGTAATGTGACAAAAAAGGGTGCATTCTCAGTCACGTTGATATCATTTATATTATCGTTTCCATTGGTAGTGTTTTTTTCGAATTTAACGATTCCACCAGCAATTGAATTGGACTCGTTGGGTTTAATTCATTGAAATCAATTAGAGCTCGAGCAATACTTTTGAAATACTTTTTACGTTGACGATCTGTATGGAATTCGATTAATCAAAAACATGATTTTTTTATTTAGCCGAATATTTTACAGATGAAAAATCAATTTACCTTTCATTTGGGTTAAGAACATTTGCACAAAATTGCCATCCGGTGCAAGTTGATGTAAAACACATCGAATGAATTGATGTGCGACCGATTGTGAACCACCAGGTAAATGAGTTGGATTTTCATATTGCCAAGGGAATTTCACATGATTCGCGTACCTAAAATTATGACAAATTTGATAAAAAATTATGTGGACTATTTTCATCTGCTGCTTCGGAACCAACATATTTTTTGCACACGGGACACTAAATAAATGCGAATTTTAGGATGAAATTAGAATGATATGTGTTATTCGATTTTTGATGATTTTTTCTTTCATTTAGTTTGATAATTGAACTTGAATATTCTAACAAAGATTCAATGGAAACAATTCGACTTACATTCGCTTCGAATTTAACAGCAATGCCAGTTTCATAAATGCCAATTTTTGGTTCCTTTTTTTGCGGTGGCGGTTCATCACGTTTCGGTATTACTTTTGCTTTGTATTGTTTTGGTTCTTCTTTCACCACAATTTTTTGCTTTCAATTTTGCAAAATAACCGGTGGCGGTGCTTTAATTGAAAAAAGAAAAAATTGTTTAGAATTTATCGTTTAAATTTGTGGATAAATTTCCTATTGAAATATTAAACTAACATGGTTCTTTGCGTTTCCGATTTGGTGGTCGACCGACTGGATTTGGAATTGAATTTGATGTACCAGCTGTAAAGAAATCAGTACGTAATGCTTTTGCTGGTGCTCGGCAATTGGTACTTGTGTGCATGGGCCAGCTGTGATGTATATGAAATATCGATTGCGCTTAAATATCTTGATATGGAACTGGAACCTAAAAAACAAAAAAAGAAAAATAAAATGATTGAGAAATTTTTTTTGAAAATAAAAGTCCATTAAAACAACTCAATGAAATTTTGAAAATATGAAATGTGACAAATTAAATATTTTTCATACACTTTTCAACGTTTTGTTTTTTCAAAATCTAGAATAGAATATCTAGTCCATCATTTTTGCATGTATTTTTATATATAGATTATATATCTATCTATGTTAGGGCACAGCAAATTATTAAAACCAAAACTTGAGGTTAGTAATTATTGTGTAGTCTAACTAAACAAATCACATCAATTTTAATTGATTTAATATGAAAAAAACAAAAAACACACATTTCGGCGTTAAACGCATTCATGAAATGAAAAAGAGTAAAAGTGAAATTAAACAAATCACAAATCATGTTGTTGGACGTATAACTCGAAGCATGAAACAGTTGGAAAGTACAGCAATCAAAATGCCATCTAAAATAAGGGATAAGTCGATGGTTGAATATAGCGATGGTGATGGCGATCTTGTTGGACGTATAACTCGAAGCATGAAACAGTTAGAAAGTACTGAGAATGCTGTTGCAGTAGGAATGATCCAAATTGAAAAAAGCTGTGATATGCGAAAAAATATCGGAAAAGAAAAAAAATCACCAATCAAAATGCCATCTAAAAAAAGTGATAAGTCAATGGTTGAATATAGCGATGGTGATGGCGATGTTATCTTTGCAACGAATGATTTGGTTTGGGCAAAAATGAAAGGATGGCCTGTATGGCCTGCAAAGGTTGGTATTTGTTCATTAATTTGACAAATTTAAATGGAATATAAAAACACAATCTATATTCACATAAAGGTCATTCGGATTATTTCCTTCTCTCCGTTCAAGTTGGAGATACAGTTTTATGAGGACAACAACCGTACATCGATTTTGGGACTGAAACAATTACGGCCTTTTTTGAAAGGTTTTGCTGCGCTGGATATCGCAAAAACTGTTAAAACTAATCCTAAAGTTAATAGAGCAGGAAGAACAGCAATGATTGATTTCTTCTTCCTTAATGATTTACATCATTCCATTTAAATTTGATCACTATTTTGTCTTGTGATATGTGAAAAAAGTTTCGTTTCATGTAAATTACACGATGTAATCAATGAAAAATAAACGATAAAAAAAATATTTTCAATATTCAAAAATTGGTTTTTTACGTTCTAAAAATGTTGAATAATTGGACAAGATCACATTACCATATTAATTGCCATATGTTATATATAATATATTAATTAAATGAAAGATTCTATGGAAAAAAATTATGCCCTAACTACATATTCAAATCAGTGTCACGAATGTTTGGGTTAAGAATAAAAAGTGTTAGGGTTTTGAGTTCGGGTTAAGAATTTTCAGTATTAATTTTGACACAGTGTTGAACACACAAAGATTAGAATGGATAGTATCAATAAATATGAATATAATTCCAAGTCAAGTGGCGACGAATTAAATGAATCAATATTATTATTATCATTATCATCGGAAAACGACTTTATTTGTGAATCCCCCGACAATGAAGATGATGAATATAAATGTGACGTCGAATCAATAGAAACCAGCGAATCAAAAGAAACCAGCGAATCAATAGAAACCAGCGAACTGCAAAATTTGGATGTTATTGTTACAACGAACACCACATCTGAAAGGACATTGAGACACTCGCAAAGGCGTTCACATACTGAAAATTCGGTAGAATTTTCCAATATTGAAAATCATATTCGAAATGATACACAAATCGAAACCGAACATGCTCCACAGCTTGTCACAAATACACAAGACGACTCATCACCAATTCATGCAAGCAAAAAAATCAAATTGACGCTTAATGAGAAAAGTATTGCGCAAAAAATGATTTTAACAATAAATTTAAAACTAAAATGTATTCATTTTTTTAGATGATCTTGTGAATATCGTGCAGGAAAATATTTTAAGCGGGGTGTATTCGACTCAATTGAGAAGAAAATATTCAAAATCGACTGTTTGGAAATATATTCATGAAATATATGATGACCACGATAAAAAGCAAGTTGAAAATGTGTATTATTGCACTAATTGCAATAAGGTTATTTTTAATTCGTGTTTGGATGGCAATACGAATGCTTTAAGGCGCCACAATTGCATGGTGAAAACAGCTGATAACCAAACGAAATTATTTATCCATCATCAGTTTGAACATTCAATGTGTTGCAATTTAAACTGTAGCTTGTCACCACATCATTGCTCAAGATTAATTTAATTTGAGAGAGAAAAAAAAAATTATCCAATTTTCTGTAGCAAAAAGTATTTTGATTGATTAAAAGAGCTGTTCGTGATTTTATATCTTCTTATTCATTACATTTCCTGGTAACTTGTATCATATGGTCAACGATTTATTTCCAATTGGTGATGTATGGAATTCCTTATTATAAAGCAGAAAAGATGCCATTTTATCTTACCACATATAAATATGTGAATCCAATTGGTCATTTTTTGGTTTGTATTTGATTTTTTTTTATACAGTTTAATCGAAATAATTAATATCAATTTCAGCTACATGTATTCATCCTTTATATGTTCAAAGTATTTGATTTTTTTGAAATTGCTGACGTTTTGTTTATGGACCGCTTCAGGGCCCCTGAAAACTTCGGACATTTGTTGTCCGTGTCCGTCCGTCCGAAAAAAATGTTCGGACAAACGGACGGACGTCCGAAAAAAAATCAATCGATTTCGGACAGACGGACGGACACGATATATGTTCGTTGCCACCTTTATGAGTGGTTTTCCGAAATAAACATTTCAGCAAAGAATGAAATCTGCCGCCCGCTCATTTTGTTTTACTTTTTTTTTTTTTTTTCTTTTTGTTTCACACTAGACTCAATTCTAATTTTTAAGCGAATCAAGAGTACTTATTGATTTATGACGCTTTGTTTTCACGATACTACATTGTATACGAGTTTTAATCCAATCAGTTCATAGCGTAAATAAGCCGTTTCGGTGTGAACGGGTCCAGCTGTAAGTATATATGTATGTGTTTATGAATGCGTGTAGTTGTATTCTTTCTTTTACTTTTTTGTTCATTTCATTCATTTGTCTCAATATTCCATGGAAGTAAACTTACATAGTAACTTTTATGAGAGAATCAATAAAATAAATGAAAACAATAAAAATGCCACCAAAAATGTTTTGATTGAAGCAAGTCGTATTTTTCTTGAACATTTTTTGTATTAGTTTCTTTACAATTTATTTAGCTTATTTACAAATGCGAACTCCTAAAAGAATCTCAGATATAAATGTGTTTATTATGCTACTATCGCAAATAAAATTCTGATTTTTCTATGAAAAAACAAATTAACTACATAGAATGTTGAGGTTGGAAATTAAACGCGACTTTCTAATTTTGTTATTAGACTTTGGGCTGCCTCGAGTACACTATAAATGAATGGTCGTTCCATTGGATTGATTCGCAACATAAAACCGATTAAGTTGTGCATGTCCTGAAAGTAACGTAAAATAAAATAAATATAAAGTCTTGTGCTAATTTCCTTCGAATGAATTATTCGAAATGAATGCAATACCTCTGAATAGGGTGAATCTTCTGGAAAATCAATACTTCCATTGAGAACAGCCAATGCAACGCTATCACCTTTCTCATAAATGACATCATAAGGACACTTAAAGAAACATATTGCATATAAAACACAGCCCAGAGACCAAATATCAGTACGTTCGTCAATCATGCAGTACGATTGCACATTGAATAGTTCTGGCGCTCGATAAACAATTGAACATCTTTCTTCCGCCCAATCCTGTAGCCGTTGTGCTTCTGATTGACCACAAATTTGTTCACGCGCTTCTGTACATGATCCTAAATCAACAAGAATTGGTTCCATTGAATCGGATAAACAAATATTTGCTGCAAATAGATGTTGAAATTTGTGTTGATAATTCACAAAAGACAAATAAAAGACGTAAAATAATATTCAATGAAAGTGAATAATAACCTGTTTTTAAATCACGATGCGCTAGTGGTTCCGGCTTGGCTTCGTGTAATGCTTTCAATCCCTCGCAAATGCCCACGAATATTTGTAAAACTTGTGATTCTGCCATATGATCTTTTGTTCTGGCTCGCATATTCAAATGATCTTGCAATGATCCGTTTTTATAAAATGGAAATAGAATGTATACATGACTAATTGTATTAATCACTATATCTGCATCGCCTTTTAATTCAAAGTCAATAATTTCAACAACATTCGAATGTTTTATCAATCTTGTCAATTCGACTTCTCTCATTGCAATCTTTTGGTCATCAATACTGTGACACGTTATCCGTTTTAAAGCATATTTACGTTTTGTTGAAGCATTTTCAACTAAATCTATTAAACTAAATCCACTGAAAATCACAGAAAATTTTCCCATTTAAATGATTGTTTGTTTTTTTATCTCGTTCATTCAATAGCTTACCCTTGTGCAATACGCTCTCTTATTACATATTTTGTACCGCCAATTACAATCGTTTCTTTTGAACATAAACAGCCCATTTTAAAAATAATTGCCCATCCCAAACTATTCATTTTGATGGAAATTGACTAAAAATTGTATCTGAACACTCAATAGATCGTTTTCATTAATCAATTTTCACTTACAGCTACAGTCTAATTTAATTAATTCCAATGTCGTATCTTAGCTTAGCTGAAGGAATTATCCAATACGAATTTCAGGTGGTTTTTTTTTATTGAGATTTTTCTTATTTAATTGTGGATTGGTACATGTGGAATTATACGCAAACATTTAACACAAAATGAACTAATTTTTTTTGCATCAATTTTGCTGGAGTCTGTATGTTTATTCTGTATAAAAAAAAAGAAAGTCGTACGGTTATTCACACATCATATACGGCAAATATGACAGATAATCAAATGTCATTGCGTATTTTGTTTTCACTGTTACTCTCGGTTATTCTCATAGAAGTTGGTTTGAAATTTTTCAATGCATATTTTGTGAGGAAAAATTGAAGATTATCAAAGCATTTACACAAAATTTTATTTCAATTTTTTTTTTTTTTTCTTTTCTTTTGTTTTTTAAAACAAAGAGAAAAAAAACAAATATTCAATTAACATTTCAAATGATTACATGTAAGCCCAAAAGTGTTGTTGATGCGATCGGTACAGTGGATACCGATTCAAAATCTTACATACGTTAATACATTTCCGCTCAGAGTCGGTCTTTTCAATTTCGGCTTTTGGAGAGAACACATCTCATTTTAATCGGCGAAATTATCATTATTAAAAATGTTGTCATCCAAATCAATTGTAAGTCATTTTTTTTTAAATGTTTTCAACATGAAATATTTTGTTTAAATTTGTATCGCAATCAGGTATCTTCAGTGCATGATTTTGCCATTTATGTTGCTGCTCGTAGTATTGCGTATAGAAATGTTTTATTAATCATCGTTTGCTTGTACCAAGTATAAATCACTACAAGCATGGAATTTTAAATAATACAATTTTATCACTGAAAATACCAAAGAGTGCATAAAATCTGAAATGTTTATTAATTTTTCGATTTTTCGTTTTTTTTTTTACAGCCACGAGTTATCGCACATGGATGCTACAATTATCCATTTAACATAAGATGAGTGAAATTTCAATTTGAAAAATGCAGGGAAAAATGTAAGTTATGATTATTTCAATACATATTCTCTCATTTGTCATATTTATCGAAGCACATTTGTGGTAAAATTCAATTCCGGTGTCCAATGGAAATTGTAATTTATTTTTTATATTTTGTGTGCGATAGCAAACGGCAGTTCGTGGGTCGCATTTGAAATAAATCTTATTTTATTTTGAATTGACACCTTCGTAACACAAAATCAACAATATCAAATTAATTTCAATTGAAAAATATTGAGAGAGAAAGACTAATATTTGGTTGATTTCGGTATTGTCAATTTATAGGTTAAGTCACGTGGCATGAACACGTGGTGCACGGTCAATGTCAACCAACAACTGAGCATTGCAAAGGTAAACCCAATTAATTTCTATTTTGTTGGCAATATTTTAACATGATGTTATTGTAATCCGTGTTTCACCTGATTTTATGTGATTATAATCTTGTATTACTCTGAATTTTTCATCAATTTTAAGTAAATACCTAAATCATTTCATGTGTATTAATTCATTATTTGATATATTTCAGATGATGCACTGGATTGGTTTGGCTATATGAAAACAGGTAATATTCTCATTCAATTAATTTCTATCAATTGATTTCGATATGATGACAATATCACACTAACGTAACTTTTTGCCGAAACTCCTGCAGTGCTGATCCATTTGTATATACAAATGCACATTTTATCGAATGAGTTTAAATTCAATGTCGGTAATGCCATTTTTTTTTCTTTTTCTTCCAGAATGATGCTGGGAAACGTAAAATTTAACGCTTAAAATGACTGAAATGAGAACATTCTTTGAATAAAAACACTTTAGTGTTCTGAGTTTCAGAACGTTCAATTCAATGCAAAGTTTGATAATGAGAATTTGTGCAGCGAGTATACACGAACATTTCAAGCCAAACTCACGGGATTACATACGAGTTCTAGTAACTCTTCAATTGTCCTGGGAAAAGTCCTCGGGCCATGAGTAGAAAGTACTGATGTGTAAAGCATTCTATTACAGTTGACGGTATTTCACCCTAAAATGTGAGAAAAATCCTAACCGATTTTTCGATTTTTTTTGTGGTGAATGTTCGCTTCTGTAAACCGGCCAGAATCTATAGATATGATTTGGGTTTTTCAATCGATCATCTGTTTCGATTGTTAATCTACCACAATGGGGCTTAGTCTGAGATGTTTGTACCCTTTTACTCACAAAGCATTTTCTTATTTAAATCTGATTTTTGTTCGAAATTTATTCTCAAACAATATTTTCCATTTATAATGTGAAAAGTTTGATTTTTAGAGAAAGAATGTTCTCGTTTCAGTTCAATTTTATATAAAAAACAATAATCGTTCTACCAAACTTGTTTAGATACTAACAATTCACATTTTCGATTATTTGAGCAGCATTACAGAAGTTCATTGGCACATTCAAATGACTGGCCAATCGGACACACATCGTTAGGTAATTTTTTTTTTTAAATGCTTTCAATAATTATTACAATGATTTGTATATGATGATCTTAAAAACCCAGGCCTTGGGACACTTTTGAGTACTTATGATAATAACATACTTTCACTGAAGTTTATTCACAACGCTAATAACATTTGACCAAATGAAAATATTGAATTTCACTAATTGGCTAAATTTATCTCATTCATTGTATTAGGAGCGTGGATCTGAAGAACGTAAACGAACAGATTGTAACACGGAACGAAAATTGTCTTCAGTTCACCAATGAAATAGGTAAGTTTGTGACATTTTTATTTCTTATTTTTCATTTTTCATGTGAAAATTTTTAATTTTCATTGCTAATGAATAATGAGAGTATTTTGGGGTTAATGAACTATTGTATAATCTTACTTAAGTTTTTCATTTTATTCAATCATTAATTTATTTCAAATTAACTCTTTTGCATAAAAATCACTGCAGAAAGGGCTGTGAAATCGCTAATTGTTAATTGTTAATCATCAATTAATTAATTAATGACACATTTTAATTTTGGTCATTCAATGAAAGTCATTTTTAAGATTAAACTAATCATATTTTGGATTTTCTTTTGCAGATATTCATCTTAAAGTTGAGTCATCAATGGTCATTCGCTGAGAGTATGAATGAAATAAAAAACATGATGCAATGTAACAATCAGCTTTATTTTGTTTTATATAAATAAAGTCACAAAAATCAAAATTCAAAATTCGGTTTTTTTATTTATTTTTATTCCGTTAGCATTTTTATCAACAGCAATTCTAACCTCAATGTCAAAGTGTAAATGAAATTGTCATTATTACGTGTTATTTTTGCTTTAATTGTAAGTTGTATAAGAGAGCCCGAAATACTATACGTAAGCGACGGAGAAGAGGAGAAAAAGCACCACTCCTCACTTATTACACTTATATTATCCGCTGATCAGGAAATATAATACAACCGCGCGAGTTAATATACGATATTTCATATTCAATTTTTGTAATAATTTGATTTCAATTTAGACTCTGTTTCAATCAGTAAAATAATTAACAATAGTACACTGTAACGAATCATAAGAATTATACCGAAGTTTCCTTGACAATTTTAGGGAAAATATTTATCATGCGGAACATAGTGAATTATTTTCAAACGAAATCAACAAGAGATAAATTCAATGAATTTGTAACTGAAATATCGGATGAAATACAATCACCTCGATTAGTATCCGATAAAATAAATCCAAAAAAATAATTAATAAATCAATTATCTAATAATCCACACCAGTAGAATATCATACAACACCAACAACAGTCGTTATGAAAGTACAAACAAATTCATACGAATCTATCTCTGAGTTTCCAAGAACAGGCAACACAAACAATCGATGAAAGTAACATACTACCGACAGCTGAACTGATCCAACTGAAACAGCAGCCGAATTGACATCTAAAAAATTTTGTAATGACGCAATCCATCATGCAAATACAAAGACCTGCATAACTTTCATCAACACCGGGGAAATAATACGCATTACGTCAAAGGGAAGCATTTGGAAAACTATGATTTTGCAACATCATCAATCCAACTGGAACCGTGAACTATCAGAGCAACAATTTGAATTGGGTTCGAGCGAAAATCCTGAAAGAGACAAATTCTATAGTTTCAAACATCTCTTGGGAATCTGTTAAATGGCCCTTTGGTGAAAACTTTTCAATCGTCAAGATTATAAAAAAGCACGAAATATACGGAGAATAATGAAAAAATGTATTCAAAGTGGCTTGAGTAGAAGTTGATGCAAGGAAACTGTTTGTAAGAAAAATGATAAATTAAAATCAATATAATCGCATCACTAAAGATATTTAATTAGAGCTGAAATTTGAATATGCAGTTGTTTCTCCAGAAATTAATTAACTGAAAATTAAAACCATAAACCTTACGAAAATAGTAAATTAATATTTTTCTACCAAGCGGCGGGAAGGTGTGTAACTCTATTTATCTGCTAAAAACTAATAACTGAACTGAAATATTTGAAGGAAAAAGCGCGAAAAATAAAACCACAAACGGGTTCTAGTCACTATTGGTTTCGGTTTTATTCTCATGAATATTCAAAATACAGAACGATCAACAATTTCGGATACTTCACTATCAATATCTTCAACGGCGTTTCCATAATTGTCAGTAATTACCAAACTTGATCCTCCTGGATACTAGACAGTTTTCGGGAATTTTGTTCAACGGGGGAAAGAAGAAATTAATGTCATCAGAGAATTAATTAATGACGGTTGTTTTTTTAGCTGAGAAACTGAACCAGAAATGCACCACAAATAATGGGGTCAACACAAAAAAATACGATTTACTTGATTTTTATTTTTATTAAACTGAATGTGGCAAACGGATGAATTTATTTATTGAAATGTATGTGTGTATATAAGCGTGTAACAAAATGAATGTGTGTGGAGTTTTTAGCGACACTTGATTAACAAGTACTTTTCATATTAAAATATGAACACGATTAAAATTGAGCAAAACAATAATTTTATTGCATCACGGAATTAAAATTTGGTCACTCACACCGAGTCGCACACCGATGTCGCATTAGTAAAGATGAGCATTGCCTCTTACGCCATCTGTACGAGTACGGTGTGAAATTGAATAAATATCAAACAATATTGTGAAAGCACACGTAGTGGACTTTCATGTTGGTGCTTTCATACACGATTTATATGCATAAAAAGTTTTCATACCATAGCAAATGAGTCGTGCGATGAATGCCCTAAGCAAGTACATCAAAAACGGCATAAATTGAACTGTAATTACTTTGCAAGCGATCTCTATCACATATACGCTGAATTGCACATACACCATTACAGAATGCAAACGACAAATCGTATCTTTTTGCCGTTTCCTTTGGTATAGTCAGCGTACATTGATAAATCGTATAGGTGGCGTCAATGTCTTGAAAACTAAAGAACAAATTTAACAGCTGTCTTGTACATGACGTTTCGATTGAATGGAGTATTATCTGTTGTCGATCCGCTCAGGTTAATTTGGCAACAGCTGTTGAAAGTGAAACAGTTGTATGTTATATGGGGCTGAGTTGTTGTGACATCATTCTGAGAAGAAATATAAAAACGTACGTTTATTGAAGCGAATTCACATCGAATCGAGGGGAAACATACCTTTTCAACAGCACCCGATATCGATTGTGTTTGATTTGCATCGTTGTTTGGTATAGAGTTTTCTTCGGGTTTGGAATTTGCACCGCCCTTCAATTCTACTTTGCCACTGGAATGTGTGTTGTTTGCCTGCAAACAAAAATATATTATTATTAAGATCTAATAGGGGAAGAATAATATACCTTTATAGCCATCTCGTCACAGACGAATGATTTATATTCATAAACAGTTCATGTATAACAGTTACTTTTGAAAACAATATAACTCAAGAAAATTAAATTTTTTGGCTTTAGCTTTATGAAAGTTGTTTGTGGTTTCACATTTATCGAAACATGTCAAGAATACTAATGCTTACAAAAGTCAAAATTCGTTGTGAATTTTGTCGATAGGCATATAAATATATGTATACGATTGCCGGTGAAAAAATCCTGAACGAAAGATGGCGCTATATCTTTCCGATTATGATGGAATTCAATTGAATTAATGTAAATTTCGATTCATCATTACGAATTTTGACGAATTAGTTTACATTCTCTGAAGAAACATTGTTTGGATTTATAAAAAATTTAATAAGATAAAATTAAAACTGACTAGAAATTACAACACTCAATTCAAATGTGAAAATTCAATCCATATCTTCACATGAAAAATACCACAAATCTATTTTCAATTGATTGCAAAATTTTATAATAATTTAATGGAAATGTATAAATACTTTAATAAAAAAAACAAAATAAGCCCATTTCAAGTCCTTTCGTAATAAAGTGTTTTTGAGATCAAGGTCATTTTGAGAAGAAATAAATAGATAATGTCTTCATTGTATTGTTCATTTTTAAGTCAATAAAATTGAAACAATGCAAAAATGAAATGTTTTTAAAAAAAAAAGTAAAATCCATGCTATAATCAAATTTACTTGGATAATAAAAAATAATTTTTCCAAGTCCAGGCTTACGTTTACTATAAAAGGATTAACAATAATATTGTAATCAGTTCAGTATTATATGGAAATAAATAAACACATAGTGTAAATTGCATTAAATATCTGTTCTCACTTGTTTTTGAATAAAACATTTTATCGTTCGAGATCCAAGTGGACTCTTAACTCGCGCGCACACACACAATCATAAGTACAAATACACACAAAAATGCCGAAATGTCACATTTTATCCACCATCATGTTTTTTTTTGTTCCTTCTTATCGTCAAAGTGTTTTGAAAATGAGATCTAGTCATTCTTAAATTTACGAAAATAATCAGATTACTTTCAAATAAAATATAGGATGTAAACGAAATTTTAGGAATTTTCTGTGTTTAAGAACGCCTTAAACGCCAAATACGAAATTCTAATCAAAAGCAATTAATTGCGTGCATTTCTTGTTATTATTGTTGTTGTAAATCAAGCGATAGAAAATGATATCATCGCTTTTGAGCTTTATATTCAAGACATTTTTGTTTGTCTTCCGTATTATCAGAATTATTTATCATTTGGCTAGTGCAACTAGTTTGGGACTCATATTATTATTTGCAATAATAATTTTTGCGCTCAGTCGGTATTTTCGATTGAAACAACCAAATTTACCAAAAAATTTAATCGAAGCAATTGGCGGTAATCATCAACATATCGAAGGAAAATGCTCAACGGGACAGAAAAATAATCAATGTGATTCAAGTGATACGACTGAATGGTGTCCCATCGCTAATCGTGCTGCTTGTTTAGATAGTGTGGAAAATTCTCGTTCTGCTATTGAAAAAGTAAGTCAACCGAAATGAAAAAAAAAAAAAAAAAATACAACAACAACAACAATCATTTAAAGACCATTAATGCCTTTCAGCGTCTGGTCTGTTTTGTAATGGTCGGCCAATAACAATTCTCCTCCAACATACCCTATCGAGAGCCAGGTCTTCAGTTTCCCTATTCCAGTCATATCCTCTTTCATTCAAATCATTTTTTACCGAATCCAAATATCGTCTTCGCGGTCTACCTCTACCTCTCGGTGCATTCACTTCAGCATTCAAAATTAACTTTGGCAAACGATACTCATTCATACGCTGTACATGACCAAACCATCTCAACCTAGACTTTCTTGCTACTTCATCAATCGAATCCACATTCAAATCTTCCCGTATTCTCTCATTCCTAATTCTATTTTCCCATTGATCCCTACGCGACACACCCGAAATCATACGCAAAATTTTCATATCAGCCACTTCCAAACCATGAATTAAATTATTTGAATCGACCCAGCTCTCGCTGCCATACGTGATAGTTGGTCTGAAGATTGACCCAAAAAAAAAAATACTAATAATAATAAGAAAACAAAAACATCTAAGACTTATTCTCGATTTTGGAAAGGTATAGTGCTAATTTTCAAATGCATACAATACATAGAGGTCGACATCTTGTAAAATGAGGTCAAATTCTTTATTAAAATTCCAACATCAAAAAATTCAAACTCACGAATGAGTCTATTTGTACTATTTTCGAGTGCATGTTAATCAAATTAGAATCGTAAATCGTGTAGTTTAAATTTAGACTTACCGTATATGTTCACCAAAGCTCATCTTGTAGTTGTTTCTTCTAATGTTAATTTACCGTAAAGGCCTTTATTTCAAAAAAAAAACTGCATGAAAAGTTCGGTTCGCAGATTTATTTTTATTTAGCAATTTGTTTTATATACAAATATACATAATTATACAAATAATAATTACTCATTCAGTCTAGACAAAAAATAATCGAAGAGACTAAACCCTATATGTCCCATTTGCTTAATGAGAATTCAAACAATTACATTTATTTCTTTATTTATTATAGTGCTTTAGTCATTGATGCGCTAAGACATAGCCCACTTTGCCAACCTTTTATAAAATCGATCATTTTCACTTCATGCTTTATTGACCAATGCCACCAATCAAATATTAATCCATTTTTCAATTGTTTTCGGATTGAGTTCACGATGTCATTTGATTCCGCATAAAACCATTTGTTATTTTTGTATTTTGCTTCGGAATTTTCAATTTTAATTGATGATATTGCTTTGCGCAAACGATTACATCTTCGTATGAATATCAATGAAGCAGCAAAAGCACACATTTTCTTCGGATTTTCTATGGATTTCGAAATAAATTCAACTTCCTCAATTGTGGATAAATTTTGCGCTAACTGCTCAACATATTTCATATCAATTTCATCAAATAATGTTAATGAAAATGATTTTAAATATGTACATTGTTGAATTAGATTAATTGATTTTTCATTTAACGGAAATCCAACTATTTCCAATCGTTCCAATTGTAATGTTAATGAAGGCCATTCAATATCATCCAGGTCATTTTCACTCGAATATATAATCTTTAAATCCCTAATATTTCCAAAATTGAATGGTGGCTTTGGAAAAATGTGTTTACCACCAATTTCAAGCTTCTCAATTGACAGCATCCGTTCGAAGGATAAATCATTTATTGTTAGTTTCATATCATACATGCTTAAACTTTTCAATTGCGGATTCATATTGACTATGGTATGAATTGATTGAATGAATGATGGTTCAAATTTTGTAAATGGAAATGTAAAAATGCCAAAATGTTCTAAATGTGAAAATTTGTGAAAAAGTGAAAATGATTCAAATAAATTAAAAACATTATGAAATTCAAGAAAACGTAAATTGGGAAACATTTCATATAAATTTTGTGCAGGAAACACTCGTGGTACAATTTCCGTGAAAATTAACTTTTCAACGCGAATAAATTTTCTTGAAGGACAAACATGCTGTAGCGCTTCGTATGCTGTATGACCAAAACATTCTAGTTCTTGTAATGTGTCCCCGCAATATGCTTTGATTGGTTCAAACAAATTAGTAAAATTTAATGATTTTCTATATTTTGTAATCGATTGGAAAATTTTCAATTTCTTTATACATTTGCCAAAATGTTTCAACATCTTTTCCACTACGCTGAATTTTATCACCATATAATCCGATTCAATTAATGGATGAGGTTCTGTAATTTGCACAACATCATGTCGTGATTTGAAAAACAAACGATGATTTTGGTCCGCTTGTGAGAAAACCGCTTTTGCCGTAATTGCTAGTCGTTCATCGGCCTCGGCAACATTTGTTAAATCAACGATATTCAAGAAAAAAAAAAATTTTCTCTAAACATTCATCATTTAGATCAATAATATTTAAACCATTTTCATGATTATCAATTTCTTCTTCAAATAAAATTAAATTGTCCATATTCAATGTAGATTTTTTAGCTTGCACTTCTTCCATTTATATTTCCTGTAATTTTTTTTTCAATATTATTTCCATTGATCAAATATTTTCTTTTTCGTCACGAAACTATGTCGTACTTACCGTTTTATTGGAAAAAAAACAACTACCAACAACAATCAGTATTGGACACAAGTGCTAATGAAATATTAAAACAACTGTTTGCTGTGCTAACTATATTTGTGCAATGTAGATTATATACAATGTCTCAGTGAAACGTGGTGCACAATATTATTAACACAAATTATCTGTCCGTTGTTAGAAATGCATTTTTTTACCTGAACACGGACTCTGTATTGAAAGTCGAAAACAAAAAAATCCTCACTTTGAATGTTTGACAATTTGTTTGCAACTGGTGGAAAAACGAGGAACTAATTCATTTAATATTTGAAACATTGACCAAATCTCCAAAACCGTTTTTTTTTTCATTCAAAATCATTGTATTTACTTTGATGAATAAACTTGAGCATATTAAATTTTAAATTTATTTTCCCTATAAATTGAATATAATTGTACTATTGTGTATTGTGTGATATTCTGTATATTTTTCTTTAAAGTGTATCCAACAATCGTGTACGAATATCTTATTAGATGTAGACATAACAAAATGTGGACAACTGGTGATTTTACATGAGAAAACATTACACCGGCTGGAAAATGGTGTGCCAAATGGTTCAATGGAATTAAACATTAACTCAATGGAATTCGATGATTTGAAAACAATAAATATCACAAAAAATCATCCATTATGGTAATTATTGGCATATAATTTACCATTCAAATTCATACAATATTGTTGAAATTTTATTAATCAATAATTATGTAAATTTTATAGCGAAAAACATCCAAATGAATCGATATTGCAATTCAATGACCTCATGCACTTGCTTGATATACATGAAAAAATCAACATTTTTCTTTTGATGGGCTCAACAAATAAACAAATAATTTCGCATATATCGCGATATTTTGAAAATAATCCAGAACGCTTTAAACGTATTATTGTATGCAGTCGATCGCCAATAGCGATATATCAGGTAATCCAATCAATGTCTTATTTAGTTTATAATAATTTTAATAAATGAATTGTATAATCTTTTTTTTATGGAATTTCAGCTTCGGAAGCAACATCCACAATTCATTTGCGCTCTTTGGTTGGAAAAAGTTACGAAAATAAATATTCCATCAATATTGTTGAATTCAACATTTTATTCATTCCTCTATGGATTACTGTATCGCAACATAATCGCTGTAATGACTGGCATTAGCGCAGTCTTTATCAACAAACAAGATTTCAATGCGTGAGTATATTTTGAAATGAATCAATTAATTTAATGTTTATTTCAAATATTCTTTAGAAAATATTTTTAAAACATTTAAAAAAATTCAATCATGTTAAACATTTTAATATTTTCATTCATATATGAAAATCATTTCTAAATCTTTTTCTAGGCACATTGCTCAAATGTGGCGTCAATCAAATATTCAGCCAATTGTTTATACATTAAATTCACCGAATGAAAAGCGGTATTTTCGACAAACACTTTGCACACAATATTTAACTGATTCACTACGTTCCGAACCATCGAAATTTGTGAAAATAACAAAATAAACATCATTCCATTGCAACTAGTCGATAACCTAAATGATACATTTGCACTTGTTCAAGATACACATTTAAAATTTACAGAGTCATCTATTTTAACAAAGCCTTATAAAACTGCTTATATTCAATTTTATTCAAAACAACTGATTATCAAATCGAGATTCTCTATAAGAGAACGTCAAAAATGACCAAATCATCACGAAAAAAAAAAAAAAAAAAAAATGCAGCTAAAAATGGTAAAATCTTAACATGTATTTTTTTCTATTGAAAAAAGCAACAATAAAACACTTTCTTGAGTTCAATGTGTTGGACTGCATCTAGTCATAATTCGGTTTCAAAATAATATAATTTTGTAAAATAAATAACGTATTTAATATACTTACACAAACATAGCGTAGATTTAGTGAAACAAAAAATGTGTAATTTAGTCGGCCCACAAGAATAGTGTAAAAGTATAAATATTGTATAAAATTTCGCTATCGAGAAATGAGAAAAAAGTGAAACAAAATAAAGTTAACATTAAGCGAATGAAAATGATGGATTTTTTCTTTTTTTTTTTTTAGAAAGAAAGTGAATCTGCTCACGGGATTGTTTTACAATCTTTATGTCCAATATTTAGTTTTTACTCGTTTTTGTTCATTTACCAGAAAGTAAAATTAATCGATTGAAGCCGTTAATGAAATCAATGTAAAAAGATTGAGTATTATTATTATTATTATTGTTATTTTGTTACTTTGAATCGTATCAATTTATTGTATGCAACGATGTTTTTCATCGATGGCGATATGATGTTAATCGCGTTTCGATTGAATAAATTGTATGCATTGCAACCATTTATATTAAATGATGGTATTCATGTATCAACTGGAAAATTGATTAAAGTGATCATCGAAAAAATTTATTAAATGCATTGGGGGTTAATGTTGATCAATGATGACCGAAATCATTTATTTTATGAATGAATAGAGAAAAAAACCTCTACAGAGATGAATCAATTGTTCGACAACCAACAATATGAGTCTGGAATCAGTTAGAAATCACGAATGTGTGAATCACTAACAACCGGTATCACATTCGACCGTTTAATTAGTACAAAACAACTCATCAAATTGGCTTGTTTCACTTTACACTTTATATCTGCTATGGTCTTGGCATAGACACGCTTTGATTGTATTTTCCATAATTTAATGATCTTTTGTTCATTCGTTAAACAGGGAATCTGTGAAAATATGGCAAAAAATTTCACTTTATTTCATTCATAAAAAAAAATTAAATCTAATGTCTTCAATACACAAATGAACGCATAAACAACGTTATCGATTTAATGACACAAGTTTTCTTTTCATTTTTACTTCAGATCATAATTTTACTTTGCATGGTGTGAAAATGAACACATACAACATATTTGATTTGTTGTTAGTTTGCATAAATTTCTTTCTATGCCAAAATGAACTCACCATTCTTCTACAGAAAATTTGATTATAATGACCGTACAAAAGATTATTGTTCATATGTCGGATGCTAATATCACAAAAAAAATACTTATGAAAACTTTTAAAACTGTCGGAACTTGTAAAATTTACATGAAACTGAGACAAGTAGAGTATGCTTATTAGCAAGTACAAAATAAAATGAATAAATTTTACAATAATAAATCTTTATTTGTGTTAATGGTATATAAGTGTGCTTGCGAGCACTCCAAACTTTCCGCCGGTGGTGTACTACAAATATAACTCCAAAAATAATAAAACTAAATATAACTCCACAAATTTGGTTCTATACGGTCTTGTGGTCATCTATGCGCCGAAAGAAAAACGTTATTTTGAAAATTTAAATAAAAAGTAGATTTCGAAACGTTTTTCGGCAACGCTTTTGTCTTTCAAAATGCTTATGCCATGCTTTCTATTTTTTTTTCACTCGCTTCTTGGCTACAAGCAAAAACCATGGAACAAAAGATGCTATATGTAAGCAAATATTTTTGGTTTTGGTTGAATGATGAGATTCGTACAAAGATAAATCTAAAGCTTATGGATGATATAGCATCCATAAATTCATATTCTAAAAGGGAAAAACTTATGATGATGATGATGAAAAAAGTACGTCGACTATAATTTGAATTGAAACAATTGGCTTAAATGAATGGTTTCAGTGAAATAGTCCATTATTTATCAATTATAGCTCATTTGAACTTCAAGTTGAAAGCATTTCAATAGATGAGTTGTTGCATCTTAATGGTCTTCGAAAAATTGTTGATTAGATGATTGCTTGATGAATATGATATGACGCATGCAAACCTCAATGCATTGATATTCAATGTGATGTATGTAATGAGTGTGGAATAGACAATTTCTTCTAGAAAAGTGTTGAAATATCAAAGCATCTGGACGATTCCAAAATACTTGTATAAAACGCACATACTCTTACGGCTTTGCATTAATTTCTTTGTTCATGCTTTAGCCATTTCTTTGCGTATGATTCAATGTAATGGAATTATTTTTTCTCTGCTTGTTCAAGCAATAAACATGAGCATAGAAATGCGTTCGCTCGAAAGAGATACAAGTAAAATGGTAGAGAAACGGAATGATCAACAGGTAATTCTTTTGAGTACGAAAGAGAGATCTATACTGGCAGAAAAATTCACCACACCGGTCCGCAGAAGAAGTGGGTCAGCGTATATAAAGAGAAGTTCAAGGTAAGTTTAATTTCAGATATGAAACAGTTTTTGAAGTGAAAAGATACTGTATGATTTGTAAGTGATTTTTTGTTTTTGTATAGTGCTCAACACAATTTGTTTTTCTTCTCTGTTGGCTTTCAACGTGATACTTTTGAACACAACAATTTTGAATTTTTATACGGTGGTGAAAGAAGTGATAAACAAAAAAATAAACATTCATAGAGAGACGATCATTCATAGAGAGACATAGAGACGATCTAGAAATTTAGAACATTTAACGGAGTTTTTTTTTTCTCTTCAACGAAATTGGAAATACCATTTTAACACTGTCTATCGTGTTGCCCATTTGATAAGAGGCACAGTACAAGTGTGAGGAAAAGTTTTTTCTTTAGATATATATAAATATTGCGTGCAATAACGTTTATAATTTCACAAGGTAAGCAGCAAATTACTGTGTAAATTGAATTTATCAATGAAAATAAAAATAATTTGTGAGCAATAACAATAGAAGAAAAAAATAAAACAAAAACCAAGTAGAAAAAGCAAAAACACCATCAGCAACAGTCAGTTAAAATGCAATAAAAAGAAAGTCAATGCAATACGGTTTATTCGTTTTGAAATGGGCAGCAATATAGAAAACTATCGATGGAACTTTATGCAGACACACACACACATAATTTCTATCTCGTCGATATGGTCTAGTTTTGCCATTTGAAATCAAATTCCATATTATTTGATATTTCTTTCCCACTCGTTAAATTGTGTTCTCTTTTCTGCTGAAGTGAAAATTTCACGTCATAATTAGGCATAATAATCGGCAAACAAATTGCTGACACATTTATCGTTGGATGCTCATTTGAAGATTTCAATCTATGTGCGTTTAATTTAAGTGAAACAAAAATTTGCTCGGAATTTTATGATTCGACATTTTCTCTTCTCGACAAAACAAAACACACAGAGAAGAAGACAACAGAATGAAAAAAAAAGAAATAATGAAAAGAAAAAATTTAAAAAAGAGTAAAATTCCGGAAAAAAAACACATGAACAAAAGATTTTTACTTACAATGCTGTAAAAGACATTGTCGTTAATAGGATTCTTACCCTGTTTTAGTTTTACTTATTTGCCAAAAAAAAAAAAAAAAAAAAAAAAACAATATAATATGAAGGTTTTTATGAACGTCACTCCCATGTTTGTTAAATCTTTGAACAAAAAAAAAATCCTGAAAAACTGACATTTTTTACAATTGAGATTTTGTATAGCCATCAACTTATACAAATGGAAAGCAAATAGCTTTTATGTGTACATACAAGTACATTCAGGTTTTAGTGTATAATGCATGCGTAAAATGAGCCAATATTCATCAAAAAATTCAGAAAATGAGCCAAACAATTGCAATTTACACGCCAAATTGTGTGTGTGTTTTTTTTTTTAGTTTAATCATTCCCATTTTACATTTGATCAATTCTCTTATTCGCTTATCGTTATGTTACTCAATTTGTTTTATCCATTGTACAACACGAACACATTTCCAATTACAAAACGACCACAAAAATACGAGAGAAAAAAAAACACAACAACAATAACAATAGATGCTCCAAATGAAATCTTTGGTCAATAAAATGATGCGCGGGCCCAAAGTAAATAGAAGAAAGTCATGGTATGAATGTTGAGAAGCAAAGAAATGCTGAAATTAAATCAAGCGTTTAAACATAGTTTATTTATTTTCATAGACATTGAAATCGGTACCTGGCCACACCAAATCAAATTGATTACGATCAAAGAAATGATTTTTCTTGACGAAACGTCATTTTTTCTTTGAATCCTTTCGAAAGATACAAATATAACTATTAACTGTACCAGTTAAACGAATATAATAATGGATTGCCATAAATAATAGAGGCAAATATTTACAATGAATTTAGTACACCATCAAAAAGAACATTTTCGTCATTATAATAAATAGCAGTTGACTAGCAATATTAGTTATTCAAGTAATTGTTTATGAATGATGAAGAAAAAAAAAAGAACTTTTTGAGAATATAAAAAAAATGTACGCTTTTTCAAAATAATCAGTTTGAATAGGACAAACAGTGCGCTTTGTTTGTAAATTAAATGTGCATGAAATAAAATGAAGCGCATCAACGACCGAACCGGATATGAGAAAATCATAATTATCATCATCAAGTATATTTTACCATCATCATCAAGTTTACTAACTGTTCGATGAACTTGTTGCAAGAAAATGCGGATTGGTATAAAACAATCAAAAGATTTGTTGGCGTGAGTACCGGTGAAGTGCATACCGCGCAGTTAAACTACAAGGAATTATTCGTTTTTCCATAAAGTTTAGCTTGTTCCTCTTGTTGGTAGCAATACCGAAAATTATCAAATGGCACACAGTAGATGAAGAAAAAGAGAGAGAGAGAGAGAGAGAGAGAGAAGAAAGAGAGAGAGAGGGAGCGAGAGAGAGAGTCATTAACCTAAATCCAATTGAAGCGGAATGAATACATTCTCAATAAAAATGAACGAAAACTGCCAAATGAATTGTACGAGCAAATTGTAACGTACTCATGTCTGAGTGTGTGTGTTTTGTTTTTGTAAATGAAATTTGTAAATTCGTATATATTGTTCGTTTCGAAGCTCAAATGAAAGATGTGAAAATTGCATTGCGCAAATTGTCTATACCAGAAATTGTTATGGAATTTAAGATGTAGATTCCGTTTGGTTGAACGGTAAAAGTCGATTGGTGTTTGCACGATAGGCATGATATGGAAATGATAATTTTGCGCCGTCGGGGCATGCGCCTCCATTTCCCATTATTACAAATAAAACAATGTTATCAATAATAAATTCATAACATCTTCATCATCAACAATAACAACATCATCATCATTAACAGAATTAGTTAGACTTATTGTTCACTTTTTTTTCATTTTAATAAAATGCAAGTCTCGTTATTTATACCACAATATGACTACGTAGCTCATGAAAACAACCTAATTTACACGAGATATCATTCTTTATAGCAAAAGATCATATAATCAACGATGTATGAGAGAAAGAGTAAGAGAGAATGGTCGAAAGTGCAAAAATCAAAATTGTTGAATCGAAAACAACAGTAAAAATGAGAAAAGATATCGGATATGGAGTGAGTTTTTGTTTTGTATTTTTGACGACAAACGACAGCGGAAGAAGTGAAATGACGTGTTAGCAAGAAAAGAAATCGAGAAAACACTTGGCTCGGCAACGCAACTTAAATTAAATTTATTTCGACAAAGTTATGCATTCGTACCGGTCATTCACATTGGCCACATCGAATTGTGAGGTTTTGAATATGAATTTATCTGTGATTTATTTATAGTCGGACTTGAACATTTGTTTCAATTTATATCATCACAATATTCCATCGGAATTAATATTGTTAGAGTCGAAGTTGGTGAATCGATCGATTGAAATGTAAAATGAAAGTTTTACTATATCGTCAATGGATTTGAAGAAACACAACAGCAAATATTTATTATTTGATTTAAGCTTTGTGCACTTGTTTCATTTTTGTCACGGTTTTATAACATTGTTCATCATGAATGACGCACTGGCACATATTCATTGAGTTTTTTTTTTCTTTTTTTTTGCTTGATTTTTGTCCAATTGATACATTTTCAAATAGTAATCAATAGATCTGATTAAATCTGCATTAACCGAGAACTTTATTTTTCATTCAACAATACCGGTCAAATGAATGAACTTGTCCATGGAAAATTCCAATTTGTGTTACAACCCTAACGAAGCGATTGGAATTGATCATTTGCTGTAGCATTTAGAATAACCATCAAGTTACAGTGAATATGCGTACATGAATAAAATTCACTGATACATCGCAACTGGTGCTTGCTGTATTGTTTGCCTTAACGCAACATAATTGTGATTTCCATTTGATTGTCGACTGCACACATGATCATTTTCTTATATTATATGTGGTCGCCTTTAGATTGTTTTAATTTTCTATTTAAATTCCAACGTTATTTGTAACTGTTTTGGTATAATTTTTGAACTAGATTGTAATAGACAAAATACCTCATTCGCTTATTAATGGATTCAAAATTTTATTTATATGAATCATTCGCAAAATATTCGCATAAATTGTTAAAATTCGATTCAATATGGCAGCCTAATATTCTCATACAGAAGTATCAAGTTTTGCAAATGACTCATGATTTTTGCAAATAGCTTCATTTTTTGCGAATATTCTGCGAATATATTCGGCCGCCATTTGCAATTTTCTCCGCCATATGCGAATATATTTGCAAAAAAATTCGCAAATTATTTACATATTCGCATCTATTTGAATGACATCCAAACCCCTAGGACAAAATATCGTTCATTCATTCATTCATAAAATCATAATTTCAACTATCATTTTGTTTTTGTTGCTTTCATCTTTGCATGGAAAAATCTGAAATGTTATTAAAATTGGCGCAATGCTCTGTTGTAATGAAATATATTTACGGAATTAGAATATAAAAAAAAAGATATACGCGTGCCAATTTACTACTTTCATTCCATTTCTCATCATTTGCAAAACTACTACAATTATAACAACGAAACAAAGTGTGATGTTGAAAATTCTGGTTTCGTTTCGGGCTCATTTCGTTTCAAGTGTTTTTTCGTCACTTGTAATTTTTATAATAAGAATACAAACATTTGTTAATAAGAAACACTTTTTCCATCTGATTTTTTTTTTTTCATGTAAATTTTTTTCGTTGATTGCGCGAAATGCCATCATTTCTCTGAAACGTTCAAAAATCCATTCGATTGCTTTCTCTCCGTAATTGAATGACATAAATTTCAATAGATTTTGTTAAGCAAACGACAATTCAAACAAACAAAAATGTAATCGTCACATTGTAAGCCGTGTAATAGTAATTTCAATAGTTGAATGTATGTGAATCACAATCCATCTACAAATACCATATCATGGAAAGGAATACTTTTACTAAAGGCCATTTAATCACTGCGTAATTTTCGATAAACATCGACATCTCATTTGAATATGAGTCGTAAAATGAAAAAGTACGCGGATTTCTGCGAAACGGATTTGCGATGAAGAGAAACGATGCGCACACAGACCAACAATATTCAACAGGTGACCATCGACCAAGATGATCCGATGTATAAATGCATAAGAATGTTTTGAAACTGTACAAGTACAAGTATCATACAATTGTCAACCGCATCACACCTTCGTTTCATGGTATTGTTTTTTTTTTCTTTCTTGCGTGTTTCTTCTCGTTGTCGAAGAACATTTTTCGTAAAGCAAATGAATCGAAGCGATATTTTGCTTTTTCAAAACGAATGAAACGATAAAATAAAAATAAAAATAAAAAAATACGAAGAAACACAACTAAGCGATGAGCATGAGCAACGAAATGTTCACGTAGTTCAAGTCGAACGGTAAAGTTAAGACCAGTGCGCGCGTATGCACAGAGAGAAAGGTAGGAGAAGAGGTATATGAGCACTTTGGTATAAAGCCGCCACCTCAAATCACATCAAGACACACAACAAGTGGGTCACCGTATATAAATCGAAGTTCAAGGTAAATTTAATTTCAGATATGAATTCGTTCTCTGAGTGAAAAGACGCGAATAGTTTTCTTGCAGTGTTTTACGCATTTTTTTTTTTTGTTCAAAGAAAAAGAAAGAAATTGGTCAGCAAAAAAGCAAAAACACAATCAAGTGAATAGTCAAGTGTTTAATATCGTAAATAGAATCATATGAAATAAATATCAGGTAAGGCACTATTCGACGTTGACGATGATCGTAAACAGAGACGATCCATAATAATAGACTCTGAAACGCAGTGGCGCAAAGAAAAAAAATCTACGACAAATTGTTTGAGTTAATTGAAGAAGTGAAAACTTTAAGAAAGAAATTGAAAAAAAAAGAGTAAAACAAGACAAGTCAGTCATAATATCTGCCAGAGATCAAATGGTGTTCACTTTTCTGAAGTTCGATCATGCCGGTGGTTTACATTACGGCGATTTAAAAAAAAAGAGAAAAAAAACAAGCGTAATGTTGCTTATGTGATGGCATTTGAATGTAAAATACCAATCATACTCAGGTTCGAATCGTCGCTGTTGAGCTGTGTGTGTGTGTGTGTTTGTTGTATTTATTATGTACCTGTTATAGCAACAATTAGGTTTTCTCTGTGATTTGATTGATATATTTGACAAAATGAAAGTTTTTTATATTTTTTGTCTCATCGGTAGAACCAAAAAGCGCATACCGTTGAAATTATACCACTTTGTCACGGATCTAAAGATCCAAGATAATAACGATGAAGCGACAGCCCAGAAATTATCGTTTTCTCTTTGTCCCTGTATTCTTGATTTCATATTGTCGCATACAGTCTTGTTGATTATTTCTTTTCTTCTCTTCTTTTTTTGCATTGTCAAAATCACTGAATCGAACAAAAAAAAATCCAGTCAGCCAATCATCGAATTTTGGTCACAACAGTCAAAATAAAAATAGAATAAAGAAAACAGAAATTCAACACAATTTCCCTTCGACATAATTTTGCATCGCATCGCCATTTATGGGGGTCATCGGATTATTCTTATACATTCTTTATAATTTCGATATCAATGTTTGAGTTTGACTTCGATATTTGTATTCCATACACATGTGATTTGACCTGAATTCTTTGGAATTCTTTCGTACGATATATTCAAAACAGCCGATTAGAGTTTGAGTCGATAATTTTCTTCGTCTTTCAGAATGAAGAATATGCGCCGATAACTGCTTGCTGTTTTCTGTGTATGATTTCTGAGTGAGTGTATGTGTGTGTGTGTGTGTGTGTTTATAGGAAAAAGATAAATATGTGCAGTCGTTACAAGAGAAATCAATGGGAATATTTCAATGGAATGGAAAGAGAAATAACATCTTTTCTATAAACAATGTATAAAACAAAATTGAAATGAGGTATGCTAAAGAAGATGAAACGAACACTTCATTTCCATATACGAAAAAAAGAATGAACGCACACCTGATTCGAAAGAGCTGGTTTTTTTCTACCAAGATTCCATAAACAGTGTTACAGAGATAAAAGTAAAGTGAATGTGTTCCTATTGAGATTTTAAGTAGCTTTGAGTATATTTAGATAGCGCACGTAAATAATAAATTGGTCGCATATCTTTATCACAAGATTATCGGTTCTAACTCGTTATACTTCTTGGGCACCATGAATGTTGATATGAAGACATCGATGAAAATTAAATAATTTCAAATTTGGCGTTCTTTAAAACTAGACAACTATCTTTAAATGTTGGTTTAATTTTCATAAATTCTCATTAGAGCAAGCGCTTATACATGCACATATACACACATTGTTCTTTAATGATACCTTCCAATTGCTGCATAAAAACGATCAATGATTCAACGGTAGTCTCAAATACCATTGGAAATACTAATTGCTTTGTTGAAAACATGCTGTTTTCAAGTTTGAAAATTTCAATTTGGAAATGAAAAAATTCAAAACCAAAGAATGCAATTAATTACGAAATCAATACGAAGCGGATGTTTGATCGACTGTATCCGTCACGTAAATACCAAAACCGTCTTTGATTATTATGCAACTCACTCAGATATTTATCTAATTTACAATATTGAAGACTTTCTTTTCTATTCCAATGACAATTGGATTGCCCAATAAACTGCTTCTTTAACTTCTGTTATTAGTTACATTCGCATTCCGATTGTGAAATATTTTTTTCTTTCTCAATAAGATTTTAACACATTTTGTTTTTTTTTTTGTATTTACAACAAATTAATGTGAAAGAATGATTTTTACTAAAAAAAAATATTGTTTTTTCTTTGATATTTTCAACCCAACAAAACAGACAAGATGAATCACAAAACAGTCAATGGTTGGGTGCTACTTTCACTCTTAATGAGCACATTAGTCTACGCATATCCACAACCGCAATCCGCACCGAATCATATAGCTGGCCAATATATTCCGAAAACAGCTCAACAACAAGCCGAACATCAACATTATCAATATTTGCAACAGCAACAACCACAGCCACGTGTACAACACTACCAGGTACCATCTCAATACCAACAACAACAACAATTACAATTACACCAACAACAACACAGCAACAACAACAAGAGCAGCAATATCGTAAATATGCTGAAAAACAAAATCCATTGAAGAAAGTGTCGCTCGATGATGTTGATCAAGATGTGCAAACCAATCAAATTGATGGCACAAACCTTTTCTCATGGGCAACAATGTTCTCAACACTGATGCAATTATTTACCAATCAAAATATGCTCGCACCAACCAAATCGGATGATTCGGATAACAACAGCATTCCAGTTTCACCATGGACCCAAGTCATTGCAACTGGTACGTATGTTCTTCGATTGTTTTCAACCGATTTTTTTCTTTTTCCGCATTTGATTGCATTTCAAGTTACATACAGGTCTTTATTTTTGTTTTTCGCTGTGCTTATGTTTGCTGCCCACAGGCATGCTAAACAAGAAATAACCGTTCTGCGTATCAAAGAATGGCATAGAAACTGGTTCTAAGTAATATACAGAATCCGAAGCGCACATTATTATGTGAATGAACCGCTTTTTAGACATGCTTACACACTGGAACTAAATGACTGATTTTGCAAAATGCGAAATAACAAAAAAAAAAAAAAATAAAAATAATAAATTGGAGCATCGACCGATTGCACCTCGCTATTAGACGCATCGAACTGCAATCGGAAATTGATCGATATATATACACATAAGTGTAATATTCTTGTACGGTTTGTCGTTTCGATTCGCTTTATGAATGGAATGGAACAAAATGAACTATAAGAAATAGCACACACACACACATATATACCAATGTGTTAATAAGTCATACTCGATACGATAAAGAGTTATGCATACGGTACATGAGAATGAAATAAAATGGTAAATGGTAAATGTTAACGGTGTCGTTTTATGTCTGGTTTTGAAATGTAGTGCTTAGTGATGAGATCGTATGTTTAATTCTACTATATTACAGCTATATGCTTGAACTTGGTTATAAAAATTGTCGAAGAAATTCGATACGAAGACGCCACATTAGGATCTTGATGCTATTTCTCGCTCTCTATTCATTTGGGCTCATTCTATTCATTAATGAACTCCGCGAAATGAAGTGATAATTGAAATAGTTAGAAATTATTGAAGCACAAAACCAAATGATATATTTTATTCATATCAAAAATAAACCGCTATCTATGTCATTTGAATGTGTACTTTGGTTGTTTTCGTTGATTGGGTTGCGCTGCGCTACTTTGAAATGATTGTTTATTTAAAAAAAAAAAAATCAATTTCAATGCATGATCACGAAAGAACCAATTTTCTTTGGCCGCTTTGGTTATTGGTTTTTGCTGTTTACTTAGCAGATAAGTTCAAGCATAAATTTCATCGTTTCGCTAGTGTTTCGCGGAGAAATTGTGTTAATTCTTTTATTTTCCTTCTCTTCATCTTTCTTTTCACTTAAATTTTTTCGTTTTCACTAAAACGTTGATCACGATTTGACCCGTAAATATTGTATTGAAATGCAAAAAAAAAAAAAAAAATAAATAAAAAAACATATATGAGGATTTAAGTCATTTCACCTGCATACATTGATACAAAGACTGTCTTCGAAGCTACTATATTTGGATTCGATTTCAATAGATATTACCGTATTCTGTTCATGGAAAAGACGAAGAAGTAACACTGTTAATCCAAGCTTGAATCTATGCATTTAAAACAAAATGGAATGAAGTTAGATCTTTTTTTTTGTAGATTAGCGGTATACCATTTAACAATTTAAATTCTATGCATGTGACATATATTTGCGTTCCCGTACATTTATTGTTCATTCAAAAGCCGAATTAAACAATGAAAGTATAAAGAAAGTCATTACAAACGATTCTGCCAACCAAAGATGACAATTAATACGACAATGTCAACGTCGCGACAATGGCAATAGCAATCTATCTTCATAATTCATGGAGATAAACTTATGGGAACCAACAAACATAATCAAAGAAGCGTCTGGCGATGTGCAAATTATAATTACAAACGATATCATTTCTATATTAGTGAATTGCTCTCTATCAAACAATATTCTCAAAGTTTATTCAATTGAAATCGATTGCAACCGATAGATTTGTATTTTCTTTATGCTCTTGAAGCTCTTATTGTGTATGCATAAACATATTTAGATTGTTTTTAATTTCTTTATGAGCTTGAAATGTTTTGGCAAAACTTTCATTTTGTGGTTTAGTGACAGAAAAAAGAAATATCTCTTTTTTTGTGCCAGATTTCAACATATTTGTTTTTTCTTTGTTTTGTTTTGACATTTACGTCGTACAAATATGAATAATATATTGAATGTGTTTTCTTTTATCTAATAAATTTGTTGATTTTTCCAGGTTTGAAAATCTTTACAACAATTTTGGGTGGCGGTGGTGTCACCGATGGCATTGATAAAGTTGATAATGGAAGTCCAACACCAATGCAGGTATTATTACATTAGTTAAAAAAATTAACACAAACTCAAACATTCAGTATTGAAAAATTAACTATTACGTATTTCTAATAATTGTAGAGCATATTGACACTCATATTACAAGGAGTGATGGGAGGCAAAGATCCAGATCAAGTGAATACCATGGCAAAACAAGCTGGCGAATTTATCAATATCGTTGTAAATCTTTTAGATGCATTGAAAACATCATTCTCACATCGAGCGTTAGCCGCTCGATCAAATGGTCAAAAGGATAGCGTTAGCGACTTGGGAGTTGCATCAATTGCCATGCTTAAAGGTTATGTCAAATCCACCGGTAATGCGTCAGAAAAATGTATGCAAAAGTATATGTGCGAAGCAAACACCGAATGTAGCAAAGACATTGGCGGAAATAGCATTTTCTGTCAAATGGGAAGGTGAGTCATTTCCATTCGACATCATTTCGAGCTTACTTAAAACAAAAAAAAAAAAAAAAAATGAAAAAATAGAAAAAGAGAGAGAAAATATTTGTGAAAACTAATTTGATTTGTTTGCTTCATAGCTATGCCACCAGTTTTGTTATGGAACGAACATCAGGCGGTGAATTTGAAAAATTTTATGAAGCTGGACGACGTGGTCGACAAGGTGCCGATTGCCACAAACTATATATAGAATGTACTGAAAATCAATAAATAAATGGCAAATACCGTACCAATATGAAACAAAAAAAACTAAACTTGTTGCTGTAGATGTCAGGCAATAAGAAAACAACAATCAAAATTACAAGAAAACAATTTAATTTAAAGACGATTTATTTGTTGATAAAAAAACAACATATTCAACATAAAACATCCGAAAAAATTATTTGTTTTGTTGATTTTTTTAATCGATTGATGAAATTTTTCTTTTTTTATAAAGAACAAACAACAACAAAAAAATTCCACTAAAGGTGAATGATTTAAATTCATTATTTCTTTTTTTTCACACGATTAGTGTCAAAATTTATGCGGACTTGTTTCGTATGTTTTGTTGGAATCACACGTGTTGTGTTCATTCATAATCCAAAATCAAGTTTGTATGTATTTTTTTGTTGTTGTTAAAAGAAATGAAGAGAAAATGAGAGATAGAAATAGAACACATTTGAATTGTTAGATTTAAATCCCTTTTTTGCTAAACTAGATATAGATATACGTGTATTTAAACGACTACGAACACAATGATAATTTATTTATTTAAATTATTTATTTATATTTTAGATTGTAGTTATTTATTTTTCTAGTTCTTTAGGGTCTCTCTGATGTTATAAATGCATAAAACAGAACAACAACAAATAATAAAGAAACAGAAAAACGACAAAACGATTTTCATTTCTTGCATGAAAATTATAAATAATTAAATAATAATTAGAAGATTGTCTTGCATAATGAACTTTATGGCAATGTCTGCTGCGACACCAGACGACAATTTTTTTTTTTTATCTCAACAGACGAATAAATGAAGTGCGTAACATTTTTTTTTTTTAATAATTAAATTTTGAACAATTAACATATGATAAATAATTGATGAATATGTCTAGCATTTTGTCTTTCAGCTGCTTGACATTAAAATGTAATTTTGAATATTTATTCATTTTGGCATCACGACCTTTGTACTATTTTGGCCATTCATTATCATCATTGCAGCACACAACAAACTATTAATAGAAAAGATGGAATTATTATTTATGAAAATGCATGACCTATTTAAAATGGAACAATTATTCTTCAAAAATGGAGAAAGCCGTCACAATAATAATAGTAAGTTTATGTGTTATTAATGGAAAATATTCGGAAACTACATAACAGATGTGATTTAACGCTACATTATTTGCCACATTTCAATTCATTTCTTTCGAAAGATATCAAAGCCTAATGTTCTTTAAAATACATTTTGCCGCTAACAAAAAAAATATATTTCAGAATGATTCCCCAATTAAAGTGTACTTATTTGTTTATTTTACCTTCCAATTGCACCAACGACGACACAAATCCATTTGACTATTTTAACAATTTTTATCATTCTATAATAAGAAGTTGTATTCATTAGAAAAAACAATTTTCGAATATTTTGATAGACATATTTTCACTTACAAAAATAAACTATTTTTTATCGGATCGGTGAAATCTCTGCCTAAACTAACACCTTCCTCAATCCAAAACAATGGAAGAAGAACATCTGGTAAAATGACCAATTTTATAGATTAGAAATTATTCAGTTAGTGCTATTGTTCTATTGAGAAAATGTTAGCTTACCTGGCATACTTTTCATAATCTCTACCTGCGGAACTGGTTTCAATTCCAAATTGAATTGTAATCGTTTGGCTGCAGATAAAGGGCTTCCAGTCAACTGTGTATGATAGATAATTGGAGAGAATATTTTGAAGTAATATGATTTTACGAATGGATTCATAGAGCATTTATTTTGGTAAAGAGAAACTTGAACAAACAATACTTACAATTTCAACAAACATGGCAATTCCGTGTTTTTCTTTCGATGGATTCAATCCCTCCAGTCCTTCTAATAGTTTTGGATCGGCCAAATAGAAATGAGGTAAAGAAGCGAACATTGGAGATCCGTCACATTTGAATAAATCAATTGTTCCTTTCGGTGGACACGTATCTTCATCACGACAAAAGCACTTTTTAATATTAATATCCTCCCCCATGTCCATTTCATAACGCAAAACCGGAATGCCATTATATTTCGACTTCGAACGATACGATGCCCCCAAAGATCTGCAGATCGATGGTTCGTATGCCCAAATTCCTATGAAAGTAACATATATCTATCGTATTTTTTTATTTTGTTTTGTTTTATTTTGTTTGAATTAGATTGTAGGCAACGAACCTTCTTCCTTCGTCATTAATGCTGGAAAAATGGATGAATCTGTTCCTACGTATGTGTTACACTCATCCTCGTCCCACACATTCATTTCTAAATGGTAACATCAATAATAATTTTGAATTTCAATTTATTGAAATAATCAATTGTCATGTGATTTGTTCACCTGTTTCACCATTGAAAGAAATTACACGACCTACATCTTTGTAGTTCTTTTTTCCACGATATACTTTAAATTCACCCATATCGGTGTAATTAGTCTATATGAAACCGAAATTATTGCTTGATTAATTTAACTACTCATGCATGATATCGATATTTCAATTCCATCATTCATTGAATTGATGGCATTTAAATTATTCATACATGTTCGATGTGAGAAAAATGTTCATCTAGTGTAATTTTCGTGTTGTTTATTCAAGCTTGAACACACTTCAAATTTATAACATATTAAAAAATTGAACAAATAGGATCGGATTTGTACTGATATGTGTGGGAATAAACAGGATTTGAGATTAATATTTCATTGTCAGTAGTAAAATTCATCCGAATAAAATTTAGAATCAATATTATGCAAGCAGAAATGAATCGATTGGTTAAACAAATAATATTTTGGAATTTTTGTCCTCCAACAATCGGTATCGCAAGATTCGTGAACATTATTATCAGCAATTATCATGATAATTCGAACAAACTAAAAACATTAAGGTCTGTGAAATACATAAAAGGACCTTTCACAATAATACTTGACCGAAAGTTTTAAATTTTAAATTCAAAGCGGCGAAGATTAAAAGTTTTACATTTTTAGGCGGGTTCACAAAGTAAAGTTCTTGTTTCAACTAATAAATACAATTATCTATCTCTTTTTCAACAATCACGAGTTGTGTATGATTTGAAAACTTTTGTTGAAAACATGGCGATGAAATAAGGTGCACCAATGTGGCATTTTTGTATATGTTTAGATTTGGAGAGCTTTGATTTCAAGATATTGAGGCCATCTTTACTTTACATGTAAACGATTTGTCAATGTATACTGACTTCACTAATGGAAACGGCAAAAAAAATACGATTTGTCGTTTGCATATCATAAAGATGTATGTGCAATTCAGTGTATATATGATAGATATCGCTTACAAAGTAACTTCACACGACTTATGTCATTGTAAATCAATCGTTTTATTTTGTTTTGGATTTAAAGAATATGATTTAAATTAATTGACTGTTTTGCTACGTGAAGTGAAAATTACATTTGACACGTAATCATTAGATTGAATTCAAGATGAATTTACTGAATCGATGACAAATTGCACTCTATAATTTTAACACTATAAAAACGTATAATGACAATTTTTCTACTTACACCACCAAAAAATGAAAATTTATAATGAGTATCGTCAACTTTACGAAATGCTTTCTTTTCATCAAATTGCAAACAAACGGCTTTTGTTGTTTGATCATCAGCCGAACAATCAACAGTCAAACCTAGAGGAGAACGACAAATGAAAATAATTATAAATATTGTACATATTCTGCAAATGTACTGAATATCATAAATATTCTAAACATATGACTAAATATTGTTTAAATTTAAGATTTGTAATTGAGATATGTATATGGTGTGTGTATTTTTGAATTTATCAAATATCTCATTATAAAGTATAAATCTATATTACGTGAATATTCCAAATATCTACTAAATGTGTATATATATATATTAAAAAGGGCTAATTTCCCTTTGCAGACAAACCATCAAATAGAACATCCATAACGCGTCCCGTAAAGAAAGCATCAGCTGGATTGTTGAATAAATTTTTAATAGCACCATCAACTGCTGGAAGCATTGCTTGTTTATCGATATTAGTGCCCAGGACCATGACCGCTATCACTGATTCAATTGTAAAGATTAGAAAAAAAAAAAAAAAATCTGTTGGAATATTATTGCGAAAGTTTTCGAAGTCAACAATTTACATGGATGAAGCATTGTAATAGTTTCATCTCCGGTAAGAGGTGCACTGAGATCTGGCCGATATATGAATTTATTGCGATAGTGGTATGTGATTGTGTCTTCAGCTTCATCATCTTTCAAATCAAACTTTTCCTTCCATTCCCTGATTCATATGCATTTATGTAATTAATTTAAAATTAAAAAAATAATTTAAAAGTTTGGATTAAGGATAAATAAATTGAATACTCAAAAAAGTATGGTCCGATCTCTTGTAGTTTGGGTTTTTCTATTTAAATTAAAGAATGAAAAAAAAACATGAGATTTTGAAGAGAAGCTATGAACTGAACAATTAACATACTTCCCTCGATCACATCCTCTTTATTTGTCACATTGAATAAATGAACTTTGAAGTTGAGGAAAAATGGCGTTTTTTCGTACAATGGTCTTATATCCGAACCAGGTGCCACATTAATTTTCTTGGAATTACAATCAAATACAATAAGATCATAAGTTTCGACAAAATATTTTGAACAATTATCGTGCAATTTGCATTTAGCAATCAAATCGTAATTTCATTTTGAAAAATTTTTATTTAAGAGTAAATAGATTTTTAACAAAGTCGCAGGTTTTATATTTTTAAACTTACCCCTTTGATCATTTTCCTTAGAATTTTCGGAAATCCGAAAAATCCAAAACCAATACCGAAAACAAACACACAAATGCACACAATAAGCCATAACTTATAGTTAAGTTTTGGAGCGTACATGTTTGCTAAAGTAATGTAAAAAATTGTTTATTACACTGATAGTTTATAAATTGATTTTTATTCTATTCTTGAAGATTTTTTTTTTTCTATAAATGTATTGCGTCAAAATGTAACTCTCTTCTCACATTTTTCGAAATTAATTTTATCAAACAAATTTATACAAATAAATTGTATACCAAAATAGTTAAAAACTGGTAGAAATAATAACAGAAAGAAGTAGAAAGGTGATCTTGAATGTATTTGAAGAGTCTGTTTCAGTTGGTTGTCCGAATGAAACTGAACTTGAATTTGGTTGATGTGAGTTCCTTGCGTATGATTATATAGCACAATGAGAACATTGTAATATATGGAAAATTTGTAACTGTATAAATTTCTGATGTAATATGTTATAGAAATGAAGCATTCATATTTGAATATGTTCTCATTTTACGATGTATTTACAATGGATTCCTTGACTAATCATACAAATTGAATAATATATAATGGATTTTGAAAATATCAAACATTACAGCCGGAGAAATATTGCTGTGCTATGCGTTCCTATACTGTGATTTTATTTCAAAAATTTTACGCGAAATAATAGAAACAAAATAATATCATAAACCTTCATTACCCATTCTTGAGAACTTAACTTGTCGCTGTATCGAGAAGAAGTGATCATAAACATACATGCCCACATGGTGCCAGTCAATTGTCGAAATTATCGCAAAAATAAAATGCACCATTCTTCAAGCAATGAGTTTAACGTGTTTCTTTTATTCATTACAATGATCAATGCGATTAACTTACTTAAAATGAAGATAAAATCGAATCCTTTTCAGATTTTTATTTTCGCTGAAATATTCTTAATAATTAATATGTAATCGATTCTATCTATTAGATAGGAGAATTTTAGAAATAAAATCTTTCATGCTGTGGAATTAAAATAATTGTCTCAATTATTTGTTTTTTAAGCGCGTTAACAGGTAGAGAGACATGTTAAATTCTATTGCAATTAAGTTAGCTCACATGCCATTGTTTTCAATATGTAACTTCATTAAATATGTTAAATATTTCATAAGATCAGCAATATATTTTGAATTTTATTAGTATTTGATAACACAGCCCATCAAATTTATCGATTTAGATATAGAAGTGTTTTTTCGATTTAAATAATCAGATCAATTTAAACCCTACTTTCATATGAAATATTTTTATAGAATTTTAATTGATCCAAGAATGCGTATTTTCCAAAAAAAAAAAAAAAAAGAATTGTTCTTCCATTGACATAACCGAAATAATTTGGTCAAGTTTAAAGAAAATATCTATTCTGTCCCAATTCACACAGTAATTAGTTTATAATATGAAAAATATATCAATTTGGAAATACTTTAATACGTCAAGGAAAATGTTCAATGTTTTATCGATGTTTGGCGAGAAGTTTTACATATTTTTTTAACATAAAAAGCTTTCGAATAGTCAACTACCACAATTGTTGACGAAAAAAAGTGAAATTAAAAGTTTTTTTTAAATGAGTAGCCAAGCATAATTATTGTCATAACAACGCTATCATTAAAATGACATATGAAATAATTCAATGTGCCCTTGATCAAAAAAAAGTTTCAAAAATTTGAGTGGTGTTGTGAAATTTTAAATGATTTCAAACATTGAATGACAAGTGAGAAAAAAGACGAAAGGATTTTCACTTACGAAGAATTAGATGGTTACGCTTCCAATAAAAGAAATCTTCAATGAAAAATGGTCAAATGATTGAAATAAAAGAAAACACGCAATGAATATAGTATACAATATGTATAATTTATTTAATCCACCATTTATCTTATACAATTTAATTCATTATTTGAATAGAAACTAAAAAAAAATATTCTTTTAAAAGAAAAAAAAAATGAATTAATTACATTTAGATTATTAGATTTTTTCTTTAAAAAAAAGAAGGTGTTTTTCTATATATGTTTGTTGTGTTTTTTTTTTCTTCTATTTATTTATTTATTTTTTTTCATCATTCGTTCATTCTCTATGTGAACGTCCCTCTTATTTTTGTTGTTGTTGTAGTTTTTCATTTTTTATTACATCTAAACCATTTTCGGTGTGTTTTAAATCATTTTGTTTTTCGTATCATCGCTAAATATTTATTTGTGATAGATTCATCTTCTTGTTCTGTAAACATTGGCTTCATTGTTTTTTTTTTCTTTTTTCTCTTCATTTAATTATTTTACAAAATGTTTAGGTCAACCATGAATGGCAAAACACACCGAAAGCATCTAAATTCTGTGTCTTTTCATAGTTTTTTTTTCTTTTTTTGTTTTCATGCTGACCAAAATATTTTTTATTTTATCGGTTTGGTTTCGTTTGACCATATTCATAAATATTTGCATCAATTGCATTGCCGATTCAATTGAATTTTATATTTAATTTTTATTTGTTTTTATTGTTGTTTCATGACAAATGGAGTAGTTTGACCACCGTTTCAATAAAAATCTACTCACTGTTTATCTAATAATAGGTCAGAAAAGTGCAAAGAGGCGGCAATAAAATTCTTAAAAGGAACAATGCACGCAACACAACAAACCGATAATTGAAACTATTCATTAATGTTACAAAATGATAAAATTTCATATCAAACATGTAACAATAATTCAAAACTGTAATTAAGTCAATAGACGAAATTATAATTCATTTTTATTTTCATTTAGAGCCACGATTTTCTTTTTCTGTTTTGTGTGTGTGTGTGTGTGTGTGTGTGTGTGCCTATAAATGTCTTTTTGTTTTGTTTTGTTTTGACATGCGTCGCACACAATCGATATTACAATGCGATTGTAAGAATTTCTTTACTTGCATTGGCATTTGTCCAAATTGCAACCAAAATTGCACTGAACTCAATAGATAAAAAAAAGAAATAAACAAAATGTGTTCACGTGCTCCATATTTCCATTTTCATTTGATTGTTTACATTAGGTTGTTTCATATACAAATTACATTTATTCCACATAACTTTTAAGTAAATTAAACATCACTGTATTTTTTTCTCAATGATACACAAATCTTGTCTTTATCATTTGAGACTCAATGATTAATTAAAATTACATTGTGTTTTTAGTTATTGATTTTTCTTGTTATTTTTTTTTTATTTTTTTTTTTTTCATTTTTTTCTCTGTACAATTTTTGTTTTGTTTCAAACGTGTTTTGTCTTTGAATGTTCAAAAATTCGTCGTAAAAAGCCGTCACTTATGGCTTTAACTTTCATCAGCGAACGCTTCATTTTATCCCATTTATGCCGGCCACCAAACGGCAATGGAACATTTCGTTTGCGCTTTTGCAACAACATTTTTATTCATTTTCATTTCATCAGTTCATAATTGATTTGTGTTTTACGCTTTGGATCATTTTCATTTTGTTTCTGTATTATTATTCTGAATGCACCCACTTTTTATTACTAGCCAATTCCTGATATTTCATCTACTAAAACAGCGTCATTTTCGCTGTATGAATTCTAACTTTTATCATTGTTAAGTATCACCGTTGGTTTTATGTTCATTTTTATCTTTCTACGTAATTATGATTTTTATTTGCGTTTAAATTTGCAGTGACACCTTGTCGCAGTGATAATCATATAAATTGTTTTTTTTTACTCATTCTTCGTCTGATAATTATTATTATAAGCTGTATGCGTTAGGTTTGTTTTTCTTCTTTCAAACAAATACATACACTAGAAGTTCAGATATAGGAGAAAATTTAAATTGGTAAACGGAGACGATGATTGCATGTGCCAATCGAGGAACCACCGTTTGCAGCAACCACCACATAAAATCTTTCTAAATTACGATCGTAATGCGCATCGTCTCTTATACCGGTCAACCATATTCAATAAATTTTAATACTCTTTGTTTTCTTTGGCTGCTCGCCCTACAAAAAAAAAAAATCAATCGGGCAGCTGGTTAACGTTTTCACGAAATATTCAGAGTAAACACATTTCTTGTGCGGTTTTTTTTTAATCTAGTCATATCGTCCAGTTAAATCAGATAGACACTTAGATTAGGCTACTTTTTACACACATAAAAAACACGACTCATCTGCCAAGTATTTTGGATTGCGTTTAATTAGATTTTCACTTTTGTTATTGTTAGCGAGGGATTGTTTTTGTTTTACATTTGTCACTATAATGCCGCAATTCAAATAAAAATGCACACCCCGCTGTAAGTTCTTATTTATTTATTTTTTCATTTTGTGCTGCTGAATAGTATGTTATTTTGGGAGCTATGATTTTAAATAGGTAATGATGTTTCAATATTTTTTTGTGTCTGATGAAATGGAGCCACCACGTATTCGGCATGCGGCTTTTGGAATTCAGTATTCGGCATTCGACATTTAAATGCCAACGTATGCCATCAATTATTTGTTATTGTTGTATAATTTCATGCGGAGAAGTTTTTTTATTTTGTTGTCTGTTGGCAGTGAAACCACATCAAATGGCTCAGTTTACATGCATACTAACTATACAATACAATTTTCATTATGTGTTTTCCTTTTCGCATTTGATTTTTGGGGTTTCATCAAAAAAATTGTTTTAGTTGAATTGTAATGAATACAATTTAACTGATTAATAAATAATTTACTGATTATTTGAACATCGCTTTTTTTTGGAATTCAATAGAATTACAAATAAAAATGTTGAACGAATGCTGGACAAAGTTCGTATTATTTTTTTGTCAACAAACAGTAATTCCGTATCGAGAGTGTTTTTATATGCAATTGTTCATTTGTTTGGGAAAAATGTGTATCCCGAAAAAACATGATTTAAAATTATTTTTGTATGACGTACAAAGCCACAATTACGCATCAAACACACATAGCATTTTTGACGTGATTCATTTTTCTTTTTTCTTTTTTTTTTGTTCAATTAAATTTATACATTTTCTCCTCTCTTTATCATTGGCAATTTAAAATAATTCTACGACAATTAAATATTAAAATTTAAAAATCCAATCCCTGTTTTGTCTCATTTCTATTCATTAAATAGTTTATCTTTGTTACTTCATCAAATGGGCTTATCATTGTTTTTTTTTTTCTTCTTTTTGCAAAAGATCAATGTTACTTTTTTCTTTCCTTTGTTAAATATTTGTTTTGATCGAAATTTGATTCGATTGTTAACATGCTTCGTATTTGTGTAAATCGTATGTGATTCTACTCATTTTGGTCCGAAAATAAATTAGAATCCATTCGAACAGAAATTACAAAGAGCCAACAAAACGGTTGTTAATTTTAGTTTTAAAAATACAGATAAGTCAAAGTTTAAAAAAAAAAACGTCACAAAACTCGATAAAATCCTTTCAAATAATAAAAAAAAAATTGACGAATATTAGATTACATTTCACTCAGTCGCACATTTTCACATGCATTGGGACGAAACTATAGAATCTTAAAAAACAAAAAGAAAATCTGGTGAATCCATTTTTTAGGAATTATATCATGTTGTTGTTGGTTTTTTTTTTTCTTTAAATTTAGCGCTATAAAGTATCATCTACAAGTGTTTTTTTTTTCTATTTACAATTGTTATTTATGAGTCGATCACTTCACTGAATGTATAATATTTCAATTATTTATTTTGTTAGATAGAGTCGAATTGGTTGGCATCGACACAAAGCCCGTAATTCATTTCGATACACCTGATACACGATACATGTCACCACATACACAATTATGGAATTGTCTATAATTGATTCCATTTGTTATTATCATCGTCTTCATTAACATCGTAGACTAATAAACTGAATGCATACCGTGATTTTGTCTTGTGAATTATTTAGGTTTTTGTTTGTCTGTGTATATATGTGTGTGTGGTTTTCACTAGCTTACAACTAAATGCCTTAATTTTAATTTGCAGTTTTTCTTTAATAGTTTGCATGCCAAATATCATATCTGTTCATACAGGTTTGCATTTGCCCCTGTGTTCCATTTCAGTTTATTTTTGTGTATGTTTTTTTACGTTTATCTCTACAATCTTCTTTTACAAATTTTCATGCAATTATGCGAACATTTTTTGTTTGTTTTTCAGTTTATTGTATATGTTTTTCAGATCTCTAATAGATGTTTTTTTTTAAAGTACAAATCCGAATGGCATTTTTTTTCTATTGACTTAGGGACTACAAGTTTATCGTTTTGTGTGTATCTATGCCGTTGTTTTTTTTGTATACTAATTATATGAACTCCTTACTGGTTAACGGCTATATTTTTGTCTATATGTTCAATGTCACATTGCATAGATGAATGCAAAGAGAAGAAAAATATAATTTGTCGTGAACGTAACACATACTACGATACTTTGTCTACTGTTATAGCAAACTACAAACAGTTTTTGAATGAAAGAAAGAGAGAGATAGAGAGAGTGAGAAAGATAGTGTGTGTATATTTGTGTGTGACAAAGTGTGAGAGTCAATCTGGATCGGATGTGTACGCCTCTATCCTTCAGCTATATATATATTTATATATATATACACGTTCAAAACATTTTTATTTTTTGAAGGAACACAGACTGGTCTATGATTGGGTTATGCCTAACACTTGATATTATGACACTGGAATTGATGATTCAGTATTTGAAGCTATTTTACCGTTATTATGCGGTGCTAGTGGCGGTCGTCGTTTAACTTTTTTCACAGGAGATTCACATGAACCACCTCCTCGAGATACTTGAAAAAGTACCCTCGATATAATCAGTGCAACTTGTTGATCTAGGATATGACTCATAACGAGACCAAGCAATCGTTGTTCTTGTTGCAAAAATAGGGGCCGATTATCGGGATGACGTGCCAAATGTAATAAAGTTCCAGCTGTTCGACGTAGCATATCCAAACTGGTACCCATTGAATCTGGATTTTCTCGTAAATAATTAATACCATGTTGATTTGCAATTCCTAATGCTGTTTGCTCCGCTTGTTCGATAAACGCAACCAAATATGAAATGCATGGACTTTGCAATGCAACTGTTCGTGCCATAGAACTTTCGGCTGATGCTAAATAATGTAGCAAATTAACGGAAAATTCACGTAATACTTGATCTTCATTTCGACATAAATGTCTCGTCAATACAGAGCATAAATTCTCGAGTCGTGAGAATGGTGGTGTTGCAATCACTAAATCAACATTTGCATCTGTTACGCAAATCTTGCAGAGTGCTTCCAATGCCAATCGTTGTGGTGATAAAACTGAATTTGTACCACTCGATGGGAATGGATCTTGTCCATGGGCTGATGGACAAATTGCCCAATGCAATAAACCGTCAAGGCATGGTCGTGCAATGAACTCATCATAATTTGCCAATTGCATGTGACCGGCAATATTGGCAACGGCTACCATCATATTTTCACGTAACTGAATCAAATAATCCCACCACCATTCGTTTTCACCTTGTAAACTACTGCACGAATCGGAGAAATCATTGTCATCTTCACGATCATAATTGCGAATGGTTTGCGTTCGTATTGGATGCTTATGATGCAATAATAAAATTCGGCCAAGAATTGCTAGGAATGTTTCAGAGTTGGCGAATACCGTTTCGTTGCCCGGAACAAATGTTAAATTTCGTAGAATGTTTGATATTGATATACAGCGTCGTGCAACTGTGTCTTGGCTTTCGCTAATTAAGTATAGAGAGGCTTCATCGCGTGCATAACATTCATCTTCATAGTCGCTGATACGGCGTCGTTTCAATGTTTCTGCGGGATCTTGAATTGTTTGCTTTACATCAAATACGGGTTGTGTATCCGATGTATTTTCAGACTTTTTACTATCATTATCTTTTGCACTGGACGATGCTTCATTACTTCGTGACCCATTGGAAATGCGATCCAATTCCATATCGACCTCACGACAATCACTGTCCATAATTGGCGATTGTTCCTTTTTGGTAGGTTCATTTTCATGACATTTTACAGTATCGTCACTCTTTTTCGTTGTTATCGACGTCACTGTCGTTGGCGTCGTCGTCGTCGTCTTCTTCGTTTCACTGGCATCCGTTTCCATTGGCTCTGTCTTGCAATCATCTTCTGTTTTTTCAATTGACACCGCCTCATCGGCATCAATCATTTCCACCACTTTTGGTTCAATAATATTTTCATCGACTTTTTCTTCTTTTACACTAACATTTGGACTATTTACAGTTGATTTTTTACTATCACCATTTGCTGTTTTTGGTGCATCATTTGTCGCTGTTTTCGATTTGTTTGATTCATCGGTCGTCGCTTTACGTTTTCTATCACTTGATTTTATATATTTAGCAAATGGAATGTTTACGAACTCTCCTTTGAATGGATCAATAATGTGTGCATATGGGTCGGGTTCGGTGTGTCCATATGACCAAACATCATTTTCATTATCGGTACTGATGTGACGCTCAACATCGGAATGAATATCCCAATCACGTTTTGAATCCAGCACAAAAATATCATCATCGGCTTCTTTTATTCGAACCGGTATACCTTTGCGTGAGCACATTGTATAATTGGTCGTTGAATGAAGCACAACTAATCGATCATTTGGATTTGGTTGTTTGGTAACTTGTCCTAAATCAACACAATCTTTGCTATCTTTAAGCAATCCATCGTCATCTTCTTCATCATTATCATCATCACCACTCACATCTTTGTCTCTTCTCATTGAATTCTTATTTTCAGCTTTTAATTGCGGTTTTACCGGACGTCCACTGAATTTACTACTGTCAAACATATCAGTTAAACTCTTTTGGAAATGATCGAGCAGCATAGTTAACAAACCAGGTAAATATGCCAATGAAAACCACTGGATCGATGAATCGTCGAAAAGTAAAATATTTAAAACATCCAAAGCCCATGTACTCTCTGACAATAATCCAGATTGAAGACACATAAAAATTCGCCACATATCCGTTTGTCCAATATCCGATTTCGTAAGCCGCTTTCGTCGGTACAGCAACGGTGTTACAGCTTCAACACTATCACCTATTTTGAGAGTTTTGGCTATTAGAATATTGTCCATTACAAACTTTTTTTTTGTTTTTTTTTTGAATTTTGGTTCTGTATTAAACCAAAACGGTTTTTCTGATTGAATTTCGAAATTTATTTCACTTACTTGGAAAGACAATATCACGTTTGGCGGGCGATGCGCTAGGAAATGGCGCGACTTGTGGTTTAGCCGATTGTGGAGGTGGCATAGTGCCGGGAATATTTTTTCCAGGAATTTGACGTTGTGGTGGTCGAATGACATTTGGAACACTACCCATTGGTGATTGATTCATACCAGTCCATTGTGGTGGTTGCCCTTGATTACCTTTGATGGAAAAAGGAAGAAATATGTCAAAATCAGTAATTTAGTCTTTGGGTATGAAAGAAGAAATGTTATTTCTGATCGGCGATTGGCTTTCTACAATACCAAATATACCTTGATAAGGTGGATGTGTACTTTGCGGTGGATAACGCTGCTGTTCCCATTGCGAATTTTGCACGGGTGCACCCATAACAGGTGGACCTGGTAATCGTTGATTGGCCCATTGTTGGGGTGGTTGAGGATACTGACGATTAAAATGCGATGGGCTATTGCCTTGCCAGTTTGGATAAAGCTGAGGCCGTTGATTGTATGGTGCTGGTGATGGATACTGAGATTCTTTTGCAAAATCCGGATGACGTCTTGTTTGTGGTGGCTCTTGTTGACGGTAATCAAATTGCTGTGGTGGCGTTCCAAAATTCTTCTGAATGTGATCTAAAATATGGTAATGGAATAATTCAGTTAGAAAATATGTTATGTTGATTCGTGGCATAAGCACTAATTTGAAAAATGCATATAAAGATTGTTATATTGAAATGCCTACCTTGTGGATATTGTGACGGTGGAGCATTTGGCAAAGGTCCAGCTGGTGCTTGCGATGCAGGTGGAGCTTGTGCACTACTTTGTTGACCAGATGTTGGTGGCGGTGGTTGTTGATGCTGATTATATCTGGAATCAGGTGCATCAGGTCCACCGTACGGTGGATATCGATTTGGTGCCGAAAATTGACCTTGTTGAGGCTGTTGAAATGGTGGCTGTTGAGTTGGTGGACCGTATGGTTGTTGTTCGACTGTATATTGAGGTGTTGATGTCGCGCCTAAAATTTCAGAAAAAAAACCATTAAGTTCACAATAGTAAATAATCATTTTGGTCGTCATAACGAAATATCCACTGAAATAATCACCTAAATGTTTACTGGGTATAGATTGATTGATATCAGCAGGCTGTGGTGGTTGCTGCAGCTGTTGCTGTTGCTGTTGTTGTTGTTGCTGCTGTTGTTGTTGTTGTTGTTGTGGCTGTTGCTGAGGCGGTGGTGGATATGCATTAAAGCTATCCATTGATGCAGAGCTCGAACCAGGTGGTGATTGTATTTGAGCTGCTGAAATAACGGTAAAATAAATTATCATTATGTTATTCATTCAATCAATGTGTGTCATTTCTATTCTTGTCTTACCTTGAAATGAGTCTTGCGAATTCGACGAACCTTTGTGATTTGCGTCTGAAATAGTAACAAAATTCGTAAATGAAATTCAATTATGACAAAAATCAATAGTTTGAATTGATGAATAAAAAAAATATGGAATCTAAAGCGAACCTGGCGAAGGTGCTGATGCAGGTTTTGGCGTTTTCTTCTTTGAACCAGCTTCAACTTGCTGAATAAGTGGCATTGGATCAATGCCTCCTCGATCGTAATGACATTCAAATGGGAGCAAATTTTTCGTGTAATGTTTTCTCAATGTGTATGCTGCACTACTACTAGCACCAATTCCAAGCATACCGGCAACGTCTTTCCATATTTTACTCTTAGTAACCTGAAATTTGTTTATAGAAATACGACACATTTGTTAGATGAATGTTTGATATGTGTATTTCGCAATGATTACTTTGACTACAGAATAATTTTGTGTAAAAAAATTTATTGACACATACCTTACATACATCAAGAAATCCGCCACGCTCTTTAACTAATGTGTACAAACGATATAAGTCTAATGGTTGCTTCGATATCGTAGGACAAGCCGTAATTGGAGTACGTCTTTCCTCCATAAAACTAAGCAATTTGTCTAAGAATGGTCTTCGCTCTGGATTGTCATCCATTTCGTATAATTTACACAGACTGTCCGATTTTTGCTGCAAAAGAGAGTATTAAATTTAGTATCACTGGACATTTCAACAAAAATTTCAAGCGATTGTTTACCTTCGACGAAGATCGATGCGGTATTGGTTCATTGTGGCTATTAAAAACAGGACTAGCTGGTGTTCGTGGCCATGTTGGCGATCCCATTTCGAAATCATCATGCATCGTTGGTGCATTGCCGGATGCTAAATGGCTTTGATTGTATTGTTCATTTTTTCGTTTTGGTGTCGAACATTGCGGATCTGATGGATCTGATGCTGTGAATGCAAAAAGAAAATAGAATAATTCAATGGTTTGTCAAAATTAATTGATTATTGCTTAGTAAATTCAATAATACCTGCAGATGCATTGGAAATAGTGCTCTGTTGACTAGCATCATCAATCGTTGTTCCATCCGGCCCAGTTGTAATGATAGAAGTCACTGGATGTTGTGACGATGCTGACGATCCGGACGAAATGCCATTGTCTTGTGATTCAGATAGCGGGATCATACCTAATGACAAAAGAAAAGCAGAATTTGATTATCATTGAAATAAATTGATTCCTGAGATCTTTTAATGCTTACCGCCTTGATGAGTATTTCCTGCTTGTGAATTATGATGCGGTGAAAATGGTGGTCCCATGCTACCAGGAACCTGCAAGACCAGAGAACAAAACAAAAAATCGTTCAATTACAGGATTTGTATAATTTTCATGTGTATATTGATTGAGTTTGTTTGCAATTCAACTATACCTGCATTCGTGTCGGAGCTTGCATTTGTGGGGGACCCATTGGTTGATGCATGCCAGGTCCATTTACAAAACTTTGAGGCGATGTTGGGCTTTGATTACCGTATCCACCTTTATGTAATAAATGTTGTTTCAAATGATTTAATGGACGTGGTGATCCACCGGGCGCTGCATTTGGTGCCGGACCATTCACTGAATTAATAAAAACAAAAAGTAAATTAGTTATGTGCAAATATAATTTCACATTTTAAATGAATATGTATGAAAGTGAAAGTATTATTATTTTCTTTACCTGCACCGCCTTTATAAGCACCGTGCATATGAGGAGATGGAGGCGTCGGATAATTTCCTTGTGGGAATTGTGTTTGATTAGGCATGGGTCGGCCGTATTGATTTTGATTTGGAACATGAGGTGCGTTAGCTGGACCATTAACTGTGATACCAAACATGAAATGAGGATTTAATGGGACATGAAAAACACACACACACACACACAGAGAGAGAGAGAGAGAGAGAGAGAGAGAGAGAGAGAGAGAGAGAGAGAGAGAGAGAGAGAGGGAGAGAGAGAGAGAGAAATAAAAAGGTTAAACACATTGGTAAAACAATTGAATGTTATATGGAATGTGAGTGTGAGACATATGGATCATGCATACCTTGTCCATAATTTGAAGGGTATTGTGGTCTTGCAGGATAGTTGCCTTGTGGAAATTGCTGCGATTGACTTCCATAAGGTGGCATTCCTTGTGGTGGCATCGTATTTGGGCCGGTCGCTTGCGGTGGTGGTGGATACTTGTGCGGTGATGGAGGCGTTGGATAATTTCCTTGAAGATTTCTACAAAATCATACAAAACAAAATGAATGAAAATCAAATGTGTATATGATTTGTAATTCTGTTTTTAATTGAAATGAAATGTACCTTTTTTCATAGAAATCGCTGGCCGATTGTGCATTCGGTATCATGGGAGATCGTTGTTGCTGTGCAGCTGGATCGATGGGCTGTTGTTGTTCACCTGGATGTTGTTGATAAGGAGGTCGGTGATTTTGTGGCGGTACTGCTGGTGACATTGACCTCGATCCTGAACTACCAGTTGGTGATGGTGTTGGTCGCATCGTCATCGAATTTGGTGTATTTGTTGTTGCTCCAGGAGCATTACTGTCGTTGCTATTCTGGCAAATTTCCTGCGCGAGAGAAAAAAAAACGGAATAAAAGAAATGCGAAATTGTGATAATCAGTAAAACGTGTTACTCGCAATATATGAAAATTTGGTCGAAAGAGAATAAATAAATTTATACTGAAAAAATATTATATATACAGAAAAAGGGCAAAATCACACACAAAAAGAGAAAAAAAAAAATAAATAAAGTTAAATGATCGCATGACACCGAAACGTACAAAAACAATGAATCAAGAAATGAATATCGTGTCACGCATTGACAACAATAAATATTCTGAGCGATAATTGTTTGGGTAATAAATCGCCTGTAGCAGCAGCCACAGCAATAGCAAAGAAATACTCGCACACCCAAAAGAGTGCTCTAGCAAACGATAGACCGATAGAGAGCGAGTGAGAAAGAGAGAATGAAAATTATGAATGCCAAATTGAATACATACAGCCGGCATTTTTAAGCATTTAGATTTAAACTTAAAATTCTTTGTATGCGCTGTAAAGTGTTCACATAGTGAGTGAGAGAATGAGATGTTTCGCATACATACGCATATAGTCAAAACGGATTTATTTACGATGACTATCCCATTTATGTATTTCTTTGATTCATGCATGCATTGCGTTCGCATACCGCCTGTCAAGTTGATTTCAAAAGCCAAGCACGAACGAACGAATGAAAAACCACAGCAATAACAACTACAACAACAATGATTACATTAGCAGCGACATCAGTATTGAATAGTGCCTTAATTCACAAAAATAAATCTCGTCTTCTGTGTTGTTGTTTTTCATTTTTTTGCCTCTTCTTCTTCTTCTTCTTCTTCTTCTTTATCTGTTTCATTCGTTGTTTACCTAATGCTGATGACTTTATGACTCATTTTCTCTTTACATATCTTCGTTCGAAATATTATGAGCATTGTTGCTGTAATGATTTTGTGTGTCTTATTATTTTTTTTGATTTTTTCTCGTTGCTGTTTTTTTTCTGTGTTTCATCGATATTCATTCTTTTGGAAATTTTGCGTACTTTTGAGTCTTTTTTTAGTGAATACGGACAGGTTCCGTAGAGTATGTGTCAGATGTTTGCAATAACACCTAAACCAATGTGTCTAATAAGCATATTGTTTGTATTAATAACACTGTGCGGCAGAAGTAAAAAAAAATTTTTTTTTTCAGTAAACATCGTCAAGTATAAGCAGTCCACTTTATTACTCTTTTCAGCAATTACGGTGTTTCAGATCATTCAATGAAATAATATTTCTCTGAAAAATGACGTGCCAAAGAATGTTATATGAAAGAGAAGACAACAAAACCAGAAGAGAAAAAAAAAACACATCCACAACCATGATGTCTATGATGACAGACCATTCCAACGAGCATGGTTTTTGCTCTCGTCGTTACCATTTTTGTTATTGTTGTTGCTGTTCAATTAAATAAGTACTCTTCTCTCGTTTAGGTTTTTTCTCTCTCACACATCGTTTGAAGTCTGTCAATTTATAAAAAAAGAACCATATCCTCTCTTTCAATACCTGCACACATTTATGCTAGTTCTGTACGTGTTTCATGCTACGTGATATTGTGCCATGAGTTTTATGCGTGAAATGTTATTGAGAAAAAGAAATGATTACGAATGGCATGGTATACACAGATAGAAAAAGCAAGATCAAAATTAAAAAGAGAAAAAAAAAATAATGAAAAAGGAATGAGGCAAAAACATCAACAATAAATTAAAGTGAAGTTAAATGGAAAGCATACGAACAGAATGAAGTAGAGAGAGAGAGAGCGAGAACAAGAAATTGTTCAATAATATAATTGACGAGTGTATCGGCTGGGTAAGAAAATGCGCGCGATTTTTCTTATTTATAAAATGCATGTGCTCCTCTTTTTCATTCTAACTGGAATTTCTATACTCCATTTGCCCTTCCGTTTTCTATTTATCTTTGATATTCCTTGTTTCCGTGAAAAAGATGACAATCAATTGTTCAATTTCAACAGAATGCCGGATATGGATTCTTTTCCCTGTTGTTTTTTATTTAAACGAAGGAATCATAATCTATAAATATGTTAAATTATTCTTATTCAAGTATAATTCAAATGATGGCAATGCAGTTGAATGTAAATTTGTTGTTAAATTCATTTGTCATAATTTGACTCGAATGTAGCCATGTGAAATTCGGCACATATTGAAAATTATTATCTGTTAAGCTTATTTTATGTGATGGTGAAACTAATTAGATTTCAGAAATAGTAAAAAGTCATAATGGCAATGGAAACAACAGAAACTGAAGCCATTTAGTATGGTGAGAATGAGAAAGAGAGAGAGAGAGAGAGAGAGAGAGAGAAAGAGAGAGAGAGAGAGAGAGAGAGAGAGGGAGAGAGAGAAAGAGAGAGAGAGAATGAAGAAATAATGAAGGAGATGAAACTAGTGTGCTCAACTGATCATCGTTATACGTCTCATGAAAAAAAAACGCTCTATAATTCGTAGAAAATTATGACAAAAAATAACGAGCAACAGCCAATATAGCAACATTACACCGAATGAAAAAAAAAAATTACAGCAAAACATTTAGTCTCTCGCTCTCATCAAGCTATCTCAAGTGTTGCAGTGTTGTCATGTGGAGTGTGCGAACGCGGTAATTTTGCAGTATTTTTCGCATGATCCATCGTCAAAAATGTTAATATATTTTTAATGTTAGCATTTTTGCATGTGTATACTCTAATAGACAGTGTGTATGTATGAAAGAGAGAGAAAGAGAGAAAGAGAGAGAGAGAGGGAGAGTGAATGAGAAAATGAGTGAGATTCGAATGCACCATGGTAATGGAACCTCGGAGGGCAACAAAATCATCAAAATACATAAGCTAGTTGCTGTGTACTCGAGTTCAGTCGAGCAAATTTAACTCGCTTTCTTTCTGTCATGTGTATTCGTTCACACTTTACATGATGCTAATGCCATTTGGATGCGTATATACACGCTATATCCCTGTGTATCAGTATCATTTGATAAATTAATCTTGTGCGCGCCAAAAGCGCTCATGCACACAACCCACACACACACACACACACTATGAGCGCTTGGAATGGCTGTGAATTTAATTGCCGATATTTACTTGCACACCAGACCGGCGATAAAGGACAAATGGAACTCAAAACGAAAACGAAAAAAAAAAAAACAAAAAACAAACGAACGGTTGTTTGAGACGTTGAAAAACCATTCCATTGAAAGCAAGAAGTAAAAGCATAGCATGGAAAACCCGCGAATTTTACACTTAGACCAATGGAACAGACATTTTCAAAACCAAATCTGAAAAACAAAACGTTCACAACATTTGGTGCGTTCAATATCGGTGTGTATGGGGAGAGATGCGATGTTTTCCATGCATGCAGAAAGTAGAAATGGTAGGACATTTAAAGTGATTACAGCCTGAACAATTTTTCCCCGATGACGGAACGAGAAAGTAGGGGCGACAGAGAGGGAGGGATAGAGAGAGAGAGAGAGAGAGAGAGAGAGAGTGGGAGAGAGAGAGAGAGAGGGCGGCTACAACAACAAAAATAACAAACTAATCAAAAAATATACATTCCATTTTGCCGTCAATTTCATAGATGGGACTCCCCTTGATTCTATCTATAGCAACGCATATGAGAGGCATAAATACATTTCGATTGTCATTGTATTGTTGTCATCGTTGTCGTTTTACAAAATAGAATTAAATGTTCAGTCGGTTGGTTGGTTGGATGTTCAAAGCTTGAAGCATTAGGCGAAGCATGTTTTTTTGCTCTGTATATTTCTGCTTGGAAACTGTTTGTGTGTGTGTGTGTGCTATATATCGAAGTTGAAGTCAAAGTCGAAACATTCGTAACTTCGAATACACAAACCTCACATCGCAATCGCATCTCATCTCATCCATCCATCCATCCATCCATGAGCTGCATATAGCTTGATATTATGTCTTCAGGTCTCTCTTTTTTACGTTCATTTCGAACTCTCTCTTTCGTAGATAGCAAAATGAAATAAAATAAAAAACAAAAAAAAAAACATAACACACGAAAGAACTTCGTACAATTTTGTATATATTGTATGTGATGTACGGGAAGCCGATAAATTTTTACGCCCGACTTTTTTTGTATGCGATTGAAACGTTAGTTGGGTTCGTTTCTTTGGTATGCTATGAGCAGTTCTTGCTTAACAAACGTTCGTTGAAAACGTTGACGCACTATGCACATTCAATTTTCTTATATTTTAGCAACAACGACTATAACGAGCATTACAGACACACACTATCAGGACACAGAAAATGCCATATTACCGAAGAGCCGGAGAAAGAGTGTATAAGAGCAATGAGAAAAGGAACGACGATAATAGGAATAAAGGGAAAGAGAGAAAGAGAGAGAGAGAGAGAGAGAGAGAGAGAGAGAGAGAAGGAGAGAAGTAAAAAAAAGCGGCAACAACACTAACCAAGAACACATCAACGGAACCAAAGTCAAATGAAATGAGAATCGCTTATGCGTGTACTTTTGGATTGTTGGATTTTGTGCTTGGAACAGCAAGAAGAAGAGAGCTCGCTGAGCTCGCATTTCGGTTTCGAGTATAGTCTGTTGAATACAATTTGACATCGTTGATTTTCCGTAGTTTTGCATTGAAACTACGATGGTACCAAAGAAAAATAATGGAAAAAAAAGAACACTGGAGCCCAAGTGTACATTTGTTGGTGAAATAAAACGAAGAAATTAAAATGGGAAAAAGGTGGTCTGATGCAATCGGGTAGTCAGAGAGTAACAGCTAAAATGAAGAAAAAAAAAAGACAAGCCACATGCAAAATGTGAATGAGCAAAACCTTTGTACACAGTAGAGGAGGAAGACAACGATAACGACGACGTCGAAGGGCATCGAAAAAAAAGCGCACATAGCACATTTGGAGCCGGAAAAATGGAACTTAAGCGACTGCTCCACCGAGCAACATTTATAACAATTTTAGCTATAAAGATATAGCGCGATCGTATTCATATTTATATAATGTGCTCGGTGTGTACTGAGTACCCCGAGAGAGAAATGGTGTTGATGTTGGTGGAGGAGCGAGAGTTAGAGATGTTCGTGTTTAAATGTGTTGGTAAATGTAAGTCGTCGGTGTATGTTCATATTCGATGCATGCATTCGCTTTTAAATGCTTTTTAAGATAGTTATTTTTGCTGTAGATGTTGTTTTGGGTGCACCAAAACTCTCGTCTATCCATACACCATACCCGCACACCGTGTGCTCTTCAATTCGCTTCTCTCTCTCTCTCTCTCTCTCTCTCTCCTTTCGGTTTCTCTTTTGGTTCTTTTTGGCGAGCATTAACTTCATTTTTGATGGTGGCTCGTGAAAAATGATAGAAATTTGTGCTGGTGTTTTGCATGTCTCTATCTACGTCTATGTGCTATTTAAATTGCTCTTGCTCGCATTTTGAGTTGCCGCACCGTAATCGACGTCGTCGTCGTCGTCGTAATTCTTGCTAGTACTTTTTTCTCTCTATTCGTTTTTATTCTGTTATTGTTTCCACTCTCTTACTTAATTCATTTCCATCATTTATAATTTTTCGTTTTTGTTCGTTGCCTTCGTGTAGATCGCTTGAGTCTTGGCTATGCGCTTCTGCTATCTCTTCGCCCATTATTCTGCATCAAAAAGAATGCTCCTCTTTTGTTTTGTTTTTTTTTCTTTCTCTCTGCGTTGCCGTTTGTGTGTGCCCCTCCGCGCAATTTTGCGCTTATGTTCTTTGCTTTATAGTTCACCTTTTATGCTTGGGCTCCTTTGTCGTGGATATCTTGATGAAAAATTTCTTTCGTTTTCTTTTTTGTACGATTTGTTGTTACTTTATTCAATTTGGATATCGCCACAAAACTGTTTCGTATAGACTGGCTGATTGTCTGGAGCCAGTGTCGCAATATGTATATAATTCACTATGCACATTGGTACATTGTGCCAATGCAAATAATAAATTGAATGCAATTGACGATGATTCACAATGATGCCATAAATTCAATATCGATTCTTTTTCTTCTTTGGTTTTTATCTAATGAGGATCAACATGAATTAAAATCATGCACGGGCGGTTCAACAACAACCAAAAGGGCAAAAAAAAAATGATGACACGCACACCAATCGAAAACATTCATGTTTCAATTGTGAAGAATGCGCGCTATCGAGCTGGTTTGTCAACTCAATTAAAAAAACATTTTTTGTGCGCTTGGCTTTTTTTTCCATCAGCTAACCCAAATCGTATCAGGAACATCATTTTTGTTTTGACCACCTTCCACTTTTATTGCTATTACTTCTTTTACGCACAAGCGCAACGAAGCATGGGCGCACGCACATATAATATTTGGCTGGGATCGAATTTTAATTAAAACGTGTGCACATTGCTTCCAAATTAAATGCAAATATAATAGAATCGATGGACGGATTTGTTATTTGCATGAATGGCATTTTATTTTCTGTTGTTTTCACTGCATGTGTGCAACCAATTTTAAAATGCAGCTCAATGAAGCAAAAATTGTCATGATAAAATGGCATCGAATGGAATCAAATAAAAACAAGAGAAACGACACAACAACGAAAAAAAAAATATGTATGATAGCCTAGAAAAAAAGCCGCGGTCCACTCTACCAAGCCTTTTAAATCAAATTAATTGCTTTTAGCGTTATATTTTGGTGTGGTGTGGAACGCGTTGCGACGGAAAAATGCAGCTCATCATTGGAAAAATAACATAAAATGATTTTATTTGTTTATCAGAATGAATGGAAGGAGTGAATGCACGGGTAAATGTGGGAGCAAAAGAGCGAGAGAGTGAAAGACAGCACATTCAAATCAATAAATACAATTAAATGCAAGGGGATTCCAAATATCATTAAATGTTCTTTATATCGCCAATTGAATGTTGAGTCAGTGCCAAATGATTATGACAAATTAATGAATTCGCATATTTTTGATTTATATGGATTTGAGCATATCGAAATTTTAAAATATATAAAGAATGAAACAATAAACGCCGGCAATAATGGGCTGTGTGAAGAAATAGAACGGCAAACAGAAAAGCAAAAAAAAAAAAAAAAGCAAACAAAATCTGCGTTCATACAGAGAAGCAGGCAAAATGAACTCCAACAAAATGTTAACTGTTAAACGTCAGTCGTCATCGTTAAAATATCGTCATCAAAGATGTTTTATGATAGTGAAATGAAATTTTTAAAGGCATCATTAGATTCTTGCCTCAATACACACAGCCACGAGTATACCATCAACAACAACAGCAACGGCAAGGCCAATAACAACAACAATCACAAACAGTTTAATTCAGCAACAATGAATAGCCGCGAAGAAAAAAACAGCAATAAATCTGCTAAAGAAATCACGTATCAGATCAGGCAAATAAGCACAAACACACAATCACAATGTAGCAAAAGGCACGGTTAACCGGATGATATAAGGTATAAAAGAACACCAAGATATCGATTTCTCATTTCCAAATCAAATGTGATATGGAAACCGATTGGAATTCGAAATTCAGAGGGTTGATACCATCACACATGCTCACAAAGTGATTTATTTTAAATTATAATTTAAATGTCTTTTCGCCTTGCATTTTCATTTAAAATGCCAATAGCAAAGACAAACGATCAACCAACCAAGAACCAACCGACCGTAAAACACACGATGACGAAAGAGTCCAGCGACAAGGCAAGAAAGAGACAAAGAATTCGATTTATTTCGCGCGCGCGCTCACCAATAAATGGCATGCATATGCAATAATAACAGTAATCGTGTGCAATAAAGAATAGATGGCTGCACAGAAGAAACGAGTGAAAAAAATATGTAAAAAAAAAGAAAATAACAATGGCCATCGCATTAAATGAAGGAATATTAGCGACACACAGAGCATAAAAGCTTATACAAAGCAGCCAAGCATGCACATTTCAAACTGTCTCATATGTACGGCTGTTATTGTTGACGATTGTTTTGTGTTGATTTGTTTTTCTCAATAAGACTTTTTCGTCGTCGTCGTCGTCGTTGTCGTCGTAGATGTCATCGTCATCGTTATAGTTGTGTTTCTTTCTCGCATCAGTTTTATTTTGTATATTTCAGCTTTCTTTCAGCCTTTCGTTTTCTTTGTTGCAAAACTGGCATTTTATTGCTGGTATTGTACAATCCGTATATAAAATATACGTGCACGTATTATGTATACGAAATATTTTGCCGCAACCAGAAAAGGATTGATTGCACCAGCGTGCGTTTTGTGATAAACAAACCAATGCGAATGAAATAAGAAGTTTTTAAATGAAGACAAAATAAAAGCGGCAAAGCCAAAATAAATGTGAAGACGAATGGGAGAATGAAAGAATAAGAATAAAAAAAAACACTTCAATGGCATACAATAACTGATAAGTTTTCCGCTGAGATTTGGAATTTTGTGCGAGCAATTTTCGTCTGATATGAAAAATGTTTTTGACATTTGTGAGCATTTGATTTTGCAGAGAGAGAGAGAGAGAGAGAGAGAGAAACGTAGAGAGAAAGAAAAAGAGTAAAAAAAGCAGAGCGATGGCTTTGGATTTTCGATTTAGTCACATAGATTTGAAAATGTAGGTAAAAATTAATGCGTTGATCTTGATTCCATATCCTGTGTGTCGCGCATTGGTATTTGTATGTACGAGCGTTATACTACTCGCTGAAATGGCAATTGCTGTTTTTGTTGTTTTTTTTTCTCGGATTTTCCATCATCATCATCAATAACGAATGTATGCGACTTCACATACACAACAGATGACAATAACATTTGTTGTGCCTTTTTATCCTTTATGCTGTGTGTTTTTCCTTTTTTTGCTGCTTCACTTCTTGTGCTCAATGCTTTCAATGCTCCTCATACCACCTCACATGATGGGGCACGAAGTTTTCTATTTATACATAAAATCGGACCGAAAGAATTGTCAGAACAGTAAAGGAGGAACAGAGACAGAGAGAAATTGAGCGACGAAGTGCAATCAATTTTTTCACGTTGCGGCTGCTTTTTTCTTTAAAGGAGCACATGTGCTCCTTATTTCTCTTTGTTTTCTTCTTTCTTTATTTTTTTTTCTCTCTTTTTTGCTCATTGTTGAATAAAAAAAAATTCGTACACACGCGTTTTATTTGCCGCGCGTTTCAAAGTCAAATACACTAATACACATGAATTGGCAAACGGAAATTGGGTTCTTTCCACGAGAATGATGTCGATGTTTTTCTTTTTTATATTCGACCGGCTTTTTCTAACATGCTTTTTGGGCTTGGACGATTTTTTTTTGTTTGTATGTATAAATATCGTTCGTACGTTTCTCGCTCAGTTTTCTCTTTATCATGCGTGAATCGAATTGCTTTTTGAATTTATTTCAATGCACATTACTCATTCATGGGAATAAATTTCTGTTTGAAAGGAAAAAACAGGGTCTTTTCATTCTCTCATTTACCCTAGCTGATTCTTTATTTTTCTCCCTCTTTCTTTCTCACTCTCTGAACTGTGAGTGTATGTGAATGCTCGCATTAGTCTCTCAAACTTTCGATGAAAAAAAAACAACATACATTTATAAATGAAAGAGCATTTTACACTGTAGAGCGAACGAAATAACAAACAAATAGAATAAAGTGTGTGCACGTTTATATGAGAGAGACAGAAAATGTGTCGCATTTAAATATGGCTTTTTAGTATGAAAAATGAAGCGATTTCGAATATGTAATCCAATTTAAATGGTAGAATGGAATATAGTGTGCGTCAAACGCCATACCATACCAACTCGTTTGCTTTCGCGTTTATTTGCATTGCAAATTCAACGAGAAGTTATTTTTGGTATTTTTGAGTTGTTGGACGATAACAATAATGGTTCTAGTTTCATACAATATACATGCTCCAAAAATGCGCGCCAAATACGAAAGAAATTCACAGCCATACGAACGAATAGGAGAGAAAAAGAAAGAGAAATCAAACTGAAATAAAACCAGTGACGAGAAAAAAAAAGCATTAAAACTTAAAGCGATGTCTTTATCACTGACAACAAAAAAACAAAACTGTTTGAAATCAGCGCGTTTTGAAATTTCCCATTAAAAATGAAGCAAAGCAACAAATCAGCAGAAGCACACAGGTGCTTTACCGCGATTACACAATATCGAAAAACGTTAAGCAAGTGTATATGGGTAGCCTGACGAGTTAAATAACATGCTTGTTAGGTGTTTGTTATTTTTCTTTCTTTTTGTTCGTTTGTGTGCATTTTATGTTTGTTGTTGTATACTCTCTACTCTCTGTTTTCGTTGGCTCCATTTGTGCATGAATTTCAAGTAATTACCTTTGACGATCGTATATTTTATAATCTCACCAAGGTGAAATTGTCGATTGAAAAAATTTATGCTGAAATATTATTAGTTTTGATTTTGTATATGTTGATTTCATTGTTGTTTTCTTTCTTTTTTCCTTTATTTCTGCTCTAACATTTGTATGAAAGATTTTTCTCCCTCTCTGACCTAACATTTCATATTTCAATAAATATGCTCAGATAAATATAATTGATCTATTTACCTCAACACAAACAATGCATACATATAAAAGGCCATTGAATTTGATTACGAGCGCACAAATGGTTTTTGAATCAAAAATCACTTTGAATATGACTGCATCAACCGAATTGTTACAAGTCTAAAATAACCAAACTACAAAGCATACAGTGTCTGACCATCTCGATCAATATTCATTGCCTTATTACAGAGCACAGCAAGTCATTTATCTATTTTACGCTCTTATGCATATGCTCCATTGCAATGTAAACAGAGTTTGGCATATCAATTGAATTGAGTTATAAAATCGCTTGCATATAAAAAAAGCAACTCGAGAGACGACAATGATGATGCTACACATGCCGGCATTGTGCATTTTCATTGTGAGAAAAAGACACGACACAGAGAGCATGACATGGTTCAAAACCATATATATACCCATGATAAACGTAAATTGAGTCGTATACAAGTTTTCAGACGCAAAACGACATAATTGATTCGCCGTTTGCTGCTTTCGAACGTTCCGATACTCCAATTCAGCACAGATAATTGGGCAACAATTATTGAATTGCGTTTTATCCGAATCATTTATAAGTAAATGCATTCGATTGGCGTTACATATATATATATATATATATATATAAATGAATGTCTGAATAGAATATGGTGAGAATGAGATGGAAATGTTATGTGTGGCATAAAAGTGAAATTTCACTGAAGCAAATAATGAGCAGTCGAGCGCTTGAATTGAATACAGTATGATTATTACATGTGATTGTCGTTGTTCGTTTCAACAGAATATTATCCGTTATTATCGATGTTTTATATATTTTGTTTCGATGTTGTGAATCACATGAAATATAAAAAGACATATACACAAATATCAAAAAAAGAAAAGAAAAAACAGCAGCAACCCGAGATAAACAATCCAATCGATCAATGAAGCGATAAAATGGGAAATCTTGTGATCGCTCGGAGCCAATTTGATGAAAATCGATAAAGATCGCTAATTAACATGCGAACATTACAGCTGCTTCAATTTTACAAAGCAAATGAAGCAATTTTCAAAAAACTCGTTATCAGAACTAACGGCAAATCAACAGATAAAGAGAGACAAATAATGAAAGGAAAAAAGAGAAAATGAAGAAAGAGAAAGAGAGCGATTGAAATTTTTCGCTTTTTGCCGTAAACGAAGAAGAATATGCGAAACGATTAAAGTCTTGTAGTTTGCGGTATCTTAGATGCTAATGGAACGTCAAAAAGTATACAGAAGTGCATGTGCCGGTCTATGTATATCGCAAGATATTGAATGAATAAAAAATAAATAACAACAACAACAACAACAATAACCGATGAATACAATCCGAGTCATTCGAGTGTAATCGTGCTAATAAAATAAAATTCTATGGCTCACATATGAATTTTCCAAAAACCGCAGTAATTAAATTTATGAAACGACGACACAAATACCTTGTCATGTGAGATAGACACAGTCACTTGCACACATTCATATCAGCCCATTAAGATACCGGAGATATAAAAACAAATCCAAATGCGCAAACAGTTGCCTCGAAATAGTCGTGAACAATTCGAGAGCGAGATAAAGCTAAACAAGACAAAATTGTGTGTTTTGCGCGCATATCACAAAAACCACGTTTATCACCCGAAATGCTTTTAAATACGGAATTTCATTCCGATTTTGGTGTGTGTATGTGCGTTTTTGCCTTGTTTTTATCATCATGAACATCGTAGCAGAAGCAGCAGCATCACCAAAATCATCGTCATTGTGATCATTGGCGCTTCACTTGCTTTTAGCTTTTTCATCGTTTTCATTCGTTTTCCGGTGTATGTGTGCTGTCATTCAAGCAAATTTTTGCCATTGCTAAAACTTGGTCGTTTTCTATATAAACGTAATTTATATTTTATATTGCTCTCTGACTCACAGTCACATTGGTTCAGTTTGGTGCGGTGTGTTTGGGTTTTGAAAAATGTATTTGTGCAAAGAGTGCCTGCCTTTAGTGTGTTTACTCTCTCACTCTATTTTTCTTTTTCATCTTCTTCTTCTTCTTTTTTGTTCTCATCTTTTTCTCCAACAAAGCTCCTTGCCACTATGAGTGGATGTTTCAGTCGAGTGGAATTATACAAGAGCCCGCCACAACGGGCAAAAGCAGATGACGACAAAATCCAATAGAATGAGAAGAACAAAAAACACACAAAGTGCACAAAATATTTTTCGAGAAGAAATCGCTTCACCAAATATAACAAAATGTGCGATGTGAGTGTATGTACTTGTGCATGTTTCAAACATTTTTCAATGTCTGTGCTGATCTGAGTGAGGCAAGAGAGAGAGAGAGGCAGAGAGAGGCAGAGAGAGAGAGAGAGAGAGAGAGAGAGAGAGAAAGAGCAAGAGAGAGAAAGTGAGAGAGAGAGGAATTAAAATGGTTCTGCTGCGTTGCTAATGCTCGCTCTCTGTGTATGCATGCATGTTATCGAGTTGAGAAGATGGTGTGTGGATATTTCGATCTGGACAGTTCCTTTTAAATGCTTTTAAATTGCCATTAGCTGGAGATTGGTTTAGTATGTTCTTTGCATTTGTTTTCGTTTTTACTTTTTCATTCTGTTTTCCATCCTCTTCCACTCACACTCTCTGTGTATTTTTCTTCATTCTTCGTCTGTACTTTTGCCTTTTTGATTTGTTTTGGCCATTCATTTTTCATCATCATCATGTGCGCGCCCAACATTCATAGTTTGGTGAATGTACCGGGAGCTATTCAAGCACCGGCAAACAATTAATACACATGACAACGAGCTTTTAATTTAATGAAGAGACCGAATGCAATGGCATGTTATAGAATAGATTTGAATGGGAATGAGAAAAGCATATACGATAGACAAACAACAAAGCAATGTCAAATGGAAATTGATCACGATAGATATATAGCGCTTGATGACCACGTGTGCCGATGGGCTGTGCATTGGATCGCATACAATCATTGTAACTAAATGCATCCAATCAGCAATTTCAATTGTAATTTGTTCGAGGAAAAAAAAACAGCAACAACAACAAAAAATTTGAAACGTTTAACGAAGTCAATGAAGGGTCAAAAGCATTTGAAAACATCTATCACTGAGAACGAAAAAAAAGCAAGCGATGAAGAGTGATATATATATATATATATATATATATATATTAGAGGGAGAGAGAAAAGAGTATCGTAATCCAATTGCTATTTGTGCAACATCGGTCGGTTGTTCCGTTTCACCCTCTGTTCAATTTGAATATGCGCTCAATTCGGATTCGATATACCAAATTTCAATATCCTTCTGTGCAATTTCGAATATCGCTTTTTTTTCTTCTTGACTATACTGTTTGTTTATCAAACCCGAAGGGTGCTTTTCACTCCTCTATCTATAATGACATTTGGATTGGTGAATTCGAGCATTGCTGCTGCATCTAAAATATGACCTACAGTTTCGCATTATTTCCACTCGTTTGCAATAGAGACAGAAATCGAGCGAATGAACGAATGAGTAGAATAAAAATAGAAAAGAAAGGCAAGGGATTGAGCGAATGAGTGAGAGATTCATATCATGTGCATGTTCTTATTACGGGTAATAGTATTTCATGTCGCTCAAAGACAATCTCGACCATCGAAAATAATTCCTTTCGACTTGGATTCGCAATTCGAATGGCACACACGATAGAACCGCTCTTGATATGAAATATCATCTGGGCAACAGTACACATCCTGCCGTTGATAGACATGCAACGTTAAAAAAGAGATTATAATGGATTCTGAAGAAATGAGAAACAAGAAAAGAACATAAATGCATGTGCTGAATGGAACAAACCCGTGTCTATAGACTTTTCATATAAGTTACTTTTCTATTTTGCATCATTCTTCATATCGTAATCGTAATCGTAATCGTCATCGCCAAATCATCCAACTCGTTGGATGGGTCCAACATTCGTTTGGCTGATATATTTATGCCGATATATGTATTGTATTTATATGTATATATTACTATCAGAGAATAGAAGAAAAGAGCTAAATGAATGTATTCGCTTATGTATTTAGTATTTGTCATGGTTCGTTTCTCATTTTCTGTGTGTGATCTAAAACACCGGGCTGATGATGCTGATGTTTCTGTTGCTGTTGCTGTTGTTATTATTGTTTTATTTCATTTTATTTTTCATGTGCTTTGTTTTCCCGTACCGTTCATACTCTTTTTCTCGTCTTTTTGCTAAAATACTTTTTTCAGTATTTCGCCGAAGCGCTTTTAGAGCGACTGATATGCACGTTGGTTTTTTCCAAAATGGAAATGACAGAGAGAAACATAAAACGATATAAACATGAGGAAAAAAAACTCCCTGACTACATTTCACAAAAGTTAATCTTAATGCTTATAATACATGTATCGAAATGGTCGGTGAGCCTGAATATGCCAGTATTTTCTACTGCTGTTAAACGCACAGAGAGAAAGCATTTTCGTAATTTTCAAACAAGAGGAAAAAGCCATACAAAGTATTACATTGAATGCGACATAGAGAATGAATATGAGTACGAGAATGAGAATAGGAGAGAGAGAGAGAGCGGTACTCTCCTATGGTCTGGATAGCTCTGCGGCTGCGATGGATACATCTGAACCGTTTTTATGCTATATTGGCCCCAATGCAATGCAGGCAAACGATAAACCAAAAGCCATCCCTCCGCACTTGGGTTTTATTCGGCAGTAAGAATGTATTTTTCGAACATTTTGTGCTCAACTATCTTATAACTCAAACTGACATTAAAATCGGTCGTCGAATCGACAGCACTTTGGTTGGCTGCTTGGTTGATGGCATTGCCGTAAACACACATAAAAAAAATAAAAGAAAGAACGAAATAACCGAACCAAACAGAACAGAACAGAAATGAAACGAAACGAAGAACGAACAAGAGAATAATATAAGACGAGAATGGATGATGGAAAAGAAGAAAAAGAAGAAGTATCATCAGCAAAAGAAGCAAAAGGAGGAAGGGGAGGAGGAGGAGAACGAGAAGAGAATAAGAACGGCTTTGTGCCTCGGTTACATTAATGGCATGTCTTTCTCTTTGCTCTCCGTTCGCTTTCGATGTTTCATTATTATGAAAACGAAGAGGAGTTTTGTATTTGAAGTACATACAAAGTCGGACACGATGGATACGAACAAAGTAATTTTTCGTCGAAAATATCGTCTCTAAAATATACGCAGTGTACAGAGTCAGAGAGACCGAGTCAGAGGCAAACAGCATACCAAACAAAAATGAAGTAAAGCAACTAAAGCAAATTGAATGTTCGCTTTAGAGCAAAACGAGTGAAGAGAGGCGAGAAATAAAGAAAGAAGAGAATATATATATATATATATATATGCGAAGAAGAAGAAAAAAAAACGACCATACAAAGAACGACCTAACAAAACACACACAGTTTGCAGCATAGAGACGAAGGAAAAGCAGAAAGAAACGAGGAGAGAATAAAATGAAATGAAACGGACGAAAAAAGAAAATAACACCAACATCGAAAAACGAATGAATGCAGCAAAACACTCTGTGTTTGGATGAAGAACAAGAGAAGCAAAGCGAACGAAAATTTTAAACGAACGAATGAGCGTATGAAAGAAAACAACAACAAAAAAATGTATTATATATATACATATAGAGACAGAGAAATGATAGGGAGAATGAATGATTGAGAGGTGAGAGGGAGAAAAAGAATACCCAACAACGACCGAACAAGCATATTCACAGAACAACGGAGCAGCGACGGGCAATGGTAATACACTGGGAAATGTGTATATGACCCGATATAAGAAGGGAACGGCGCAGCTCAAACACAAAATTTATACAAAATCGTGTGTTCACTCTGTTCGCATATTCCGATATAGTTGCTGGATGTAACAGCAGCCGATATTTTTTAGCGTCCGACACATTTTGTATGAAAATTGTTCGGTACTTGAGTACCGAACGCTTGTTATGCCAAAAATTGACATTGTACTCACTGTCGAGCTGTACAAATGATGGTGTTTCAGTGCTCTCGAGCACACACATATTTTCGTTTCAATATAAATTTTGTGGTGCTGTCGTTGCTCGTTGCTGCGATATTGTGGCATATGCAGTGAGCTCAGTTGCTGTTGTTTCAGAATCTGTTTTGAAGCCTGTGTACTGCTGAACGATCGAAAATTTAACATTCATAGGCAGGCGTTCGTTCATTTATTTTCTATAAGCGCGCACAAAGCACAGAAAAATAAAAAGAGAGAAAAAAAAAACCAACAAAAACAACAAAAAAGAAGTGAAGAGAAGAGAGAAGAGGAAAACACAGTCAGCCAGCCAGCAGACACACTCACTCATTTCACTTGAAATACACGTATCGTTGTGTTTGTTTGACTCGATTGCGAGGGCTAAAATATATATATATATCGTTTTGTGTACATCAAACCAAGCCAAGCCATGGCATTGCTGTTAGTCAGTCGATAATATAATACACGAGGCGAAGCGAGAAACAGCAAATGAACGAACGAACGATGGAACAAACTAACGAGAATAACATTAAAGTATATGACGTTTTTGTTCAAGCTGAACTGAGCTCGAGCACATATATGTATAAAATATATGGCGGATAATATGATGTGCTGGTTTATTCGAATTTATAATAAGAGCTAAATTGTGCACTGCTGCTGCCGTTGCTGCCGTTGCTGCCGTTGATGATGCACGTTTGTTGTTGTCATTTCGTTATATGCGCGTCGTCGACATCGTCGTTCGGCTTTTTGTTCTTGTTTTTGCTGCTGCCAGGTTTTTTTGTTTTTTTTTTTTTTTTTTTTTTTTTTTTTTGTTTTGTGTGCTCTATTCGTATTGCTGCTATTCCTCTGAACCTCTCTCTGATGATTGCTTGTTGTACTGTTTACTTCGGCATTAATGCCGTACATTTTTCGTGTATGAGTGTCTATAGAGAACAAGATATGCCATCGCAAAATGCGATGTGATGTGTTTTTAACTCGTATAATATGCGTGTTTCTCGCATTTATATACGGGATTCAAATCGTTGGATGAAACGAAAGGGAACAAAACACTGTATAGAATGAGCGAAGCCGACGCAAATCTACACGGGATGTGTTTAATGCTTTTTATTTCAAGTTTTCGAGTTGCCTGTTTATGCTGTTTGTTCAAAGTGCTGTGTGTTTTTTTCGGTATGGGAAACGAAGCAAACGATGAAGAAGCACAAACGAACGAATTAAGAAGAAGACGACAACGACGACGACGACAACGACAAACGAAAAACAACAACAAAAACAATAAAGTAGAAAAAAATATATATCGCGCGCGCGATAAATCGAATCGAAACGTCGAAAATAACACGCAGTGTTCAGAGTTTTGCCTTTATGAAGCAAAAATCGAGTCGACGATTTTGAACATTGCGAATATACATTACACACAGAAAGTGAGAGACAGAAAACATAGCTCAGCACAAGCACACACACACACACTCACAGTTAGTTGAGAAAATCAGCCAAGCCAAATCAAATCGAACCAAACCATGCCACACTATACAATGTTATGCTTTGCCAAAGCATTTGTGCCAACAAATCGTTTTTATTATTATCAACTGAGTTTTTGCTCGAGTTTATTTATACTATTTATTACATTTTCTAGAATGACGTTTGCCCCCTGTGCTTCACAATCATCATTGGATTTTTCTGTCGATTTTGTTGGTTTTTTTCTTTTTCTTCTTCGTTTTCTTTCTTTTCTACTTAATTTTCATTCGTCTATGTGCATTAGTCGCGCTAAAATCGAAAAGAAACTCAAGCAAGACAAATATAAAACAATCCTTATTCAGACATTTATAATGGCAAAAAATTGTTATTATAGATTGAGAACAAGGAGTAAAAATATGATTTCATTTCATTTCGATTACTTATTATTTCATCTATTTTGCCAAATTAAAGACAGAGAGAATGAGATAGAAAGAATCAAACGAATAAATAGTGTTGATTCTTAATTTTTATATGCCCTTTGCCATTCCAAACAACTCCTTATTTGATGTGACTTATCGCAACAAATGTATTGTTGATCATTGAAAGAAACAAAAAATGCGGCGTTTCAATTGAAAAGCCCCGGCAGAGGAAAATGAAAATAAAAAAGAGGGAATATTGTGACCGAATCATTGTGGGGGGAACATGTAACGAGATAACAACATTGAATGATAAAAGACGAATAAATTCTTTAGAATGAAAGTAGCCGTCAAATTCTGACATGGCACAGACATGAAATATATGTATGAACGCACGACATATCTCCGTAAAAACATTATCGCAAAATACCTCCATAGTAATAAGTATCAATCGTGAACCATTGTATTTTTTTGGCATTTTAGTAGTAAATGTTAATAAAATCATTAATTCAGAAACCATGTTATTCGAACTGTATTGAAGAATATATGAAAAAGAAGAAAAACAACAATACACACGGCATATTCTGTCGCACTGTCACCAAATTGCGTTCCTAGAAAGCCGAATGTTGGTTTGATGTAAACACGCGACATTGGCAAATAGTTTTAAATAAAACATAAATATTCGCTACATGCATTGAATGCGGCCCCATTGACAGTATTTTCGGTGTATTCGGCTTTGACTTTGTACTTTTTCTTATTTTCTTTTATTTTTCTTTCTTTATTTCTCGTGTAACATTCTACTATTCGGTATGCACTTTTCGTTTCTGTGAAGCGAAACAAAACGCCGCAACTTGATCTCTATTCAGTATTCTGTAATTACATATATACAGTCCATGCATGCGATGGTTTGATGATGACGATGTCGTCGTCATCAACATGCAACGGCAAATATAATTTGGAGCCCCTTTTCTTCTTAGTTTTTGTTGTTGTTGTTGTTGTTGTTAATACATTCAATGGCATGGTGTGCACACGTTTATCGAACTCCAGTTTTTCATTAATTATTCCACGGGACAAGAGTTTTGAGTTCAATTAATTGGAACGACTAATGGCTTTGAATATCTGAATTAAAAACACCGGCAAATTTGTGATTTTGCGACGCTCAAATACCATGCTCTTTTCTACATCAAGAATCCGCATACGTTAACTATTCAATAGCAATGTTTACATTTCCGTTTGTGCTAGAGAATTTGTTGTTGGTACCAGGGCATGTGCACTTGAATGAAAAGAAAAGTTTTTCGTCTCTATCTGCATCTGTCTATGTATGGTTTTTTTTTGTGTATATTCATCCGAAGAGAGAAAATATCCGCGTAGTCACGAAAAATGATTATGTGAGGATGTTCGCTACCAGTAAGTCGTAACATCCATAAAAACAAAAAGTACAACAATTTAAACTGGCAGCCACAGCAGCATAAACGACAATGAAGAGAAATAGAGTGAAAAAAAATGTACGCGATAAAGATTAAGACCGTGTGTTTTGTTTCTGCACGTACGCATTACTGTGGAAAGTGGAGTAGAAAATGTGCGCTCATGTGTTTGCATTTTGATTTGGCGATTCTGAGTGTTGTTGTTTTGTTGTTTTTCATCTTTGTATGAAAAGCGCTCTGCAGAAGCGCAAAAAAAACTTTAAGAAAAATAAAAAGAAGAATGAACAGAGAAACAAGCGACAAAGTAAAAGGAGCGACCGATCGGATTGTTGATATTTCATTTATTTATTTATCTTTAGTTGCAGCGCAAAGAACGCATTGCAAAAAAAAAAAAAAATGTTTGTTGTGTATTGCGTCGGTTAAATGGATATATTTCGGTCGCTTGGATTGGATAACTTTGAATGAGCGTGTTTATGAATTTTATATGTTAAAGGATCACCATGTTTATCTTTATGCCAACGAAACATTGGAATGAATGGATTCCACTTTTTGCGGGATGCATACGTGTAATTCACGATAAGGATTTTCAGCTGCTTTTGCAATGGCAATCGGTTAAGACTGTGCAAACTTCGGGTCGCAATAAATTTTGCTGAACCGAAAAAGGGCGACCGAGAGAGAGAGAGAGAGAGCAAAGGAGAGTGTGTTGAATAGCAATTTGGCGCGCATTCCATTTGGATTGTATTCATATGCTTTAGTAGCGTCTTTCAATTCTTGGTCGTATACATTGCCAAAGAAAATGTTTACATAAAATATAAATATACACCTACGATGACCATGCCAAACAACGATGAGAACGATACGAATGGGAAGCACATGCTTTTAATAAATGCAAGTTTACTTTAGTTTTGGCCAGCAATTTGAATTTAACTTGAAAGGCATGGGTAAACTGAAATCGAATGAATCACATGCACACATTTATACAAAATCATGTCGATGCGAAATGTATGCAAAAGATGCCATGATCATGGAATTAATGCAGAACAACGCTTCTTCAACGTTCAATACACGTGCTAAAATGTGTATACTGTATAGATTCCTGAAGCTACATCAAAAATCAAACGGCATACACTTAATTTACTCATATCCATTGCATGCAACCATATCGTTCAAGCAATTAATATTTACTTGTTACTTTTGCTCTCTTCTGTTTGCTGTTTTCTCTCTCTCTCTCTCTCTTCTCCTCTCTTGCCCTTTCTCTTTCTCTCTGCTCTTCATTCGCGATCTCTATCGAAGATAAAACCCTAATTTCAAAAACATGTTTAAGAATCAAAGGATTTTTCGGCAACGGATTCCCATAATGAGCAACAAATTATTGGGCGATTTGATGTGACAAGCATATGCATTTTTGATTACACTAACACGTTGCCTAATTGTTTACCAATTTCACTGTTTTCGTTTTGTGCGTCGTTCTTCTTCTTCTTCTTCTTCTTTTATGTATATCGCTGCCCGCGCCGGCATCGTTCAGTGTTCAATTTATGTTCCACTGTGCATTACATGAGCGCCCACGTCAAGCAATAAACATTCATTGCGAAACCAAAACGCAAAAAGGAAGCACTAACAACAAATGCCACATAAAACATACTTTAATCCATGCATACGCAATGCGAAAAATGGGTTTTCGTTGAAAACAAGCCATTGAAACCAAATATTCGAGTCTCTCATACCTCAATCCAAAGCCACTTGTCTATTTTTCATGATGGAAAAGAAGCAAAAACACTTTTTGTGCATTCTTTTTTTTTTTTTTTTTTGTTATTTCACATTTTAATCGTCACATTTATGTAGAAGCTGTGTGTTTGTGAAACATTTTTGGAAAATTGCCCGAAATTCAAATGCGGTAGATTTTTTGGATCTTAAATTGACAACAACATTAAAAATAAACTCAACAACGTACTGAATATATGCGTCCGATGGCCGATTAAAATTCTTTATCATATACACGACGCGATACACAATCGACATTTGGACTGAACGAAACAAAGCACACAAAAGGGATAATTTATACCTAAATGCTTAATGAATGGAATATTTATAACGGATTCTATGAATGATTCGCATGACTCACACGATGTACACACTCTTTCGCTCTGTTTCTGCCTCATTCTTTGTTGTTTTCTCTATGTGTACGATAAATTTAAAGCGAGAAATGTGAACATAAACAAATATAAAACAGAAAAAAAAAAAAATAAAATAACAAAATTGTGAGACCCAAATATGCCGGCTTTATTGAGATGAAATTTTCAACGTATTTGAATTGAGTGTTTTTAGATGGGCACCGTCTGAATATTCCATGAAATTTCCGCATACCCGGTTTATCGTTTATAGTGCGTAACCTTATTGTATGCGTGTGTATGGCACGGAATTACGGAATTTAGCCAAATGCATATCAAGAGAGATAGAGATGTGATGCTATTGATGCTGTGTAATATATGGTTACATCATCGTAGCCGGTGTTTAATTCCGAAGTGTGTCAAAATTGGGGACAAAATGTAAACAAAAGTGTTATTTAGACCATGAGTCAGAGACACATGTGCGACGGCAAGATTTACAGTTGCATCGTATTGAATAATGTCAATGGCAAAGATGCACAGGCGATAACGTAATTCTTGTTGTTGTTATTGTTGTTGTTTTTTTTTTAAACAAATCAACAATTCATTGATAAAACGTATAAAATGTAAAGTGAAAAAATATAGTCCGCTGATGTTAACTGTACGGAAGCATGAACATTTTTTTATTGTTATTACAAGCGCGACTATAAGTTACGTGACACTTAATCATTCTGAGATTACAGTTCATAATAATCTCATTTGGTGAACTCTGTCCATTGGACGCGATAACAAATATTGTTGTCAAAAGGCCATCATAAATCAATAAACAGGAGAAAAAGAGAAAAAAATCGTATTTGCAGAACGAGATGTGGATGACAAAAAAAAAAAAAAATTACGTACGAACGCGATTGAAACGATAAAAAAAACGTTAGTTTGAAGCGAATAAAAGGAATAATCAAAATGGTCAATGAATGTTAGCCTAGCTAACGGCTACATATGAATTGCAATCGCAATGAAGAAATAATAATAATAAAAAAAAAACGAGAACAAATTGCCAAATTAATAACAGAGTCATGTGCTCAAGTGGTGTACAACCGCCAATTGAATTGGTCGCTTCCTAAAAACCGTTTTCATATTGAGCGAGAGAAAATGTTTTTATCGTTGTCGTTTCGTCGACTCTATCGTCGATTTACGGCTTCTTCGTAATGGGTTTTTTTGTTTTCTTTCTTGTGCTCTTTGCATTGATACCGCTAATATATAAATATATATATATATATATATATATATTATATATGTATCGAATGAATCCGGGTATATAATGTAATATAGAGATTATACACAAAATGTGATGTAATGCGTGTGAACGGAATATTGCCCATTTAAAAAGAAATCGAAAACGAAGGCAAAAAAAAACACCGCAAAAAAAAAATAAATAATAAAAACAAACCGAACAAACACCACCAACAACAACAACCGGGAAAAAGGAGCAAAACATATGTTTTTTCGAGTATATAATTCGATGGTATGCGGTACACAAACACGCGTGCTGCCGATACGATATGATATGATAATAAGATGTGTTCTATCCGTCGGAGATGTATACTCTCTCGTTGCTCTTTTTTTTTTATCTTTCTTCCTTTCACTTTCTACATTTCATTTTTAACACAGTGCGTTCTACAGTACCCGCTATTGTCTCATGCTTCTCGGAGTACATTTATTCAATTTTTTTTTTCTCTCACTTTTTCTCCTCTTACTCTCTTTTTGTAAATACGCGTTGTGCTTTTGTTTTGTTTGCCTTTTAAATAATTCATTTGTTCCTGTCTTTCCGAATCGGGAATATTCACGTGACTTGCGATTAAAACAAAACATTCGTGATTCTGTTGTTTTTGTTGTTGTTGTTGTTATTATTGCGATTGTGTATATGTATTTTTCCACTCGAAATGAAAGAAAATTGTGTCTCGTATTGATAGCGAGTGTGTATGAGAGAGAGAGAGAGAGAGAGAGAGAGAAGACAATTTCTTTTGTTTCTCATTACCTGATGCGGTGAATTTGATGGTTGTGGCGGTTGTGGTGAAGGACTCGGTGCATGCACTGGACTTTGAGCTGTGACATGATGCTGAGGTGAAGACGGTGGATGTTGATGTGGTGCATGTCCATGTGTTGTTTGTGTTGCTGGCCCCGTTGGTGGTGGCCATGGTCTCGACTGATCTGTCGGATACTGCAGAAACAATAAAGATAAAGAAAAAAATCCATCAAACATTTTACTAAATTTGAAAAATATATAGTTTTCATTTGAATTGGGAATTTATTAATTCAGCCAAATTCACCAGTTAATTATCAATAAATTCAAAGTAAGAGAATATATATAGGTAAAAAATGTCATTAAATTACCTGATGTGATGCCGGATATGCAGGCCGATGATTCGTACCGGTGGCTACACTGCCTGGAGGTGTTGGATACCGTTGTGGATAGGGCGAATATTGCATAGCACCAGCTGGACCTAACTGACCAGATTGATTCTGTTGCGGGGGCGGTGGTGGATATGAACTCATTGATGGATGAATTCGTGCCGCATTCTGTATTCAGGCAGGTTCAATGTTGTTATTTTTTTTGGGCGAAAGGAGAAAATGGCAAATAGGTTCACTTTTTGCTAATCGCTCTACTTTAACAACTACTCATAGCGACTACTAGGAATGTCATTCATCACAGTTCTACATTAAGAGAATCACCTCAAATGATCAAAGTTTTTTTTTTTTCTTCAAACTATTTCTCACCCTTTCTCAATTTTATTTCGATTGATTTTCCAAATAGCTGGAAAACATGACCAATAATACAAACCTCAACTATTTTATTGTCATTTTTTGTTATATATATTGTATTACTTGCTTTGCACATATAAATAAATATATTTTTCATAACCGTATGAAAAGCAATCAAAGATATAACCAAGTCATTTATTCATTGGATGAACTGGGAAAATGGCAGTATTTTTTTTGTTTGACGTCGTTTATTAAAATATTATTAACTGCAATGTGGTACTAAAATTCAGAAGAGAATATAGCTAACCAAAACGGATAGAACAAAATAGAGTAACGAAGCAAAAAAGAACTAGAAGAAAAATAATTTAAAATGCAATCGAAAAATATGCATGGAAATTCACATTTGAATGGAATTTAATTGATGATATGATTGCATAACTCATCCAACTCGTAGTTGTTGTCGATGGTCGTCCGTTGTCGTTTTTATCGTTCTTATTGTTGTTGTTATGAATCGATTCAATACTAAACATACACATTGGAATGCAATGGAACGAATCGAACGACCATTGTTCGCCAATGTTGATGTTATTATTAATAAATTATGAATCGATGGCCGAAAATTGGTTTTGCAGCAGTCAGGCAACATCAAAATGCAAATTGCTATTCACACTCTCACAGTTACATGGAGAGAGCGAGAGAGCGAGAGAGAGAGAGAGAGAGAGATTTCTATATACATATATAAAAATATAGAAGAGACGGAGAGTATCAGCATAAGACAGAGTGAGAGATCGAGAGCGAGTGTGAAAGATAGTAAAGGCCAATCTGCACAAATTGCATACGGTTGAAAAATGACGCGTAAAATTTTCGATTATTTACCATGCAAATATTGTAGGTTTGTTGCGAAAGAGAGAGAGAGAGAGATAATAACAGAGGATAGAGAGAGTGCAAGGTAGAGAATGAAAGAGAGCTAGTATGCATTCAATTTGGGAGTCTTTGCGATGCATATTGTGTGTCATTTGGCGTTTGTGTTGCGCGTGTGTACACATAATTGCCATACAATTGATACAGCCATCAACAAAAGCGATTCTATGTCGGATGTTCTCCTTCGCATAGCTTCAAAATCGATTTGATTCAAAATTGTTGTATGCCTTTTATTATAGCAATTCTATTGGTATGAAACCGATTGTTTCGTATTTCAGGGCACAACAACAACAACGACAGCAGCAGCAGCTGCTAACGCCATCGAAAACTAGACAATTTTCCTACGATTTGCATGCTTATCATTTATGAATAATCCAAATGCATATCAAATGTTTCGAAATCATTCAGTCTTGTATAGCCATCTAATCAAAGCCAAACCGATCAACGTAACTGGCCTAGTATTCAATGCTGCATTTATTCCTGTTTGCCATATAGAAAACTTAAATCGAAAGTACTTGATATGCACTGAAATGCAACATACTTTCGCATTTATTGAATATATTACGATGAGCTGCAGTTATCGAAGTTACCATACCTTGCTGTATTCATTTGTATGACATTTTCACTTTAATGATGGTCGATTCATCTCTCTCTCTCTCTCTCTCTCTCTTTCTTTCTTTCTTTCTCTCTCTCTCTCTCTCTCTCTCTCTCTCTCTCTATTTCTGTTTCTCTTTCGCTCTCATTTTGTCTGTCTCTGTCTGCCTCTCTGGTGGGTTTCCTTATCCGTGTCATTAGTCCATTTATCAAGATTGATTGAAAAAGATGATGAGAACAAAACAGCAGACGATGTCAGGGCGAATTAAAATCACAGTTTTATGTGTGTTTGCATTCGAACGATAATTATTATCTCATTATTCATTTGAAAAATTTAATAGTTCGACGCCATTGTGCAACACAATCAGCCATTGTCTTCGTCGACATCATCATCGCCATTGTTTTATATTTTCATTTCGTTCGGAAGAGACAAACTTTATTCGCTTGTTTTCGATTTCAAGCTTTTCGTTTGTCTATTGCTATTTCCAATATAATCCACAATTTGAAAATTGCCAACCAAACGGTATACGCATACCGACAATGGAAAAGCGCAGCACTCATACATCAGAGGGCAACAACATACAGACATACAGAGAGAAAGAGTGAAAGAGAAAAGTATCGTTTACCACATACAAAATCGTTGGTAGTGTGATCTGTTTCGGTGAGGATGCGATCGATAATTTTCCACCAATGGCACATGCAGAGAAAATTCCATGCCAAAGAGGTGGAGCCGCGTGCACGTTCACAGACACAAACAATTCAGGATGCGTTTCTGTTCGATGCTTTTCGTTATAAATTCGACTCTATAGCTATGCTCCTTTCACACCATACACGATAAGGGAAAAAAGCTCTCCACACAAAAACGCCGACACAAAGCTTCGCTATATATCAATGTATGTGTTTGTATCGAATTGAATATACACTGGCTCGATGCCGAAACAGTGTTATTCATTCGTTGCTTGAATAGAGCATAGTGCCAGTAGTAATTTTTCACATCGCTTTTTTCCATGACAGTTTTTTCTCTTTCACTCTGAACACTGTAAATTCTTGTATGTTTGTATGTTTTGTATGTACGCATGTATTTGTGTATTGGCCGATATTGTTGTTGATTCTGAACACACGTACACAAAACGAGAGAATAAGCGTGACGATGAATTTATTCAATTCGAATTCGAATCTATCATTTCAGGCGCTGCGAACTGAAATACGCGTTTGTTATATTTTCTGCATTAAAACAACACAAACGACGCCATTAACATTCCAATAAAATAATGATATTGTTACATCTTTTATCAATGTATGATGCCATTTTAAGCGTATGTGTGTATATAGTCCTCCTATCTGTAGCTGTATGTGAGAGACCGTGTTTGGAAATGTCGATTCGAGCCACTGTTTTTGGCAGCGCAAGGATGTTATAGAAACGATTTTATGATTTATTTTACTTGCTTTTTTATTCGACGCCAAACAATTTCAAGCACCAAATAATTTTTGCTCAATTTTTTTTTTCCTATCTCTCTTCCTTTTTCCCTTTCTCTCTCTCTTTTTCTGTGTGTTTTCATCTTCAATTTATTTATTTTTTCTGGAGTGATGTCTATTTTGCTGTCAGTATATTCTGTCTCTCTGCCACGTTTCAAATTGTCAAACATAAAAATGATATTATTTCACGATGAAATTACAGCATGAATATACCGACAATTGAAGCAGCCACAACACACCATGCATGATAGCAATGCAGGTGATATTGGATTTATGTGTTAAAAATGGTTGCGGAGTATCGGCATTTTTTTTATTGATTCAGTCGAAAAGAATATAGAGAAATTATAGAGGAATCCAACCAATTTCATATCTCTCTCCATTCTCTAGGTAGGGCTAAACGGTCGTTGATTTTACAGTTTTGTGTGTTTGACGATAGGAAGGAAAGTATGCGCACAAATCAATTCAATCATAACATTTATTTCTTTTTTTTCTCTCATTCGTTCATACATTTATGTTATAGTAGCAGTTTCTCTTATTCTCTGGATTGGATGTGCCATTTGCTTTTCATCTACATTGGTGATTATTTTTGTACAATTTTTTTTTTGCTAGCGTCACTGATTTTAAAAACAAAAAAAGCCAAATTAAACATGGCAGAATGTTATAAATTATATTTTCGATTTGGTTGTTACTTTTTTTCTGCTTTTGCTCTGTACTTGCGTAAATGTTGCCCAGTGGCGTGCGTTTTTTTTAATTTAATATTTTTTTTTTTTGTTTCATGATGTTAATACATTTTACAAAAACATGATCCGATGCGTTCCGTTGCAGCTTTTATTTATTTTTATTTTTTTTTTTTTTGCAGCATAAAACAAAATGAATGCAACATTTTATGGAACAAACATACAAAAAAAAAAATCCCAACCTAATCTATTCAATGTAATTTAATCGCTGAATTTCCATTAAATGTTGCATATTTTTTTTGCGTGTGTCTCTCTCTATGTTGCCAATGAAATTCGTTTTTATTATTCACAATGCCGAGATGAAGCGTGATGTTATCAGTGGAAAATTGAAAACTGTTGATAAATTTCGAATAATATTAATGGTTTTTATTTGTGTTTTGGAGTGTTTTATTTTATTCTCAGCGGAAAATTTAATGGTTCCATTCAAATGACTTCAAAAGCAGGCATTGCACACACAACTAATAAATTATGAAGGTTGTTTGTTGATGGGCCGGTTTTCAAAGGGGGTCAAAAGGTCAGGATATTCGATATTGTTTAATGGCTGTTAGCTATCAGACTTAACAGAAAGAATAAGAATGCTTAACACTTGATGCGGCCCATTTACATATGTATAATTGAACCTGTTAGGAAAGGCATTTCCTTTTTTTCTCTTTAGAATGGTTTTTCATGTGATTAGGTCGAATAAAAGCAAGATAAATATGAGCAAAGCAAAGCAAAGCAAACCAAACCAAACCAAACAAAAGAAAGACGAAAGGTGTCAGAAGCAATTTGATGCAACTGAAAAGCAGCTGTATCCAAATTTTAACGATGAAAAAGAGTATGCTCAAAATGTAAACACAAAAACAGCATAAAGGCATCAATAATACCAAATGATGAATATGATGAAGAGAGTGAAAAAAACAGACACACTCACACGTACAAATCGTGTAAAATACATAAGAAATGTGAAAACGAAAAGCCGGTGTTCGTTGCAAAATAAATGTACACTGTACACATGTCGTCGCACATAATATGTGTATTTTTGTACATAATATTGGTCGCATTTCTATATAAACACACATATTTTAGATACTGTACACAAGATATCGACCGGCATTTAGAGCGAGACTCTTTTTTTTTCGTTTTAGTTTGTTGTTTTTTTTTTTCTTTTTCTTTTTCATTTTATTTTTCGTTCTTTCGATTGTTTTGATTTTACAGAAGCGCGCGCAAACAAGCAATATAGATAGGACGAAACGGGAACACTGCGTGCAATAAGACGCAAATAAAAGGAAATCAAAGTCTTAACAATTCGTGTTGAATAAAGAGCAGTACGAGATGTGATACGGCAAAACATTCGAATGGAAAGCATAATAAAAGAAAAACAATTTTCAAGTAGTGTAAAAACTTTGTATATGGATCTTTCGTTTGATGTAGATACTCGCGACATTTTGTAATTTTATTTGTCATTTAAAAGAGTGACTTGAATTTTGTCGACATCGTTTAGCTGAGTGGTGAAATGTATATGTGAAAACACTTTTCATACATATAATAATGCTGTTTTTGTAACGCTATCAGTACTTGTATATATGCATAATTCGAATCATGATTGTCATCATTGTTGTTGGTTTGGTTTTCTGTTGTTGTTGATGTTCAGCCAGAGTCAGTATTACTATTTGCACACGAAATTGAGCGCACATGATTAGAAAATTTGCATGTAACGCACGTAAACATACGCACACACAAACACAATCACACACTCATACTCACACTTACACATTTATTCGGAAATTTACATACCGATATACCCATCCACCTTGCAATGGCATGAAAATGGAAAATAGCGGGCATATCAAAATCATCGTGCTTAAACTTTTCGAACTGATATTCCGTCTCTGTTTGACCTCCTTAATAATCGAAGCCACATATAAACATCAAAAATATATGTAGAGAGTAACCGCTGTAAATCGTCAAATTCAATGGACACATTCGGTGTGTACTCTATTCCGGCGGATAATATTGAAATTTTGCGTAAAGTAACACAATATTTCTCAATGCATGCATGAAGCATGTGGGTGTGTATGTGTACATTTAAGCAAGCACCATTTCCAGTTAGTACACAGTCAATACACATTTTTGTTGCTTTGATCCTTTTGCATTGTCAGTTACATGCCATTTGTTTGGCACATTGCAACGTTTTCTATCATTAAAATCAACATGTTTTAATGGAAAATGTTGTCGTATTTTATGAATGACTCTACACACAGAAAAAAAATTATGCACTATTCACAACCGTACGTTGTAATTGCCAAAATTCCAACATTTTCTGTATGAAGGTTGTGAATTGTCCAACAAATGTTGTAATTCACAATGGCTGGAAAAAAACGGAGTATTCACAACCTCCATACAAAAAATGTTGGAATTTTGACAATTACAACGTACGGTTGTGAATAGTGCATAAATTTTTTTTCTGTGTAGTTTGGTGTATTTCCCTTTAGAAAAAAGACACATTGTTGCTATTGATTCTCGTTCCTTATTCGCTTTGACATTGTCATGCGACATTAATAAGTTTCATTACATATAAAAAGATTTTTAAAATCAAAATTCTCTCAACTTTTCAATATATACAAAGGGACAGAAAAAGTGCATGAGACAGCGTGTGAGAGAAAGCATTGTTCGTACGTGCATTGCATTGGTATATGAAATCATGAAATCAAGAGAGCGTTTCTAAATATTCGTCTTTAATTTCCATGTTGCATAATCATTTATTAAAATATTTTGCAGATGTACATTGAAACATAGAATGGTGCTTGAAGCCATTTAACCTCATAAAATGCATCGTTTGATGTGTACCCGTTGGCATAATCAACACATTTAACCGGCAATCTCATTTCGAACTTCTCATGTGTACCGTGCAACGCCTTACTGAACACACTACTGCGAACTTCAATTGAAACGTGCTAATCGATTTAATCATATAGAACTGTTTTATTTGTATTTTTTCTTTACTTCTCTCTCTCTCTCTCTCTCTCTCCCTCGTCTTTCCTTTGTTTCTCTTCATTCATTTGGTACATCTTGCTCTTGTATTCACACACTTTGTGCGTTTATGCCGTAATTGAATTTGTGCTTAGTATTTAAGAATTTATGCTTGTCAAACAAATGCTTTTAATTGCACTTAGTTTGGTATTGTAAAGCCTTTAGTTTATTAGATGGACTATATTGCTTCTTTTGTTTGAATTGCTTTTTAATTTTTTGTCCATTTGTATATGTTAAAGACACATAGATGACAAGGCACTTAGCTTTCATGTATATTTATGATCCAGCTTTCCCAAAAACACGTTCACTTCTCTTCCGGCTTTTCTTTTATTCCAAATAAAAAAAAAAAGATTACAACGATCAATAGACCAGTTGGAAATGGATTTTGGGGTGCGTACATTATATTCATTGGATTCAACACCTGTATACATGGCTAAAGGCTCACACATCAATTCTACAGCAATTTTAAATGATTTGATGGACAACGATTCGATTTTGTAGTCTAAGCTACTTAACGAATTAAAATTGAATCCAATCGAATTGACAAATGACCATTTCTACTACTACGTGATATGTGATATTGAATCATATAATCCTTTGCATTGTATTTACACAAATCGAAGAAATGTAGAATTCGATACGATAACGAATTTCATCTCATATGTAATCAATCTTCGTTTTTTCTCTCTCTCTCTCTCTCTCTCTCTTTCTTTCTTTCTCTATGTATTTGCATTAAATCCATTTCCTAAAGTCACAAAAATCAATCGAAATCATCTATTGCAATTCAAAATCTGAACTGCTGCCACTAACGATGAAAATAACTCAAAGTTTAAACGATATCATTTATAGAAATAAATAATCATTTGTTTAAAAGTATCAATTTCATCATTGATCGATCATAGTCGAGATTTGAGAATCCAAAATCAAAATTCAAGTGGATTCGAACGTGGGTATATACTGTGGATTAAGTAATTATCATCCGTTCTATTCATACCATTTTATTTGTTGTGTTTTTTTTTTTATTTCTTTTTTTTTTTGTAGTTTATGCCAGAAATGATAACGCTGTTGTCTCGTGTTCAATTTGTTTTTTTCCTCTGTTCAGTTATATTATCGTTTAATTGGAATCGCGTGCTTTGTTACAAGTGTTCAATTAATTGTGAAAAGGAATGGCCGGTTGTTGTGTGTTTCAAAATGAAAAATGTGTATGGTTATTGTATGTATTATTTGCTTCTCTCACTTGGTTTGTCGTCAGTGATTTTAAGGTTAGTAAACCGTTTGGCTTCAACTTTAAAAACAATAACAGACAATGTTTATTATTTTGTTGACATTTTCATATCGTTGTTTGCCAGTTTATTGACATTTCAAATGTAAATTTATACTTATCTTGGTAATTATTTTTTTGCAATACTTTTTTTGGAGCAATTATAAGTCCCACGTTTTAACGCGAAAAGCCAAAATATTCCTCATTTCGTTAATGAAATGGACTTTATTATTTTTTATATATGTAGATTCGACAAAAGACATGTCGTATATAAAACCCCAATATTGACATAGAGTGTAATGATAATGTTTCTGAATAACGGTAGCATATCAAAATACAATGCGGCATACAAGAATGTACTGAGATCCACTCAGCTGTTGAAATTCGCGTGAAAAAAAAAATATTAAAACAAGATTGTATATGACACAATGAAGAAAGAAAACTACCAACAACTTTAAGAATGGGAAAAGAGAAGCGCTCTGTCGAGCGGAAAACAAAATCGATAAAATAAGTTTATGTTTATTTTAGTTTAGGAGATTCGAGGATAAAAAAGAAACAACAACAACAACAACAATAATAATAATAATAATATTGATTCGTAGTGAGCGAATAAATGAATGAATGAATGAATGTAAAAAGAGATGAGAAAGGAAGAAAAAAAATGTGAAATAAAATGTATGGCAAAATTGCGAAAAAGTACAAAGGATATGGAAAAAGCATCGACACGGTGTCAAAGTATAAAATTCCGAAGCTAATAGACATGAAAAATGAACACAAAAATAATAATGACAATAATATTCAACAACAACAATCAACATCGTCATCATTACAATAGCAGAAACCGAATATAATGGGAAGAATGAGTAGTTTGTCGAAATCGTAGGAAAAGAGCGAAAATCGTCTCATGATGACGACATCAGCGACGGTCTATACAAAGTTACGGAGATTTATGTTTATATACATATGCATGTATTTTGATTAAACAAAAAAACTTCTTGTAGGTCATGTACAGCATATGATATCGTACACAATCCATACACAGTGATATACACCACATATATATATATATATATATATTTACCGAAAAGAAGTGAATAAAAAAAAAATACAACAACGGCACAGCTCTCTCAATATATTAGAGAAATGAATGAACGAGAAACAATTTAGAGTATGGCATTCCGTGTTTACGTATGGCTCTTTTTTTCACTCTCTCAATAAAGAATATTCCGTTGTATTCCTTTACTGCATAAATATAATATGGGTTTTACATTCGCATTTTGAATGGCGTTGGCTAACATACAAAAGAGATATATAAACCATAAAATATGCATGCATGATGATGACGCACCACACAAAAGCAAATGGAATAAATGCAATAAAAGCAAACGAGATAGTGATATTGATTTGCCGGCACCGATGTGGTCTATAATATGCATACCAGTAGTCACTCTTACTTAACACACAACCCATCTATCTCTGATAGAGGAAAAACCCAAAACATGTAATCTATTGGCAAATATCCCGGCATGCATGTCGTGGTTCTCGTATGTATGTATTACATGCATTAGATGCATTGACATCATGCTTTCTCTCTGAAATTCATTCTTTTTACACTATCAATGGTAACTTTGAAAACGCTCTATCTCTATCTCTATCTCTCTTTCTTTCTCTCTTTCTCTCTCACTTGTTAAACTAAATCAAAAATGTGAATATAAACACACGAAAACCGATCGAATAGCAGTACGGCAAAGATATACAGAGAGATGAGTGTGAAAAAAAAAATACAACGACCATCACCGAAACCATCGAATGCCAAGATGAGAACAAAATATTCAATGAACCAAAGCACATGGCCAATCATACAGATGAGCTTTGTTATGCCTTTATTATAACACGTTTATTCAATATGTACTCAGAATTGATTACGAAACCGCGCTTATTTTGGCGAATAAACAAACAAATGCAAATGATATTCATTGATTACTTTTTAGCAGCTGGTTTATTGATTTATATTTTATCTCTTTTTCCCATTTCGTCATTTCTGTCGTCATTCACACACCATAATCAACCTTTGTTGGAACTTATTTCTTTTCCAGATAACCCGAGTGCAAATGGCAAATGAACATGTGATGAAGACGAAGAAGGGGGAAAAACAATGAACAACAAAATAGACAACATTTAATTTGTTTAAATCAATCATCACATTGGGGTCAAAAAGTTTGATGGCAATAGAAAAACACGTTTTATTAATAACACCTTGTTGTTCGATTTACGGATGAAATATTTGTAGCTATTACGTGCCTATTCACTAAAAAGTGTGAGTTGTTGTTATTGTTGAGCTCGAGTGCAGTGCAGTGTTGAGCTCATTCAAAAAAAAAAAGAAAAAAAACGAACAAGTGAGATCACACTCACACACATACAAACACGTTTATTTGAAAGTTATTGACACAAAAACAGAGGAAAAAAATTAAGAGCAACAACGTTCTGAATCGAACCACATTGCAATGACATTTCGATCGATATACGATGTATGCATGATGAAGACTGGTTTGATGCCTATAGTTTACTGCTCAAACATGCGGTACAAGTAAACGCATAGAAGCCATTTTCACAAACGAAATATATTAATGAAATTTTGAGAAATACCAATTCAAAATATTTGACTGAATGAAACAGAACACACATTATTTAAATTAATTGGTCTCTGTACACAGCACTGATCGAATCATAATTCAAATTATTATTAACGAAAATGCGATAAAGTGAAGCTAAAACCATGCTACATTGATACAATGAAATATACAAACGCACAAATATATAATACAGAGACAAACAAAAACACATACAACGTGGTGCTGTTGCGATTGTAGTGTCACATTTAGAAACTCATTAACTAATCAATGGCTTATCGAATGGTGTAGTGCACATTGTGCGGTCGAACACAAAATGGTGCGGGTGAGGGTTACTAAAATAAAATACACTAAAAACAAGCAAGCTCAAAGACAACGAAAACGGATTCAACTTGACGAACGATGGAAAGAGACATGCGATTTTCAATTCATTTTGGAGTTTGTTTTGTTTACATTATTTACATGAAGTTTTGCATTCACACGTTTCGATTGTTTTCTTGGCAATGGAATTGCAGCAACAGAGCAGCAGTGACAGCGGCACAGCAGCTGCTGCTTCTGCTATTGACGCTATATTTATTAGTGTTATATTTTCGTAGACTTGTTATTTGGTCGGCATTACTCTCTCTCTCTCTCTCTCTCTCTCTCTCTCTCTCGTTCTCTCTCTCTCGTTCTCTCTCTTTCTCTTTCTCTATCATAGTAAATATAATACCTGCTGGTTCGCGTGCGCTTTTATTATTTATGTCAATAAATTACTGAAATGAAATTGCCGATTAAATTGTAGTGATGTGAAGTGTGTTGTTGTTGTTGGTTCATTTGTATGCCGGGCGTTAATAGAGCCCCCATCATCTATGTGTGTGTGTGTGTGTATATGTATGGCCTATTATACTGATTTTGGTATATGTATTTTGATGGTTTTCATCTTTGTATGCGACTTATTAAAATGTCAATTTTAGCGGTAAAATTTACAAATTGCCGCACAAAAGCTAATTATCCATTCATTCTTTATTGTTTTGACCAGAATTTGAATGAATGCAATAATATTGCCGAAGGATTATTTATTATATTAGAAGCATAAATAGAAATTCGACACTCACTTAAGCGTAATGACAATGAATGAATCGGTTAGGTTCAAAATGTCAGTGTGAATTGTTGTATTGCAGTTTGTGACATGGAAATATGCGGCTGTCAAATGATTTATTACATTCTATATATGCATGTATTTTATATACAAAAAGGTGTGAAATACGATCGAATTTGAATTGAAAAAGGGAATGTAGATATGTTTTGTTTTTTTTTTTTTTTTTTTTTTTTTTTTACAAAATTGAAGTTAGATACAAATGAGGGTTTGAAACACTTGTTGTAATGTGATGAGACATTATATTTATTTCTTTTTTTCTTTGGATATTGTTTATTTTAGTCACTTTTATTGGTTATATTGGTTAAAACCATGTAAAACAAATGAATAATTGATTAATGACTTACCGCATTTGGAGGTGGTGGTCTGTATGCTTGTTGTCCCATTTGAGGGCTGTATGGACGCTGTTGAGGTGCAGCCGATGGATTCCACGTTTGGACACCATAGGCCGGCTGCTGACTCGTTTGTTGTTCGTAGCTATTTGGGTATCGATGATGATGGGGCTGCGGTGGACCAGCCGTCTGATGCGATTGCAATAATGAGTTTAAAGTTGGAGTTTGTCCGATTGGATTTGGTGGCTGCTGTGTTTGTTCTTGTGCTGCTTGCTCACCCGTATGTGGTGCATGAGTTGGATGAGGCGAATAAGATTGTTGTTGCTGCTGATTTGATGCCGATGTTTGTGGCTGTTGTTGCTGTTCATCAAAATAAATGAAATATCAAAGGAAACAAAAGTTATAACATGAGATTATGTTAAAATTACAAATTTTTATAAGAGAAATTCAATCGAAAACCCTTACGAATTAAGAATAAATATTGAATTAATGTTGTTGTTAAAAAAAACTTACCGGATATCTTTGTGGTGGTGGTCGATTTGGTGGCATTTTCATTTCAAGCCCTAACATTTAACGAGAAATTTATAATAATCAGTCAAAGACAGTTCAAAGACGTTGAATGTCTATTTAAAATGATCAAATAATTGCCGCGAGAAAATGTAATTAATAATGAGCTCATGATTGAAATAGCATTTGCAAACGTGCAATATTCAAACATTTGCTTAGAAGCGCCTATGATTGGCCAAGCATAAGCTGATTTTGTAAATTGAATCGTATGTCTTACCGCCAGGATGATATCTTCCGTACATATCCATGGGGGGCATATTTGGATCAGGGTAGCGACCGTATGGTGTCGCTTGTGGATTATACATATGTTCAATTGGTTGCTAAACAAAAGAAAGACACATTGATTCAACGCTAGTTTAATTAAGAAAATTATTCATTGCCAAATGTAAAATGACAAATATTCTTTATTTTATTTGATCTGTGTGTAAATTCTAGAGACTACCAAGTAATGTCAAATCGACCATGCCATTATTCTCACCTGCTGCTGATCTATTTCGGGTGGCATATGATGATGTTGCATTGGATGACCGTATGGACCTAAGTGCATGCCGCTTGCATCATTATGCGCTGGTGGCATTCCAACTGGACCAGCTGCTGCTGCACTATTCCCATTCGGTCCAGATGGTTTGCCTTTCTGTGATTCATTCATGTTTGACACATTTTTTGTTGCATCCAAATTGTTACCGTTTTGTGGGAAATTTTTGCCCGTTACATCGTTCATATAACTATTTTCACTAGTCGGCATTTGATTTAAGCTGTCATTTTGTTGTTGCGCCATTTTAGTTCTCAACACAACACAAAATAAATTACTAAAACCGTTCGTATTCGGCGGCGTTGCTCAATTTATTTGAGCCGTTGAAAATTTGTCGTTGATTTGTATACAAACACATTCGTTCAGTATCAATATAAACACACACATATAGAAGCAAAACAGAAAAAAAAACATATACACACGACACGCACCATCCGAAGCGCGCGCGTATGTCTCACGAAACACGTCTCACCGAAATCTATCTGAATAGAATCGTCCACATCGATTTTCAATACAAGATTTTTAGATTTGAAAACTTTCGTTGCTACACTTTTTCTATTTCAATTTTTCCCCGTTAACAATTTTTTTCTTTCTTTCTTTCTTTTATTTTTGATATTACTTGTCTATCCAAGTCACAATTAATTCGTTTCTCAATTTCCATTCACTTTGATTACACAACTGACATTTCTTCTTCTTTTTTTTTTCTCTGTCACGCTCAAAAATGGTTTGAATTTCTTTTGTATAAAAACACACTTCACTTGCTTCACTAATTTCTTATTATGCGCTTGCAACAAATTTTCAATAAATACAAATAATTATGCATACGATTCGATGGATATTTTGTTTGAAATTTCACAATTAGATTTGTATGCCAACACCCAAAACATCCGTTACATATTTGGAACTCCATAAATCAATTTTTGATTACTTCACATTCGATGTATTTTCTTTTTCACTGATGGTAATCTCATTCTGTATGTCACAATGCAAAAAGAAATAAATGAAAAACAAAAAAACATTAAAACTTGGGTATGAAAGAAAAAAAAAGATATGCATAGAAAAAAAAACTTAAATTACATGAAATCACATTAATTGTGCAAAAAACGCGTATCTTTTTTTTTTGCTCGAAAAACAAACCGATTTCAGAGTTTATGAACAAGTGAAAAACAACAACACTATTTCTCATCGAGATAGAATATTTCCACTGATTTCGGTGTCACATTCTTACATGAAAATTTCAATTGAGACAATGCACAAACCAGCAGTTTCAGCGAAAAAAAAACTGCAATATTTATTTTTTCCGAAATGCTGGCCCGATCGATGTTGCGGTTTTAAACGCTCGACCAATAAAACCTATTTTGGTCACATAAAATATAAAATGCTTCGAATCGAAATAAAATGTGGCGAATTAAACTCTCTTGTTTCAGTTTATAAAATGAGAGTTCACTTACTCTCTCAATACACATTCTCTCATTTTGGTTGAGTATTGTGTTTTGCTCATGCCTTGTGCTCTCACTTTGTATTCTCTCTAGCTTTGTTTATTGGGAACATTGCTTTCCAGCATTCATTCGTATCCAAACGAATAATAACATCACAAAAAATGCTTATATCTACCAATTTTTTCTTCTCTCTATCTCCCTCTATCTCTTTCTTTTCCTCTCTCGCTCTTTGTATCTTTATCTGTTTCTCGATATGATATTTAAATATATATTATTTTGAATTGATTTTCACTCTGACATTGTTATGGACTGTGATCAGGCGCAAGGCAAAGCCAGAGAGCATATACATGTATAACAGTTTTGTGCATTTGGATCGTTAATACCACAAAGAATAAAATTTTAATTCGAAGTTATTTGATTTCATTCTCTTTTTTTGCATTTTTTTCATTTCGTTCGTATTCCGCATACATTGTTGAATGAAATATTGTGTATATGCATTTCACACTCACACAATTTTAATGCCAAGTGAGAGAGCTTCAAAAACTGGCTGCCATCGTTGCTTGAAGTGGCTATAGCCGCTGTTTTGTTAGTACATGTATGTATATATGATATGAATATGTGTGAATTAAACTGAATTGACGATGATGACGACGGTATAACGCCGTTGCTGCATAATCATATTGAATACAGCAGAAATAAAAGAATTTCTGTCGATGAATTAGTATTTATTCAGTACGTTTGTTGGTTATTCCACATGAAAATTGTCGTTTCTTTTTTAATGTCGCTATTTCCGATTCAAATGAGAGAAAAAAAAAATATTTTCTTCACACAAATTCATTGAAACACTTCACTTACATTTATATATATATATATATACATATATATATCATACACATCTATATATATGCAAATATATATATATATTTATATATATATATGTATATATTTCATTCTTTCTTGGCCAGCTCTCGATATGTCTCTTTCTCTTTCCCTTTTTCTCTCCCTCTCTCTCTCTCTCTCTCTCTCTCTCCATTGAAAACATTTAACATGTACACCCAGTTGACTAACACACAATAGTTATGACAACTTCAATGAAAGAAAATTCAATCGTTGCATTTTTTTTCTGTTGCAAATCGAATTGTTGGAAATAATTTGCTTTTTCATTGAATCAAACTGACACGAAGTCGATTTGTACGAGGAAAAAAGACTCACGACGATTGTTTGAATGGCGACACCGAAATCCGTGCAAATATTACGTCTACATGAACTCAACACTGTTTTCTGTATCGTTGAAATTTTTCATCGACGATTTTTGCAGCTAGCTCGTCGAAATAGTGCTTAATTTTTTTTTTTTTTTTTTAAATCTAATATACTCACTTTTAACCGAAAATTTTCTCAATTTTTCCATTGAGAAATCAAACTAGCAAACACAATTTTCAATCGGCCAATTTACAGAGCGAGTAAAAAATTATTTGTCGTTTCACAATTCCGAACACCATCCATTTGGTGTGTTCACACAAAATCTATTTTTTCGATTCTTCTTTTTTTTTCTATATTCTCTCTGGTTTCACATTTATCGTAACGCGCACTCTTCACGAATACATATTGTAGAGAAATTGTTACATTTTACTAATTTTTTTCACACAAATTTCAATTTATTTATTTCTTTAAACAATAAATTACAAAATGAAACAGAACAAATTAAAAGAATTTTCGAAGCCTGTTTTCTATTTTGTGGTGTCTTGTGTGTGAATCGAGTTTCTCTTGTAACTCGGCAGCGACATTTGCATTTTGCTTTCGCGGCGGTGACGCGAACAATACGAAGGAAATAGAAGAAGACAGCACAGCACACTGTATATTGTCGAGAAGAGTACGAACAGTACTCACACATCAGCAATTGTACACAAATACACACACATTGATGCCGCAAATGGAAGCGATCTACAGAGACAGGCCCAAAAAGAAAAATGGTGTTTTGTGTTGAAGCGCGTTCGCATTGAAGCTAGTAACATTGCGGTTTGAATATGGAAATGGTTTCGTTCACGTAATTTAACAAGAGTGCGTTCAATTGATGCTTTAAAAATGGCGCCAATTTGGAATTTACCATTTATGCAATTGAATTTTATAGAAAAAAAATATTAAGAAGGAGATGAAAATTTAAAAAAAAAAATTATTTTTAGTTAATTTGATTTAAATTGCAATTTATTACATAGAAAATCACTCAATGAAATTTTAAAAAAAAATCATTCATCAATTCATTGTTGGCGATTAATTCATGATTCAAGCAGCGAACGCTTTCTTACGTTCGAGCGGCCATTGAAAGGAGTCATTTTGACTGAAGTTGCATCAATGATTCTCTCAATGAAGAGACGAGAATCGAAGATATGACATAATCAATAATCAAATTCAATGAATGAATAATTTTGATTCAATTGCATCAATATTATCCACAATCAAAATTGAAAATCGAGCGATTCTTAGTTGTTGCAAAAAATATTTCATTTGTTGAAACAATGTTCCGGTAGGGAATGATAAATGTCATTTCAAGCTGTCAAATGCATGAACGTATTATTTTCATATTTTTTGGCCTTTAATTTGAAATTTACTGGAATATATCATCATAATTATTATGTGTAAATTTTTCGCATCTAGTAATTTTGTTGTAAGATTTGAATGCAGATAATTCATCGCATATGATTCATGAAGCTAATGCATACTTTTCTCCACTAAAATGATTGAACATTTCGTAAAATGTCAGAACAGATTTATCATTTATTTTCACGGTTTTTTAAAAAATGAACATTTTATTCTTTCATACTATGTCCACTGAATTAACGATTGTTTTCAATTTGGTATATATGTCAAGCAATTTTGAGAAATTTCAACTGATTACTGATGATGATTACTATTACCAATTACCAATCATCGAGCATAGTATTACTTGAGTTCATGCCTGTGAATAACTCAATATCCTTTTTTGTTAGATAACAAAAGGTGCCAAAAAAACTGATTCAACTAAACCAAAACTTTTCGCACGGAGATGTAGGTAAAGCCAATAAAAACATCAAAATGTTCAACATTATTTTTGAAATGTATTGCTCATCTAATTTAATGGCAGTCGCATAAAAATTTTGACACCAATACTTGTTTATATTAAGCCCCAGAAAATTTGTTTTATTTTCGAATGAAAATATAAAATCAATTATTCTTTGTCACAGTTGTCATATGATTAACATTGATTTGTAATTAAAGAAAAATAATTTTCAAAACGTTTACAACTAAAATGAAAAAAAAGCCTGTCGATTATACATTGCTTGAATCCAATCTCATTTATAAACTAGTAGAAAATGTTCGTAAATATATTTTAAGATAAATATATATATGTATATATATTAGCTATATAACTCTGAAACGATTAAAAGCACTTGTAATATAATTGATGCGATCGAAATATGAAATACTGCTGAATGCTAGGCAAATGTTTTGTTTTAATGAATTTCAACGAGATTTGTTTTTGGTTTTGTTTGTTCTATTTTTTTTTGGGTGTCGCATTCGTTGACTGAAATACAGATGATGCTGACATCAAATTTTCAATGTATTGGCCCAATACTTGATTTTCGGAACGTAGTTTTAAATTTTCTTCCTTCACACCATCAACACGTTGTGATAAATCTGTACATGACAAATTGATTCATTTTAATTTATATTTATTACAATGAACATGAAAAAGGAATATCAATTGAGAAGAAAAAAAATGCTCACCATCAAGTGTATTCTGAAGTTCAAGCACTTGTGAAATTAATCGTGCCTTTTCCTCTTGTTCATCTGGATTTATATCTGGTTCCAAGCTCGAACTGGACCCATCATTGTTGTACATGCTTGGCAATGAATCACTTGATTTAGCTCGATTGATATTGTCATTGGAATCTTCAATTATGACTATGGAAAATATAAACACTTGTGAGTCGAATTGTTTTTTCTGAAAATTACAAAGAAAAAATGAAATTACCTTGAGGATCGTCATCAGCTAATGGAATGTTATCGTCTTTTATTGACATGATTTTGAATTGATATAGAAACGAATTTCTATGTTTTGATCTATTTACCAAAGAGTATTTGACAATGATAAAAATAATAAAATCGATTCCTTTCTTTTCTTGCCATAATAAATCAAAGAAATGTCATTTTATAAACATTTCGTAATACGTAATTTGGAATAGTCGTTTGAATTCAAATCACAATCATATTTTCGAATGATTTTAAATTCGCATTGATTTATAAATTGTTTCATTGATAATTTTAAAATGAAATATTATTTATGATAAGACAAATTTGCAGCTTTATTGTAATTTTAAATCCTTTTCAAGAAATGTCAACATGCACGAGTTTAAACCACCGTGACTTCTTTTCGTAAGCAAATATTCGATTGTGTATGTGCATGTGTGAGAGTATATATGTGTCGACACATTATGTCTTTTTTTTTGTCGACTGGCACGACATCACGGCTAACATACATTTTGATTCGATCCTCATAATTATTCTTTAGTTGGTTTTGGTCGCACAAACCAATCGGAAAAATCCAGTCCGTCGTATAGCAATAAAAGAATTATATTATTATATCTAATAAAATTCGCGCGTTGTCAGTCATCCTCTTGTTTTTTTTTTTTTTTTTTTGGTTTTTTTTGTTGATTTTTTTTCTGTTCAATTAAATTGTAATTACTGGGTTGTTTATTGGACAGCGCATTTCAGCGGAAAAATGGCTTTGAGTCAAACATCAGTGGTAAGTCGGTTGGATTGTATTGCAAATATTTGGTTAATTTAATGCAAATAAAGCATACACATCTGTTATAGAATTGATTTGAGTGTCGGTATTTACTGTGCGTATATATATTTATATATATATATATAAATATATGCACACACACGTTAATGCCTTGAAGTGGCGACATTGTATATATATAATACGCGTACATTTACAAAATGAAGTAGCCATTTGTTTATATTTCGATAAGAAAAGTGACTGTCATGACTTTTGAACTCAACCAAATTTCCCTTTGTCAATATTTTCTCAATAATTTCCATTAAATGCTCGTTAGATGATGTAATTGCTATTGTGCTATAATATTACTAAAGAATGTTTAAATTTTTACATTATTGTATATTGTCTTTATTCAGATGAAACTGTATACAACGGTAATAGACGATGTAATAGCCGGAGTGAGGGATTCATTTTTAGATGAAGGAGTTGATGAGCAAGTATTACAAGAAATGAAACAAGTATGGATGAATAAGTTAATGGCATCCAAAGCAGTTGATAATCAATCTGAAACGGCTGAGGCACAACCACCACCGATCATTGCAAATAATACACCAAAATCAAAAGTAAGCCACTAACATTTTCATAATCATCAATATGATTCATATCTAATTTCGCTTCATTTTTATTTTAAAAAATTTTACCATAATTTTTTTTTTTTTTTAATTTAATTCATCAAGCCCAACGGAACAAAATCAAAGAAACCGAGTGCACAACGAGAAAACAAGAATTCAGAGTCAAATGCTAACCAAACGGCATCGGCCGAATCATCTACTGAAAACAACACAAAAGTAAATCAAGCTTCAGCTGGAACACAGCAACAAATGGTACATAAACCGGCTACCTCACAGCCCGTACAAACACAAGCGAATGCTATACATCAGAAACAACCTCCTGCATTGGTGCCAACACAATCAGCTCCACAGTCAGCTGGACCGCCATCTGCAGTTGTTGGACTCGATCCATCAAAAATTGTTCCAATTCAAATAACGTAAGTCGAATTTAATGGATTTATTATACAATTTACATTTACAATACATGAGTAAAAGTTACCATATGTTTGATTTTGTTTGGTGTTTTTTTTTATTTCAGTTTGCCCGCGCTGCCTAATTCACCAAATCCAGAGCCAAGAGTTTTGGAAATTCAAGTGCCTGCATCCGCCTTGCAAGAAAACAAATTACACAACGTTCTAACAACTACACCTATCATCCAAAGCATTATGACCTTACCACCCGTCGTTGCGGCTTCAGTGCTTCAGCAGCATATCAATGCAATATTATCAACAGGAGTTTCAAAACAGGTTGATGGCACGGCAGACACATCAGATGATGAAAATAGCGATGTAAGCGATGATAATTTGGATAATGATGATGATGATGATAATTTACCGGTAAGTGTAACCATTATGTGAATTTAATCAAATTAAATTCAACTAATTCTGATCAATAATTTATAGGAGAATGAAGAAGAAGAGGAAGGTATTGGTGCAGAAGAGGAGCCACTGTGCAGTGACGATGATGTTTCTGATGAGGAGAACCAAAATGACTTATTTGATACAGATAATGTAGTTGTGTGTCAATACGATAAAGTATGCATTCGATATTTCACTATTTTACAATTTCAGTGACTCAATTGATGAATGGAAATATTAATTTAGATAATGTTCAATTGTTTTTCAGATAACGCGATCACGTAACAAGTGGAAATTCTATTTAAAAGATGGAATTATGAATATAGGTGGGAAAGATTATATTTTCCAAAAATCAAATGGAGACGCCGAATGGTAAACATTTTGCCTACAGTTCAAAATCAAAACAAAACTGAAAATCAACAAATATTCTACAAATTTCATCATGAATTCCAAAAATTTCTCACTTATTCTCCATTCTGTACACCAAATGGGATATTAACAGCTGTGAACTTTCGAATATTGGACATTTGATTTTCACAAATATATCTGCGTTAAATTGATTCGTTCAAAACGAATCCAACTAAATTATATGTTTGACGTTTATTCAACTATATGTTTTGTTTCGTGTTTCAAATTTTGAATATGATAAATAGATCGAAATATCCACAAAAATGAGAAGAAGAAGAAGAAGAAAGAATCAGAATATTAAGTACTTCAAAGAATATATGATAATCGGATATCTTGTTTTGTATGAAGTGTTCAAAATTGATTAGCTAAATTTGTCATAATTTTAATAAATATGTATATTATTGATGACAACCTTTTCGTATAAGACAACATAAGCTGGAAAATAAAAAAACATAGCAACAACAACAATTTAAAATGGAAAAAAGGAAATATCTGTGTTGCAGCTGGCTAAATTGATCACGAGATAAATGATAACAAATGTCGCCGAAGCATGTTCGACAAATTTATTAGTTATTTACACATATAAATATATATAATTTTTCCCTTTCTCACAATTCAATGTAATTTACTAAAATGTCATCAGACAAACAACAACATCATGGAAAATAAATAAAATACAATAAAATGCTGAAAAAAGTAATACAAGAAAATCATTCATTTATCGTTTAATTTCATTGTTGATATTCAGCTAGGGGAGATGTGCACATATTTACGAATTGACAAATTTTCTTGTAATAGATTGCTAAAATATGAATTTTCTAGGTCCAGGATCTAGTACAATAGTACATACATAATACAAATGAAATTAATTTTCGTTTTTATTTTCAAATCTCAAAGTAAAACGTACAAAAGTATGTATTTCTTTTTCTGTTTGGAAAATGCTTTGAAATGTTTTTCCAAAATGAGATCAACAGAACAAAAGAAAAAAAAAAAAATTAACAAACACAAAGATCGTTCACTTATAGATGATTTCTGTAATTTGTCAGTTGAACTGTCAAAAGAACTATATGAGTAGCGACACGGTCGTGTATATGAACTCACGTATGATTTGTATTAATGTATACACACATCGACCCCATAGAAAAACGCAAGCCGAAAAATCCAAGATGGTGATATGTAGTCAAAGTTTGTTTTGCTTAGTGTGAATTTATCGAGTCTGTTTGCCGCTCACATATTTAAATGAACCCGCATTTTTTTGTATGGAATTCAAATACATTTTAAATCCATAACGATCAATGTAATTGACTATAAGTGATAGAATTGCTGTGAAATAAACCAAAGGTGCAATTTTGTTTTATTATTATTATTATTAGTTTTGAAGCTCGTGAAACATATAAACAAAAAACCATACATCAGTTTAGCGGTAGTCCGGTATTCCGGTGCATTTTTATTGAACAAAATTAGAAAAAATTAGAATTACGCTTATTTTGTTTTATTCGCGGGAAATTTGCATTATACGCTGTCAATGGAAAATTCATTATCTGTATGCAATATTAATGGAATTTTTTTTCTTTTGTAGGATAGGGTGACCATTTTGGTTCAATACCACATGTAAATTCATTAAAGTTTATTTGTCACATAGACAAATGTGACAGTTTCATTCAGAACACCCTGTGACATCCATTACATTTCGTATATGATTTCCATTGAATATTTGAGCCTATCAAAGTGAATTATTGTTTCATTCTAAGCATTTCATATTTATAATTTTGAATTCCAATTTTATCCGAACCCTGTTACATTTCATTTTGAATTTATACATTTATGCCAACCATGTTACTGCAGATATGTTAAATTTATAATCTAATTCTAATTTTTACCGTATTTTCAGGCAAATTTTATCATAACATTTCGTGAGCAAAACAGCCTGTGTCTTAACTTTCGTGTGTGTGTGTGTGTGTGTGTGTACATTCGATAGTGAATTTGAGGATAAAAATGTCAGATGAGGGCACAGCAACAGATAATGATAATGTCCCGACAGAAGAAGTTGAGGCCCATAATGAAACGATCGAAAATGAAAATGTAACAAATGCTAGCGACAATGATGGTGCGGAAAATATTGAAAATATCAAACCGATAGAAACGGAAAATACAGAAATAAATAAATCACCTGAAAATAATGAACAAAGTTTCGATATAATCGAATCTTTGAAAGAAAGTGACACCACAGATGGACCAAATGAAAATGTTGCTACTGCTGAAGAACCAATGGAAGTGGATGAATATAACAATGAGCCAGAATGTGATTTGAAAGAAAAACAAGCGGAAACGGAAATAGAAACAGAAACATTAACAAATGATGAACAAAATCAGCAAGATGAAATTCAGCAAAAGGTTGAAACAAATGAAGAAAGTAATGTAACAAATAACAAAGAAACTGAAAGTGCGAATAACACACATTTGGAGTCCAATGAAATGGAAGTCGATTCTGAAACACCACAAGGTGAAGATGTTCCTGATTTTGCTAAGACACAAGACGAATCAGTCATGGAACATAATCTTGAGGATGTAAATTGCAGCAATTTAAGTGATTCTACACAAAAGCTTCAAGCCATATCAGATGATCCATTCGATTCACTGTTGAAAGACAATGATATAAATACACCAACAAAATCAACTCAAGACGATGCAAACATGAGTACAACGAGCAGTGTTGATCAAAATGAGAGTACAGAAGGACAACATGAAAGTTTAGACGATCAACAAGATGTAGATGATCAAATTGCTAGCGATCATGAGGAATATGACCGTGATACGAGTTCACATCATGATGGTTCAACTGTTGAAGGTAAATTCAAGTTTCAATCTTATTTATTCATTTGAAATTAAAATCATTTCATTTCGTGTTGCGTACAGCTGTTGATGATATTGAGGAAGGTAAAGGGGCTGACGAAGAGCTTTGTCTATTACCGGATGAAGAACGTGTAATTTCTGATGCAGACAAAGAACGTGCTTTACAAAATCAACAGCAAGCTGATGAAAATGATGATCAAGACTTGATAGAACCGATTGAAAGCAATTTGGATGATATAGAAGAAAATGGTAATTACTAAGAACACATTGATTTCGTTTTATTTGTAGAATACAAATTCATTTTACAATTGAAAATTCAAATCGTTCATTCGATAGGTGAAAAGGACCAACACGAAAGTCAAGTCGATGATCATGAAGCTGAAGTTGTACACGAAAGCGATGCCAATGAACAAACACATATTGATAACACATCCATTCCAGTTGCACCAAATGCTCATGAAATCAAAGAAATTGATGCAGAATCAAGTGATGAACATTTGTGTGTAGAATGTGGTCAAACAACCAAATGCAAATATGCACTGCTGAAGGAAATAATCCCGACAGATGTTGATACAGATGCATCAACCCAATCTGAAATTCATTATCTTTGCGATACGACCTGCGTGACAAAATTCAATAATGCTAATGTCCAGTATAAAATTGTTGTGAAAAAAGTACCAATTTACTATTCAATTGACATTGAACAGAAATGCGAATCTTGTGAACAGACAAAACCTTGTCGATATCGTTACAAAGAATCAACTGAAATCGATAATTTCAACTATATTTGTGAAGATGATTGCTTGAAAAATATCATTGAAGTCAATCCAGATAAGTTTGTCATAGCTAAAAAGCGTTTCATTATCGAAGAAGCTAATGCTACAGAAATGGAAGTGGAAAATAAATGTATGCAATGCTCTGAAGAAACGAAATGTAAATACACTTTTAAAGAAGATGAACAATCGTTTTATCTATGTAATGAGCCATGTTTGAATTTATTAATGGCCGAACAACCCGATCGGTTTCGGTTTAAACGCCAATCAATTCGTGTAAAAGATTTGTCAAGAAAACCGGTAAATGAAACGATTGTAGCACCAGTGAAACGATCAACAGGTGCGACTGAAAAGTCAAAAAAAATGGTTGCACGTACGGAAGATGAACAGCGTTTGGCTACCATTGATCGAGAGGCCAGTTTTGCTCGTCGATGTGCCCAATGCTACAGCGATATATTGTTAATTGATCCAAATCTACAATGGGAAGCAATGGATTTTTGTAATGAGACATGCTTAGGCCAATATCAACAAATCATTGGTGCTGCGTGTCAAACATGTCAAAATGCTGTATCCATTGCAAGCATGGGGAAGTATTGTGTACGTTTTGGTTTTGAATTACGGCAATTTTGCCGTTCAGCCTGTTTGGATTCATTCAAAAAAGGGCTCAAAGTCTGTTCCTTCTGTCAACTGGATATAGCAAAAAATGATGAATTTTTGGTACCAATTAATGGTCAATTCAAAGATTTTTGCTCAAAAAAATGCATGCGACAATATGAATTGATATTTACCAATAAAAAGCATTCAATCAAAACTTGTGCTGTATGCAATAATTCAAAAGCGGTTCGCGTTGAGGTCGTCATTGATTCAAATACTCATTATTTTTGTTCGAATCCATGCTTTTCAGCCTTCAATTTTGTGAATAATGTAAATCCAGGTGAGAAACATTGTCTTTTTCTTTTCGATTTGAACAAAAAAATATTATGGAACTCGTAATTATCGATAGTGCACTGCTAAGAGTTTGTTTTCTTGATTTACCAAACATTTGAAGAAAAAATCGAAAAAAAAACCGAATCGAAACAACTGCCTACATTACATAATTTTTTAAACATTTTTCAGATTGTTGTGCAATGTGCCGTAAATACTTTGAACGCAAATCATCGAGTGCCCATACAATTTATCAAGGGAATGATGCTAAAATGTTCTGTTCCAAGATATGCATGAACATTTATATAATATCAAATCGTGAAATTGCACCGTGCCATTGGTGTAAAGTGCGAAAATATAATTTTGATATGATTCAGAAAATGTCTACGCAAAATGGACGTATGATGTTTTGCTCAATCAATTGCTTAGCAATGTGTGAAGTTTCAATGAATGCCATTGCAATGAAACAACAAAAATGTGATCAATGCAATTCATTAACAACACCTCAATACCATTTAACAATGTCCGATGCATCGATGCGTAATTTTTGTACTTATCAATGTGTCATGGCATTCCAAAGTCAATTCAGTCGTGCGCCACTAACATTAGAAGGCGAAGGAACTGTTGAACAACGTTCACAACCCGTTCCAACTGGTTTGCCAAAGCGAATAAAAGCTCAGCAGCAGCAGAAGCAACAAGTTCAAGCTAGAGGAAAAACAAAAACCACCTATCAATCTGGAAAACAAACAACAGCAACAAGTAATAATTTAGTAATATCGAGTGTTACATCATTGGCAGCACAACGAAGTACACGACGCAGCAATCAAGTGCAAAACAATACCATCAATACAGATATGAGTCGATTACAGCCAGTTGTTGAGCTTGAACCACTTCCTTCAACTGTAGTTGAAAAAACGACACGTCCAGTGGGCAGACCGAGAAGTACACCAAATGAACTTCCAGCTCCGGCCACATCACAAGTTCGTGTCGAAAAGCAAACACAAATCGTAACAATTCCACCATTGCCAAAACGAGTTGCAAATGTAGCTACGATGTGTGCACCATCTACGCAAAATAAAGAAATACAGGCACGACCCATGCAATTTACAGTTGGTTGTCAAACAGATAGTTTCTTAGAGCGAAAAATGGTCATACCAATTCCAGGTAAATTCAATTTTCAATTTGCAAATTCGTAAAACTCAACGCATTTTTTACAATTTGTTACAAATTTTTCTCTCTTTCAGTTCCAATCTATGTTCCATCGCCGTTACCGATGTACTCTCAGCCATTCCCGGTGCCGGTTCCAATCCCGCTTCCAATTCCAGTACCAGTTTTTATTCCAACAACGAGGTATTTATTATAACATGTATCTGTGCAACTGGTTGAAATTTGTGGAATTATTAATAACTTTGAAATTAAATAAATAAAGAGTTGGAAAACACATTTTGATTTCATAATATTAATTACTTGTTTGTATTGTTTTATTTTTCTTTAGGAATTCAGCAAATGGCATCATGAAAGAAATCAAAAAGATTCAAGACAAAATGCCAGCAGATCCATTTGAAGCTGAATTATTGATGATGGCTGAAATGGTGGCTGGTGCTGATAAAAAGAAAGAAGAAGATACGGATAGTTCTGAAGATGAGAATGATTATCAAAATGATGAAATTTCCGGTAATAATTTCGTTGGCGAAGATATTATGCAAATGGCATTGAAAATGGCCAATGAATATGATCCAGCCGGTGTTGATCTCGAAGCATCGATGCAAGCAAATACAATAACACCACATTCACATCCGGGCATGCCTGGTCATGATGTTATGCATAATCATCAAATGATGATGATGGATGAACAAAGATCAACTAGAAAACGTGGACCAGCGCCGCGTGCACAACGTCAGCCAGCCAAAAGAGCCAGAAGAGGTGCCGTACAAGAGCAACCACCACCTGAACCGCCTCGTGAACCAATTGAAAAGGCTGATGCAAATATGTGCTTGAAGTTTACATTTGGTGTTAATGCATGGAAACAATGGGTAATACTTGGGGGGCAGAGAACCCTTTATGAATATATATATTTAGTAGATATTTAGAATATTTACGCGATATTTAAATATTTGTGAGATATTTGATAGATTTAGAAATACTCATAAGATCTCATATATATTTCAAATGTTTAACATGAAATTTAACATATTTACAAAATTCATCATTTTATTTATTTTGATTCTTATCCCCTCAGGTGATAACCAAAAATTCCGAATTAGAAAAGAGCTCCATGCGAAGGAAACTGTTTAAAACGGAACTACTACAGTTGACTGCCGACGAATTGAATTATTCATTGTGTTTATTCGTTAAGGAGGTGCGAAAACCAAATGGCAGCGAATATGCACCGGACACCATTTATTATTTAGTATTGGGCATTCAAGAATATCTGTACGAAAACGGGCGAATCGATAACATTTTCACAGATCCATATTATGAACGATTTACTGATTGCTTAGATGAAGTAGCTAAGAAGTTTTCAGTACTCTACAATGATTCTCGTACGTATTAAGCGAACCATTCATTATTATTAGCTATTAAATAACTAATTTAATTCGATTTAATTTGTAGAATACATTGTAACTCGGGTCGAAGAGGAACATTTATGGGAATGCAAACAATTGGGAGCACATTCTCCGCATGTCTTGCTGAGCACACTAATGTTTTTCAACACAAAACATTTCAATCTTACTGTAAGTTGATTCTGATCAATCATCATGCTGCATCTATTTTACGGCTTTGGTTACCATGATTGAAATGCATAAAAGACAATTGTAATTTTCATTTCTAGACTGTCGAAGAACATATGCAACTATCATTTTCACACATCATGAAACATTGGAAACGAAATCCCAATCAAGGATCTGGCAAAATGGCCGGCTCAAGGAATGTTTTGCTCCGATTTTACCCACCACAATCTGCACATATTGGTGAGTAAATGACCATTTATCCCGTTTCGATGATTATGATGCGAATCATTTATCTATTGATCATGTTTTTTTTTCAATTCAACTCTAACAGATAATTCACGAAAGAAGAAAGTATACGAGCAACAGGAAAATGAAGAAAATCCACTACGATGTCCTGTTAAACTGTATGAATTCTACTTATCCAAATGGTAAGAATGTTAATTTGAATTGAATTAAGTCGAATGTTTTTGACCATATAAAATGTTTTACAGTCCAGAAAGTGTGAAAACACGTAACGATGTATTTTATTTGCTGCCTGAGAGATCGTGCGTTCCAGATTCACCAGTTTGGTATTCGACGCAGGCCTTAGGGAAGGAAGCTCTTGCAAAGATGCTACATCGTGTTAAAATGGTTAAGGAAATAAATATCGCACTGCTAACCAGCTAAATACACATGATCATTTGTCATATTCTGTCATATCATTGACAGCGTAATCATTTTTTTTTTTTTTTATTAAATTCACGTACAACTATCATCACCTGGAATTAATAGTTGAATGTAACGAAAATTTCATGGAAAACTTCATGATCATCACCAAGTTTGATTTGTGCTTCGAAATGATATCGTGAAAAAGTATTATTTTCAATATATCATAACATACACGGCACAAATTACCATTCAAACTATAAACATAGATTTTATGATTTAAGTCAAGAATAGGTTAATAATCCACAACATAAAGGATTGTAATGAAAAGTATATTTTATATTGAAGCAGAGTAGCAATTCTTTTTTTTTTATTTCTCAATTTGACACAAATATTCCGGTTTAAATTCAGTAGAATGAACTTTATGAGATAATTATTCAATTTATGCGTTGTCTAATGTCTCTTTCATCGAATTTTATCAAATTTTATGGATCATGCCGCGCCTAGCAATTGTGAAAAATAAAACAAACTACAGAAATTCTATCATAAGATTATAATTAGAGATACGATAATATGTAAAAAAAAAATCAAGTCATTGAAACTCAAAATAAATGTAAATCATTATTTGGATTTAAAAAATCTGCAAACATTGTTTTTCAACTGAATACAAAGGAAAAAAAAGAACTTGAACGCTTTTAACAATATCGCACTAAAAGGTATTGATCTCTGCAACACTTATTATTCATTGATCATTTTTGTATTTGAAGTGAAAAAAAACTTCTTTTTGAGTGTGTTCATTACATGTGTGCGTGTATTTGTAAAAAATTCTGAGCGCGCATGGAATTTCGCTTTTAAATTTGATAGACTATAACGTTATTAGCAACTTCACTTTCAATGGAATGTTTTTGTATATAATCACTTTTCATTGTAGAAGTATTCTTCACAAACTACTTATGTTTAATTTAGAGTTTTTTTTTCATGAAGAAAAAAAAACTTTTTAACTTAATATTTCAAAAATAATAACTAATCAAACTCATAACATAGGATTTGAATGCAGTAAATGAAACGTCATTTTCAATACGTGAAGAATGCTGCTTTGAGTCGGAAGATGTCACGGGTGTAGTACAAAGCAGTTTTCTTACCTCCCGAATGCTAACGCCATCTCAATGTTTGTATTGAAAACGGAATTATATACAAATGTCGTCGCATTCCTAGCAAAGGTGCCGATAAAAATCTAAAGATGGCGTCAGCATTCGGGAAGTTAGAAACTGATTTGTACTCCACCCGTGGAAGATGTCGAACAAATATTATTAAATTGCCCGAAAATATGGATGATGCGTAAGTTTCAAGATAAATATGCAATCTATTTTATCAAATAATATAATTTTATTTCAATATTTTAGATCATTTTGATTTTATCGGACGATACACACAAAAAACATTTGGGGTATGTTCATGATATTCATTGGTGACAATATATGTTTACCACAGTTGTATCTGACTCTACCACATGCAAGTTTTTATAAATATGTGCGCATGTCGAACAGACTCATTGTGAAAAAGTTTTGCTGCAAACTAATACTATGTCACATTTATTACGTTGCATGTGGTAGAGTCAAATACAACTGTGGTAAACATGTATTGTCACCAATGAATATCATGAACATACCCCAAACGTTTTTTGTGTGTATGATTATGTTTCTGACATTATGAAAATACCGAATGAACAATTAGCTAAAATGCCATTGAATCGTTTATTTTGTATAAAGGAACGGCACGGATTTCTAAAGAAAATTGGCGAAGCACAGTATGATTCAAAAAAAGGGCTATATGTATATATTATTAGATGAAATGGTCATTGGAACGGATGATGAATTTGTTGAAAATGTTGCGAAGGCAACGTATGCAGAATATGATTGTTATTTAAGAACATTATAGATATATTTAGTATGAAAATAAAATTTGAGTTCATTTATTGATTTATAAATACTTGATAAAATATGATTGTTTCTTGATGGAATAGAAATGAGTCTTTAAATAATCTAATTATCGATGGCATTTCAAGAGATTTTGAATCTGGTCGACATCTCACACTGTGCATGAATCAAGCATTTTTGAAAAAGATTCGATTTCTTTTTTTTTCTTCGTCCGATTGAACACGTTCATCGGAAATCATTTGAATTTTTCCACAAAGGCCGCTGTGGAGTAACTCTTTCCAGATAATTGCCATGAATTTCTTAAATACTTTGAATGGTTTTTGGTGTGATATTCTCTTAATGAGAAGTTTTATGATATTCCCTCACTGCGAACATTTTTGGAGGGCGACATTAACACTTTTTTGGCAACGACAAATTTGGCAATTTTTTTTAAAAATAACAAATACGCCGTTTGCTTTGCACCCTAAAAAAATTGTATTTTCGTTATCAATGGAGTGGATGCCACCAATGTTGTCGAATTTAGATTGTCAAATTCCTCGCAGTTTTGCAAATTTTCTGCCTGCTCCAATCCAATTTCAAACAAAATTACGAGACTTATTTTAAAGCTTATTAAATTTGGCCAAATACGATTTATCAATGTGCACTGACTATACCAAAGGAAACGGCAAAAAGATACGATTTGTCGTTTGCATTCTGTAATGGTGTATGTGCAATTCAGTGTATATGTGATAGAGATCGCTTGCAAGGTAATTGTCGTTCAATTTATGCCGTTTTTGATGTACTTGCTTACGGCATTCAGTGCACGACTCATTTGCTATGGTATGAAAACTTTTTATGCATATAAATCGTGTATGAAAGCACCAACACATGAAAGTCCACTGCGTGTGCTTTCACAATATTGTTTGATATTTATTCAATTTCACACCGTACTCGTACAGAGGGCATAAGAGGCAATGCTCATCTTTACTAATGCGACATCGGTGACACAAAAAATGAAAAACATGGTAATTACATTCAATAAAAAAAAAAAAAAAAAAAAAAAAATCAAAAAGGTAAATATTTAATGAAAAAAAAAATATACATATATATATTTTGGAAAACCATATTGAAATTTTAAACAGAAAATTTCTTCTTTAAATTTGTTTCATGAATAAATTTATTAACTTTCTCACGCTCTAGATTCATCAAATATTCAAACGAATTATGTCTTTTGAAGTTTAGTGAATGATTGCATGCGTTTATTTTGTCACCACCCACCTGATGAGCTTTCAATTAAAATGGGCCTTAATCAAAACTATTTCAAATATATAATTTTCAATGGGATTTTCTTTCGAAAATAAAAGGTATAATTAACAAGTCTATGAAAGTTCTAATTGATATTCATATAAAAGCTTAACCACAACTAGCATTGTAATTAGTTTCTGATGTTACATATTAAGTTAAGCATAAACTAAATCAAAGAATTGTGTAATAAAAATATTCAGTGGAATAAAATGACAGTTATGAAATTGAATAAAAAGTATTTGAAAATCTTTGGCATGTGCTTAAATGATGAAAATGCTTCATCAAAAGAGAGATCAATCAGCAAATACGTAAATTGGATAATGTTGTGGATATCACTTTGCACAATTGCTGTTAGCATCGAGTATATTATTTCACATTTTTCCGATACTGAAAGCATTCTTTTTGCCGTAATGCAAGTTTCTGCCAACACTGCATCAGGCGGTGGATATTGGACATTTTACAATAAAAAATATCAAGTTTCAAAATTCCTGCATCGTATTGGGAATTTGGTTAAAATGTGTATGTACCATAAATTTAAAGGAAGCATTTCATTATTTAAATAAATTTTAATTTTCAACATATGACAGGCAAAAATTATAATTCTGATTCGATTGCTCTTTATGAGGAAGCCGAAAAAAAATCGACATTCGTTGCTAAATGGCCACTCATTGTATTTCTTATGAACTACGATTTTGTACTGATATTTGCTACAACATATACGGTAATCTTTGAAATGATTCCTGCCCGAAGTGATCCAGCAACCTGGTATGCAATCTATATTACATTTGCAGAATATTTTTTTTTTTTTTTTTTTTTTTTAAATTTCTTTTGTTATTTACTCCATAGGTATGCAATGTATCGAATGAGGTAAAAAAAATACAAGAGAAATGCAAAAACAATTGAAAAAAGACACGACAATAATATTGCTTCATATATTTTCTCAATATAGTTATCCATTCAATGTACATACTTTGCATGGATATTTTGGCTATTTAATTATGATCATATTGGCACTGCATACATATGCCATTTTGATAACAAGTCAAGCTGGATTTTTTCTTGGTTCATCATTTTATCTGGATGCATTTATTAAAGATTTTGATCAATTAATGCAGCAATTAAATCAATTTGAAAGGCAAACCAAACAATCAATAAAAATCGTTCAAAGTCGAATTTTCCATGCAGTTAAATTGAATATTGAAATTATTGAGTCTGTTGAAACTAATCCCATCACCGGAAATTGATTCATTACATAATAAATAATTAATTTGTTTTTTTTTTTTTTTTTTTTTTGTAGGCTATTTCATCAATTAAGCGATATTGTCAGTGGAATTATATTTTTTCAACTGTTATGTGGCGCCATTTTTTGTTCAACATCGATTTATCAATTGGATTTGGTGAAAATTTTCATTTTATTCGTATTTTTAAACAAATGGACAATAATTATTAGTTTGATTTAATAGGCATCGAAACACATCAATCCCGAATTTTTCATTCTAATTTTTGCTTCAACTGTTAGCATTGCAACCACATTGCCATATTGTTACTATTCAGCGCATATTTCGCTGCAAATGCAGGCCATTGGCAATAGTGTATATGAGAGTTTCATTTGGTATGAATTTCCACCGAATATCCAAAAAAACATTTTATTAATTATAGAGAATTCGGAACGTCCGAAATTTTTCTCAGGATATGGCATTATCAACTGTTCATTGGAAACATTTAAAAAGGTTTAATATTTAATTTGTGACTTTTATTTAAGAGAGAATAGTTTGTTTTTTTTTTTCTATTTTTCATTTGAAATTTTATTTCGTTGACAGATTATCAACTCGAGCGCATCTTATTACATTATGTTCAAGACAATAATGAAGCGTTAAAAAAAATAACTGTTCACGTCATTGGTAGTATTGAGAATCAACCAGAAAATGTACCATGGAATATGCATTGCACAGTGCAATGAATAGAAATTGCCATAGAATAAAAATAAAATCTTTATCATCAAACTATAAATTAAATTGTTTTGATTTTACTAAAACCTGTAATTAAATTCTAACTGACTATTTGCTATGTTTATTAGCAGCAATTATTAATTGTTTGTTTCGAAATGTTATTGACGAATTTCAACGTATTTTTGTTTATGGATTAACCAAAATACCTTGAAATGTTCACTATAAATAATCGAATTTTTTTTGATAGATTTTAGTTTAATTCGAAAATGGTGCCACTCGAATACACCCAAAAACATATGCAAGTAATGGGCTTCTGTCCAAAAGAAAACGGAAGTTCTATTAACGTAACATATGCAACTCGAATTCTAACATTGTTTATATTTTGTGGAATGTCGCTTACACCGTCCTGTTGCTTTGTTTTTACACACATGGAAGACACTGCAGAATTAATAAATTCTTTAGTACCACTACTTGCATTTGTTCTTACATCGATTTCCTATGTTACATTTTTTCTCGATGATAAACGTGTTTTATGTCTTTTTGCTCATCTTAGACGTTTAGTGAATGAACGTAAGAAGTTCTTACTCATTTATTTAAACAAATTCAGATAGTATTGTGTTCGAATTATCTATTTATTGTATAGGCAGCAAAAAAGGCTCGAATTTCGCGTATGAAGATGCTGAAGCGAAATCATTTTTAGCTACAAAATGGCCAGCACGTGTGACCTGCATCAATTTTACAATAAATTCTGTCATCATTTCTGGACACCAGATTTTTAAAGGTAAGGAATGAAAAGTATTAAGTATTCTTTATAATGTTTTCACGTAAAACATCTAAAAAGAATTAAATTTTAAATTGCCGCCATTTATTTAGAAGGAAAAATAGTTTATTTATGCATAATTATTTTGAATGTTTTTGTTTTTCTATTTGATTCTGAAGACTGGATGGCGGGTGATATTAATCCAAAACACTGGAGCTTAACCTATCAATTGAGGTAAAATTCGAAAATATTTAAAATCTGAATATGCGCAACATTTTTTTTTTCTTTTCAATTTAGCTTTCCCTTTGATCAACACACATATTTTGGATTCTTGTTAGTAAACATTCTGCAAAATATAAATGTTTGGTTTTATTTTATTGTTTTATGTTTGGTAATTTCGTATTTTATGAGCGTTTGTTTTTACTTGGAAGCAATTTGTGATGATTTCAAAAGTGTTATACTTGATTTGGACAAATCAATATGTAATGGATATGATGCAATGATAAAAAATCTCATATTGGCTATTGAACTGCAAACTTATGTCGCAAAGTAAGATCGTCTCAATATGATATTTCACAGGATTTCTATTTTTTTTTTACATTATATTTAATTTACCTTCATTTGAAAATGTTTTATTCCTCAGTGCATTCAAAGAAATGACCAAAATAGTATCCGGCACGATTTTTATACATGTCGTTTGTGACACAATATTCATATCGGCCACACTTTTTTCATTGGAAACGGTAACGATTTTTGTTTTTTGTTAAGCGATTTATCAATAATTTTTCAAAATTTCTGTTCTCATCCTTTCAGACTTTTGTCACGTTTGACACCAAAGTTGTAATGACAATTTTTGCCGCTTTGGTTGCCGTTTTTTCTCTGTTTCCTTATTGTTATTATGCATCGAGAATTACAATGAAAATTCAAAAAACCGCTATTATTGCATTTCAATCTCATTGGCATGAAATGCCCATTGAAATACAAAAGAATATCAAAACAATTATTGCTTTTGCCCAAATAAGGCGCTCAGTCAGCGGTTATGGATTGTTTAATTGTGACCTTGAAGGGTTTATGAAAGTAAGAATGGATATTCTCTTGAACAATTTCCATCGAAAATTGAACTGTAACTTTTTTCAGATCATGAAAACATCAATGTCATACTACGTTATGTTTAGGAGTTTCGCATAGATCGGAAAAAAAAATGTGTGACGAATTTCTTGGTAGATTTACAATTGAATATAGATTAAAATTCATTCGTATGCAAAGACACATGGTAAATTTTATTAAATAATATGCACTCAATTTGGAATAGTTATTATTTTATTTTTTTAGGCATTAATTAGACAAAATAAATTTTTCTGTCATTGTTAATTTTCAAATATTTTACAAATTTTTCCAACAAAATTCCAAACTAATTCTTGTATTGAAAGAAAAATTGCTTTTTACGTGTTTCTTTCCATCAAAACAATAAAAACATTCATTTCTCCGAGCGATTTATTTCATAATTTGTGAATTGTGTGCATGATTTATGTATCCATTGTGGTGACCGATTTATAGTTTACTAAACAGATGATGAAAAAAAAACAGAGACAAACAATGTCATTGTTTCAACTGTTACACTTTCCATGGATTGTTCTCAAGTTTTGGATAAATAATTGGTGTTTCAACATACCAATACTGAATTCAAATGGACGATGAAGATGTTTTTTCCTACTCAATTTCTCAGACTCACATTTAATGAACATTAAATGTAGATCACATTTTCTTTTTGCGTGAGATTTGGTTACACAAATGACGATATGTATTCGGATTAATTTTATTGCTTTCGTTTGAACTCCTTCTCTCAAAAATGGTAACGAATTTATAATGACATTTCACATATTTTAGTTAATTATTCATGAAATAATGCATACGTTTTTATTTCAAGATTTTGCAATTAGAAGTGTAATAAACCAATTGTTTTTTTAGACATTTTTTGAGCTGAATAGAATGAATGTGTTCCAAAATGTGTTATCGTCATTTTTTTTTATTCCGTTTTATCTTTCAAAGCCTTCTTGGCTTGTTGATTTTCGAACACTTAAAAAGGAAAATAATTGATTTGGTTGTGATGGAAATGGAACCGTATTTTACTTTCATTCATAAATTCTATACTTTCGTTTTCCACCATTTTATGTGGTGAGCGAGGTATTCATACGATACATAAAAATGACAATTTGAATCCTTTCATATTATAGAATTTCAACCTAAAATACTTTCCCCATTGACTTTCAAAGATTTTAAATGTTAGCAAATCAAATTGTGTGCCAGCTCCATATTAATTAAAAATAAATTATGATATTATTAACAGTTTATTTTCATGTTTAATAATGATAATGAAAATTTCGCATTATGATGCATTACGATCATGGTCGTATAGGTTAAATATAGATTTGCAATGCTGAACCGAACAAAAATGCAGAAGATGCACGAGTACTTACTATCAGATTGAAAGTGCGGAAACAATCGTTCAATATGTTATTATGGTGATTCCAACTAATCGAATAAGAAGCACATGAAACAAAATGATGTGGTTTTGGTTGTTGTGATGAGACAAATAATGTAATGTTTGAAAAATTTCTGAATGTATTTATTGATTATGTAAAACAACTTTCATTGCGAGAATCAACCAAAAAAAAAAAAAAAAAATGTACAACAAATGTGTCGCCGCCAGCAGTGTATTTTCGCCCATAGAGATAAATACTCGAACATATTTGGTGGCGTTGATGTGAAGTGGTACTTAAAATGTGATTTAATCGTTTGGCCAATGGATAATATGATAAGAATAGTGCGGAAAATGAAACACTAAACGAAACAAGTTTATGCGGAAAGTGAAGATGCAACACAAACTTGTGGCTGGCTAATTTATGAACCGATTGATAAAAGTGAATGGTTGGAAATGCTTTGCAAATTATACAAAATAATTTACTTAGAAAAGCACTTTCTGGTAGCAGTGGATGACACAGTGTGTCATCATACAATGTAAAATTGAATACATTGCGCGACACTTATTTAAAACTATCATCGTCTCATTGCATTTCAAATAATAACCAAAAGCCAATATTATCAGTGGTATTCTGTGCATTTTTTCAGCAAAAAAAAAAAAAAAAAAAAAAAACAAGTGTCAAATTATTGTGTGAATATACAACACACTTTTACTTGTACAATATACAATTATCATTGATATTCGTGCGTACTATTACCGCAAGGAAAATAAAGAAATGAAAGGAAAGAAAAAAGTGCGCATACAATTCATTGTGTTTGCTTCGTCGTGATGTTTATTAACTTGTTCATTCAGAAATTCATTCTGACTTTAAATGAAAAACCTAACGACCTATAGGTATAACTATAGTTACGCTTTCTGAATACCGCAAATTAATGGGCTTAGAAGTTTTTTTGCTGAAACAAGCGAACAACCGAAATAACAACTTTACCGAAAATGCAACAAAAAAGACTGAAGGTCAATAATGGCCAAAAGTCTTTATAAATTCGCACACATACGAAAAGTTTAACACCGTTTAATTAGTTGAATGAAATTGAAAATTGGCGAGACTCTATAGAGTCATAGTGATATATCATTGGCAATTTAAACGATTTTTTTACAGCTCATGCGTGTTTATTGCTTTTGATCTTCATCAAAATAGTAAAAAAAAAGTACAAATGGTTACCATTTGATTGCTGTTACAAATCGAAAACTAGTCAAATGTGTTGCTTCTTAATCGTCTCTTTTCAGAGATGATGCGGGGCACACGTTCGTTTTATTTTTGTTATTGTTGCATTCATGGTTCATCTATCGATCTCTCGTTTAAAAGGAATTAACCAATTGGATTTGGAGTGAATTTGCAATTGTTAACGGTTTAAAATGAATGTAATTATTCATTGGATGAAAAAAAATGTGTTTTCATTAAATAAATAGAATTTAATGGACATTATTTTGTGCACATTAATGGAATTTTACCATTGATGATCATTTTTTCAAACAACAGATTTCCATATGAAAAGACACGAATTTATTTCAAATTATTTCACAAAAAATGTTTAAAAACAAATTGTTTTAAATTGGCAAATCATAAAATTGGATTTTATTGAGAAAAAAAAACGAAAAAAAAAAAAAATAAACAAGAAATTAAACAATCGTAATTGAATCAATTGCGAAATGGAATTGACATCGCTAATGATTGAATTAGTGAAAACAAAAACATGAATTTGCTAACCATTTGCATTTGGTTACGATAAAAATAGTCATCTAATCTATTAATATTCATGATGATTTCATAACAAATGTTATTGAATGGAAAGTTTACAAACGATATGATACAAATTGAATATGGTGACGAAGAAAAAAAAAATATGAGTAAATTATTAAAATATTAAAATATTAATCGGTCTCCTATTTGTGAATAGTTCATGTCAATTGTTATATTATAACCATTAGGTCGAAAAGGCTTGGGCACCAAACAAGACATAAAAATCGGTCACAGCAGTCACGAGGACTGTTTTCAACAGTTTTCATAAAAAATTACATTAATTCAGATAAAGTATGTGTGATTTCATAATTTCTTTGTTATTTCACATTTGCAGAACGGGTCAAAGTCAAAGAGTTAGAAGAGCGGTACTGTTACGATCTTGCGTGGCGCCTCATCGATTGAAAGCGTTGCAAAAAAAAAAAAAAAAAATATTATAAACTCATGTCTAACCGTAGTGACTTCGATTATGAAACTCAATTCACCTATGCATGTCGTATCGAAATTTAATTACAGCACCCTTTTTTCCTTCACATTTTTTTTTTTTTTTTTTTTTTTTTGACCGAAGTATGAACAGTAGCCACAAATGCCGAAATTTATTGACATCGATGTGTGGATTTTGTGTTCATAAAATTCACGTTTGTGCAACGTAAACAAGCAAAATGGAATCGTAAGAGCAAAACAATTAAAAGCACAGCATGCTGTTAGTCGTGTTTAGTGAATGGTATGCCACTATAGCAACGAAGAAGTGAGATAAAGTTAGATAAGGAAGAATTCAAAGCTTGAAGTTTTTTTTCTTTATCTCGTTAGTGAAAGATGAAAAGAATTGAATTGAAACGATAAAACAAATGACTTTCTCCCTTCATTCGAAGCTCCAACGCCAAAACGATGATGTCCAAAAAATGCAACGCCAAAAAAATGTCCAAAATATCATGGAATTATTATTTTCTGATTTCATATTCAATTTATCATATTATCGATTTTAATATTCGTTTTTGTGATAATCGTTTTCAAATTTTGCGAGTATTCATAACGGCAACTATATACTTTGCAATTGGGACAAAAATGTTTCAATTTGTGCAATTCATCTATTCCAAAGTGACCGTCCCAAATAAACGAAATTATTTCTACCAATTAATTGGATGATATGCAACTTAGAGAAAAAAAAACTAATTAGCTTGAAAAGATTCATCTTTAAAATGAAAAAACTATTGCTTTATTCATATTTTTGTCGCGATCAACACACACACAAACACACACACATTGCGATCAGACACAATCGAAAATTGGCGATGCCTTTCAACTCTTAACAGACGGGTCAAGCGAAAGTGCGGCCTTGCCGAATATCAATCCACAAGCAGCAGCAGCAGCAAAATAATATATTTTTTTTTTTTCATCTTGTAATCATTGATTTTATATTTTAAATCGATATCTTCGATGGTATGATTAAACAAAAAAGCAAAAATTTCAGCGCCATGATTTGCATGACATCACAATGTGTACATCATCTTACTCTTTTTCGCTTCATCATTTGGCTGGATTCACTCATTCTCACAGAGAAAGTGTTGTTTAAGACAGAAAATATATGAGAGATCATCGCCGTAATGACTTGACACGAAATCCATCCAGTCGTTGCTGCTGTACAATAAAAGGCAACAAATTGTCGCCGACTAGAGTTTTTTGTGTCGTTTGTTGTGTGTGTTTTTTTTTCTCAAGCAAAATTGGTGTTATCACTTTCGCAAATAACATCATGGTTCAATTTATGACAAATTTCCCAAAAAATTACTTTGAATTTATAAATAATGCTGAGGTTTTTTTGTTTTGCCACGAAAACTGCATAAATTAATAACGTTCTCATTTAACATATTGCTGGCCAATATATTTCGCTCTATCTTTCTTTTTACAAGATCCGTTTTGAAAGACTCTCACCCAAATGGTAATGGCATTAATATGCATCATTTACATAAATTTATGCGATTATTTTATGTTTTGATCTAATAACACAATCGCCACTTTATGACATTTAATTTTCAATATTTGTCTAGCCATTTTTTTTAAAATGATGACGTCATCATCAATTTCAAATTGGTGACATGCCCAATCAATAATAAAATGATAATAAAAACAAAATTATAAATGATTGTTATAAATGACTTGAATAGCAAGGTCTCACGGTGAAATTAAAACCTTGTCACTTTATCAAAATCCATTACCGAAAGACAATTCAATGCGTTTTAACAAATAAGATTCATTTGATTTGACACATATAAAGATTTATATAAAAATTCAGTCACACACATCTTCGAGCTTATAGATATGAATTTTAATTGCTATGTTTTGTTTTGTTTTGTTTTGTCAAGATTTATATCAAAATGATTGCTTGGGCAATATTTTGGTGAAAACTAACATTTATTATTGTTGCAATGTATTCGCATAAATCTGTACGGATTATTTTGACCAATAAATAGTTCAACAATGCATTAATTGATGGACCATTTCAATCTTTCACACCCAAAATCATTATTGTGGTAACATAATTTGCAAACATCTGCCGAAAAAGAAAAATAACAATAACAACTAAATATTCACATCTCAGTGAATGAATTAATTTCCCCGCGTATTTGAGTCAGTTAAATAATGTGGTAGAAAACATTCGACAAATGCAATTATATGATGTGAATAACGAATGAAAAAAAAAAACAAAAATCAGCTGTCTTATTGTGTGTTGAAAGCCACCGAGTATGCTGAGAATGAGATATTCGGTTGATTTATAATTGAATTTGGCATGATTTACATAAAATTCATTTAATTGCCAGCGTAGGTTAACCATTCACTTATGTTTTTCATTTGTTGCATTTCACTTGATGAGACTTCTTGTAGCGCTAAAAAAAAGTGTAGAAGATGTAACGAAATAATAACAACAACAACAACAACAACAACGTCATCGTACTTTTTCCCAACGGCATGCACACACACCAATACCAAAACAAATGTACAAACAGAAATGAATGAAAAGCGAGAATGAAACCGAAATCATTACTGTGCATGTAACGTAACGTAATATCAAGAAATTATAAAGAGTGTAAAGAGAGAAGCAAAAATAAAACGAAAAAAAAACGCGATCATCTTACAAGAAGATCGCGTTTGGTTTGTTTTTTTTTACATTTTTTGTTGATGGAGTCCCTTCACTTTAAAACATTTTAATACGAGCATCCATTTTCCAGTTTAATCAGAGAGTTTTGAAACAATGGCACGCCGACGATTGTTTATGTAGGCGCTTGATGGACACCAAGCACTGGTTAACAAATACCGGGAGAAAGACACAAGCCACAACTGGCATTCAACGATTTATCACATTGAGAAATCGTGCATCTATTCCTAATCAATTGATGTATTATACGTTTGTTTGGTTGTCTCTTGGTTTTCATCGATCTTCTTTTGATCGTAATAAATGCCAAAAGCAAAACACCAGCAGAACGTAACCAATAATGCAAAATTGAGAAAACAGTTTGAATTCATTTTCTTAAAAAATATTTAGCGCAAAAGATGTTTTATTGTTCCACATTTGGTCATTGATATGAGGGTATGTGTAAGACCATTGTATAAAAAGCATGGCGCTGTAGAGAGTTAACAATGAAAGGGTATTTAAGCTTCTTTATTTTAGATTTTTTCAATTTAGTTTGTTGTCACAACCTAATACCACTAAAAGAACGGAAAGTTCAGAAAATTCGTGGAAAATAGTTTCAAAAATACAAATCCACTGCGTAAGGACAATTCCTTTCGGTTCAATTGATCTTTTGACCCACTAGCTTGACTATGGCAGAGAAAAAATTCAAATGCTTTGCAACACGAAATTATATTTGAGTAGTTTGTTAGTTTGCCATTTTTTTCTTTCTTTCTTCTATTTCTCTTCGTTTTTTTTTTCGCCACCTAAACAATTTATTGCAATGCAATGTGAAAAAGTGTATTTAAAAATATACAACAGTAGAAGTTATCGGTGTTGCGAAGAGCTGTTAACATAATGTATTCAAATAGACCTGACGCTCTACCGATAACATCAAAGTAACTAACCAATCAATGTGATTACCAATAAAGATAGTCATGCAAATGCAATTGCAGCCAAACATTTTATTACGTTTGTTTTAGTTTGCTAAAGTAAACAAACTAATGTCGATGTTGAAATTTTGCATATACATTGGTTCTGCATATACATCTATTTGACCTGCTATTTATTGTGAGAAAACTAACGATAACGTCTTTTTTCTCCCTTCTTGTATGTAAGGGAAAACGAAATTCAAGAAAACAACGATAAGAAAAATTCATTGGCATCTGAAGATTAAAAATAATATAAATTTAGTTTGGCTAAAGGTTGCAACAAAAAACAAGAAAAATGACGCCAATTATCACTAACAAAACTGACAAAACGAACAAAATTTGCGTAAATTAACGGTGTTTACGATAGTAAACATAGGTCAGCAATTTTATGAATTAGGACAAATGCGTTTATTTGTATTCATTTCTTTTCATAAATTGGTTTGTTTTTTAATTTCGTTTATTATGAGTTTTGATTTAACTTCCTAATTTTAAATTCCGCGATTGTCCGTATATAATAAATATAAAATGTGACAATAAACAATTTTAATTTAATAAACAAATGGCCTCTTAAACAAGCGCTCTTTTTATTTTTAAATTTCTTCTTCACTTAACTCAAATTTTCAAAACATTCTCAATGTTTTACTTATTTTGCAATGGACAAAAACTCATCTTGGATTTCATTCAGTTGAACAGTTGAACAATTGTGCGAAATGTTTTGATTCTATAGAAATTGTTTTATGGGCTATTTAATCCATTCAAGTGAAAATACGTATGAAAATATACTCATTTGAAATACGAATACGAATTTTGTTTGAAATAAATTCATAACAAATACAAAATCCTCTTACCGTTTTCTTTATTGCCATTTTTTTTTCTTTTTTTTTCAATCGTATGGACAAAATATGCATATGCAAATCACAATCCATAAGCAGAAGAAAAAAAAATTATACCTAAGCTCATAGCAAAAGAGAGCAAACAACAAATATGCACATAAGTCATTTACAGCTACGTATATCCGTATTGGGGAAAAAAGTGAAAGAATATATTTGAAAGAAAATTTTACAATCGTAAATTGTTTTATATTTTATGCATTTTATGAATGTGCATTGAGGATTTTCCTTTAGTCTTCTTTTCAACATTGAAGTAAATTAGTACTTGAAGTAAACCAAAGCAACCGAATTAACGAACAGTTTTCGAAGAATTCATTTTACATGCATTTTGTGGGTAAGTAGTTCGATTTTCGGACATTCGTGCCTATATATCTGTGATTTAAACCAATTCAAACTAAACAGTGTTGAAGATATCCATTAACTCTAGAGATTTTATTGCTTATGCATATTGTGGAAATAATATTTTTATTGCGATAAGGCGAGAATGATCAAAATGTTAATCAAAAATTTTTGATAGTTTCAACGGTTTTTTTTTTTCGACATCAAAAATCATAGGAAAGAGAAAAAAAAATCTTCATCGCTCTTCACCATTAAAAAAACTTTTTTCAACAAAATTCATATTCAGTTTAAGATAACATGACTTAACCAAACCAAACCATACAAAGTATATATTATTAATATACTAACCACTTGCTATAATAAAAAAAGCAGTCTCTAAAATAGTGTTCATTTTATTTTGTTGTGCCAATTCGTATAATTTCTTATCAATTTGGGTAATTTTTTGTTTCAAAGATTGATTAATTATCGATTCAAAACGCTTTGTATTACAAATCGAATGACAACAACTGTTAAATTTATTTGTTACGATAGACCTAATCGCATAGGAAATGTTGAATAGATCATATTTATAAAAAATATTTTATTTCATCAAAAAAAAAAAAAAAAAAAAAATTGAACACAAGGCCAATTTTACCACAATAAAGATATTTTTAGTCTAAATAAAAGTTATCAGAAAATCATTCGACTTTGTGTTTTCGAGCAATTTGAGTTCAATCTTTAAAAATGTGTGTTTGCAAAAATCTCCTCACTGAGTCTTCTTCTTTTCGCCACGATTGCATTGGTGAGAATGATACATTTCTTCATTAGAATACAATATGATTTATTTTGTTTGCTTTCCATTCTTCTATTTGTTCGTTTCGAAATAGGTTTCGATAGAGAGAAAACAAAAGCATTCGAATCCATGAATTCAAGATTTTATTTCAAAATAATTTATTGTATTAATTTGTTGTGGTTGCGTGATTATTGAAATATTTCTATTTGTTTAGATCCGCTTCCACATTTTTTTCACAATCATAATCGTTTAATCTGTTCTCATGAGATTACCAAATTTACACTAAGTGACTTGAGCAAACAAGAAATTATTAATCATTTCTTTCATGTCGTTAATGAAATGGATAAACCGATAAATCTTTCGCCTTCGATATGAACGATTATCTATTTTGCAATTGGAGAATGGTGGAAGTGTTCTATGTACATGTACATATATCATTATTTATTTTGGTCTTTGTTCAGTTTCATTCATTCGACGGATTTTGATTGCTTCTGAAAGCAGTAAATTATGTAATCGTTCAATAACAGTACCAAAGCTAAATTGATTGCTTCATTTATGTGGCAGCCAGAAGAGGTTGTGTTTTTGAACTAATGAATAAAATTGTTTGATACATACCTGATCTCGTGCATCACGCATTGTCCTAATGAAAACCCACACGATGAATGTGTTTTTTTACACATTGTTTCTCTCTCTCTCTTCTTTCTTGCTTTCCTTCTCTCTCTTCCTCTTTCTTCCTCTCTCTTCCACTCTTTCTTTCTTTCTTGCTTTTTTTCTCAGCTTTTATGTAGAAATCTAAAAATGTTTTAAACCATATTATATGCAATAAAACGCCAACTTCCATGCGACTAAAATGAAAACGATGTACAAACATAATCGTTACAAACAGTGTTTTATGCATTTAAAATATAAGATCGTTATTGCAAACATTGATGATGATGATGATGATAAACGGATAAAATGCTCATTGTAGAATTTATGGAAATAATTTTCACATATTTTATGCCTTATGACACGGTGACTGCATTTTTTACGGAGAAAATCCATGAAGAACGCAAAAAAGCGAAATCAATCGCATCAATACTATCCACAATTACACTATTGTCTCTTGTTTCAATGCTATTTTTGGGCATTTTCAATTTCGCTAGAGTTGATATGCTGTTGTTGGCTAAATGCATTCTCGATAAAAATGACGAAAATACTAATTTTTTTCCTTTTATTTTCATTTATTCGATTTCGTGAATGCCATTTTTCATTTGGCTAAATGATTTTTCACCTTTTCTTTTCTCACTTCAGATGATGCGCGAGAGAATAATAATCCGTTTGTTTGCCCCGCTACCATCCTCATCACATATTGCATTGTGTGTGTACATGCGCTGAATTTTTTTCTTTCTTTCTTTCTCGACAATTTTTTTTCTTCCACATTCATTACTTATTTGTTTTAATAGCATGCAGATCGAAACGAATGTTCCGATAGTTGCAGTTGGGGCTATTCATTGTTGTTGCTGCTGTGCTTTTAATGTCGTATTCTTTCTTTTCGTTCGCGCTTTGTGTGCAGTATTGATTTCAATGATGAGCAACATGAAATTAAAAAAAAAAAAAAAAAAAAAAGCAACACGGTTGAAGCTGAGTGGAAGGTCTAACTGTCTGTCACACACAATGGAATGAAGTGAATGAAAAGTGAAGAAGAAAAAGAAAAAGAAAAAGAAAAAGAAGAAGATTATGAAGAGAAAAAAAACGCCAAAAATGAAGAGAGAAAAACGAAATTCACCTTCCACCATACCGTGAGGATTTGACTATAAAGAGCCGCGCTTCGATGGGAAAAGACACATTCAGTCACAAGTCTTCCGTGTGGAAACAACAAATCTAAGCAAAATGAACTCATTTACAGCGGTAAGTGAATTTGGACGACACACATCGTGTAATCGTTTAATATTTTCTGTTTACGCAAACAAGCAAACTTTGGATCTATAAATTGGCATCAGTGTTTTACTGGTTTTTGAAGTGAAATTTTACGGAACACAAATTTAATAGAAGAAAGAAATAAAAACATGGAAAAGATATGTGATTAAATCAAAAGGTGCACAATTCGCGAAAGTCAGAAGTAACAGTTTTTTTTTGTTTTTGTTTTTGTATATTTTTTTTTGCGTTTTGTGTTCATAACATTCAATAAACAACGATGTCAACTATAATTTTTGTCGCCCCGGAATCGGTTTCTCCTTTGCGCGCGCATTCATTGGATATATTTGTGCATTGGCTGAATAGCAAATCTATTTACCAGATCAACCATTTGGATTACCATAAGAATTGCAGTAAACTTTCTTTGTGTCGTGACATTTTCAACAGAGAAAATAACATCGAAATTGTGACCTTTTTTTGTGCACTCGGTTTCGAAAGTGAACATTTATCGTAATATCATCGCAAAATATTGATTGTATTGATAATTTGCAAAATTTTGATCGTTTACTTGTTAGACAAACTATACTTTCTTCGACGAGAATTTCATTTCAATTTTTTATTGTTTTTATTTTTTGTGATTTAATCATAATGAACAAAATTTCATCTGATTTTGTAGCTATTCGCCGTCACAATGGCTACATTGGTCGTAGCCGAACCACCATCACCATACAGCTACAATCGTCCATCAAGTGGATTCGGTGGTAGCAGTTTTGGCTCAAGCGGTTTCGGTGCAAGCGGTTTTGGTGGAAGCTCATTTGGTGGAAGCGGTGGTTTCCAATCAAATGAAGGTGCCAATGTAGATCCACAATTGTTGGAACAAGTTCGTCAAATTTTGTTGCGTGAAGAAAGCCAATCGGCATCCGTATCACAACCAAGTTCCCAATATGGTGCTCCATCATCACAATACGGTGTTCCAGCTGCACCTGCTGCCCGTGTTGTTGCTATTCAATTAGAAAATACTATTCCATCGGTTCAAGTTGCATCATTCTCGCAACAAAGCTATGCACCAGCCTCATCAGGATACTCCTACTCAGCACCAGCATCAGCTCCAGGTAAACTCTACATATAAATAAAAAAGAAATTTCCGATTTTATTCATTTCAAATTTTTGAAAACCAATCGAAACATAATTTAATAGAGATATTCATATAACAGTGAATAATTTGTCGAATTTCTAATTAATTAATAGCTCCAGTATACTCAGCTCCACAGCAATCATACTCAGCTCCACAGCAATCATACTCACTCCCAGCAGCGGCTCCAGGTAAATAATATTTGATAAAAACTTAAATAAAATAATAAAAATTACCATAAAAGAAATTGAGAAATTGTGTAAAACGTCAATTAATTACCATATTGATAGATCTATAAGCATTGTAATAAAATTGTAAAAATATTCATTTTATTTTGATTAATAGCTCCAGCTTTCGCTCCTCAACCATCATATTCAGGTAGGCAATAAAACGAGATTTATCTTATTAAACATGTTATTTCCATGTGTAATTACAATATTTTGCGATAAATATCGATTTAAATAATTAACGTTTTAATTTATCATTTGATTCTCTTCATTAGCACCAGCTGCTCCATCCCAACAATATGGTGCACCACCATCAGCTCCATCTCAAAGCTATGGCGCACCATACTAAGCGGTTTGGTCGTTAGTCTAACAAAAGCCAACTTGTGAAATTAGGAACAAATTTTTTTTTTTCATTAGAAAAGAAAAAACCAACTATTTAAAACACATACACAAACAAATATGACAAAATGACGCTAGGCAAGGCCAAATGACTACGAATTCGCACAAATTTAAATTGGATGAGAAAAATATATGGAACCGAACATCAAACAAATAAAATCAAATAAATTACAAATGAAAATGAAAATGGAATTTCAAGAAGAAAAAAAAAAACAAAAACAAAAAAACATTGAGCTGAAAAATGCACAACAAACATACGGGTTGAGATGGAAATGAAACTGGTTTCGAAAACAAACAAACAAAAATGCATACCGAATTTGCAAGAGAAAAACAAATGAAAATTGTGAATCGTTAAATCCCGTTTTCTTTTCCAACATTTTATTTTCATTTGAAAAAATTTATTTACTGATTAGAAATCCTCCTACTTGGCAAACCATCAAAATGATTAAAAACAAAGGCAAAACCAAAGCCATTGTTGAGAATGCCCACCACCAAAACAACTCAACAACGGCTATTACTTTTGAACCATCTTGATGGCGAAATCGGCGCTGTTCACATGGAATAATTGTTATTTTCTTTAACAATTTGTAAATACTATATCATTTTTTATACTCTTTTTTTGATGTTAGTTATTAAGTGTTTTATGAAATGAAGAGAAAAAAAATAAAATTTTGTCACCGTAAAAAAAAAAAATCTGTTGGTGTTTTTGTCTTGCTTTTCTTTCTTTTGCAGGCAATTAGCCAGAAATGGCAATCATTTATGGGATTCATATGCGTGCATCACTTCCTCATATGATAATAAAGAAAAGAAGACGAAAAAAAAAAAATAGAAATAAAATGAAAGAAAATAAAGAAGACACAGATGCAAACGCGGTGAAAGATCCGAATGCGATTTGAAATGTACTTTTACTCTCATGCAAAATGAGCAATGTTGTGCGAGGAAAAAGGGCGGACGTTATGGCTTATACAATAGGATCATTGACTCATTTCACGCCATGGCTATCAAGCAATCGCTAAAGAAAGAAAAAAAAATGGTTGAAAACTTGTCGACAACGGTTGAATTATCTTGATAGAAATAGACATCGGTAAACTTTTATATGCGGAAAGCTTACAATTATTGTTGTTACACGACAAGAAGTTGTTGTTCAATTTATTCGTTCAACATCAAATATGTAATAGCGTAAAAGAATATTGTGCCCACTGCATGAAGATTGCTGTATGCCTTCCCACGTTTTACATGTGCTTAGTATAACATCATTCGTTCAATTCCTATAAAATCGTTACCAATGCATTTGTCTTTGCCGCTTTTTAAAAATACATTGAAACGTGCAACTGCTTGCAGTTGTGCCTATCTACCAGCTATATATTGGTTTCTTTCCTCCTTTTAATTTATTCTCGCTCTTTATTATTTAACCGATTTGATTCCAGCCATTAGCGACAAAAACCCAATGTGAATGGCATTATCAACTGGCCAACAATGGATTCATAAATAACAAGGAAGGGCCAACATATCGAATATACATAGATGCTCACATGCTCACTACTATTGATATCTAATGGAATAAACCGAATGGCCAATTTCGCTTTTTTTTTCCTTACTTATTACATGCACATTTGCGCATACAACAGACGATCAATTTTGATTTCTGCTTTTGATCATATGGTCTTGTTGCACACACAAATATATGTCTTTCTTCACTTTTCATTTTGGATAATCAAAAATAAAAATCGATAAATGTTATCGAATCAACTGATTCGTGTTGTATTGCTTGTGGGAATGATTTTGATGCTGATGCGCACAAACACGTAACAGGCATCATTGGATGGCTTTCAGATGGCCAAGAGAAAGGAAAATTTAGTACAACAAATTACGTAGTCGTTGTCAAATGTGGACGTGATGTGTGTTGTTTTATATTTTTTTTTGTTTTTCACTCTTTCTCTCTCTCGCTCTCTATTCATTTCTTTACATTGAAAAAGAAACGTGTGCCATCACATGTTTTCCACCTGAATGGGCATTCAATGCGACATTCTGGTATATGATTCGACGCATACTTTTTCGATCACACATTCGATGTGTAATTTTTGCATTCATAATAATGCCATCCAATTGATTTGTGTACATTGCGTTTTACTAGCATGAAATTTCTGTTCCTTTTTACTCGATGGATATGGTTTTTAAAACGAATTAATGTTTTAGTGAAATTATTTTTAACGCTAATAATTTACATATTCCATTTGACCAATTGAAACGTGAATTATTGCTGGCCATTTGTTTTTGTTCATTGTGGAATTTTCGAGTGAAGGTAAAATACAATACATGCCGCACATTTTTTCTTCGTTGTCATCGTTCAATGAAACAATTGAACTATATATAATTACGTTCGATAATCAATTAAATGGTAATTTTGTTGAATATCTTTCTTTTTTACACTGACATGTCGAACAATTTCGATTTGAAAATTGAATGTCTCGACGATCTAACATGATTAATTGGATGGTAGTTGAATGGTGTTTAACATCAACGCATCAATCTAAATAAGCAAATCACATTATCAAACCACTCACTTTACCATATACTCACTAAACTCGCACACAGACATACTCACGCCACAATCGTAAATCCAAATCTCGTTGATACAACAGGTTTATTTTGAATTATTTTTGGCTCGCGCGCACACGTCCATGAATTACTCAGAAAACTTCTGTTCAATGAAATATTGAGCATGTGTAATTGGGTACGATTGTATAATCAAAAACATTCAAAATATCAGCGAAAGTTGCCGGATAACGAAAGGGTAACCACCACCAAATATGTAATCGTAATAATGACACTGTAACTTTTCTTATTCTTTTTTAATGACACAACTACAATGTTATTGTGAATGCGTTGCATGTAAAGATCAGCTCAAAATTGGTTCATTACTTTGTTATAAAAATAGCACCATCTTCATCATTAAATAATCATCACAATATGAACATTCCATTTTGATGCATTTTGGTCACGGTTTTTTTTTTTTTTTTCTTTTGTCGACCACACATTTATCTTTTCATCGTCATTAAATGGAAAGCTAGATTTCCATCGGTAAACTGAAACTGAAATTCATACAAAATGTAAGCATAATGGTGTAAAGTAGATACAGTAATTTCACAAGTCAAGTTTTTGCGTGTAAAACTCGAGTCTTTATTTTGTCTTCATCTAAAAGAAAAAATCTTTGTACAATTTATTACAAGTTAGCGAAATGCTTTGAATCAAGGAGAATATATATGTATTCCGCCAACATCCGTACCTGATTTACGTGTTGTGATTCATTCACATTTGAATAGACAAATTTTTTTTTGGTTTTGAATTATTATGCAAATGTTAATCGTAGTGGAGATTTTGATAAAATTCCCAAATTGGGACTCGTAACATTTGAAAAAAGATAATTTTTCATTTTTTCCATATTATTTCATTGCCTGAGTTCTTTAACAATTATCTTCGTATATTTGTTCATCTCATTCACCGAAATTCATTCTAAATATTCATGTTTGTAAGGATTGAACAATTGTTTTGCCATTTTATATTTTTACCTATTTTCTAAATTTGCATTTATATTGAAAGACTTTTTTTTTTCTCATGCATCTCAATGTGAAATGACAGATCAAAAGAGATATGATAAAATGTTAATGATTTTATATTTATTATAGTCATTTCGAAATATTCAATCAGGTGACATGCATTTCACAGGCTAAATTTGCAATCATAAAATCAAGCAAGATCAATACATTGAAAAAAAAATGTCATTTTTTTTTTGTTGCCTTAAAGTGGATGGAGAATTTTGCACTTCGAACTTGTTTGCTCGATAGTTACCGAAATGTTTTGTATAAACAACGATGGCATTTAAAAAATTGCAATAATATTGTTTTCTGCTAGGTTTTCTAGGTATTGTAATGAGAAATTTGAAAAAAAAAAGGAAAATTAGTAAAAATATTTTACCCGATTATTATTATCGCACACAGTTCTTCTTCTGTATTATCATGTTCTACTTTTTCTAATTCTTCTTTTTCTTCTTCTTATAACTTTTTTCAATTGTTTAAACTTATTTCTTAAGCTTCGTTTTAAATGCACAAAAATTGGAAGGCATTTTTTTTTGCGGGAAATACCCGTCATTGATTTGCATGTCAAAATAGAAAACAAGTTGTAATCCATTGCAAACACTAAAGCAATAAAGTAAAAAAAAAAAGCAAACAATAGTAACCTAAAGTGAACGCAGAGAGAAAGAAAAGAGATAGAAAAAATGAGGAATAAGAGAGAACGGTCTGTTTTGTTAATTACAAGAAGAACACATAGCACATAGAAGAAAAAGGTATCATTACAATGGATCGAGAGCAGTGCTTGTGTTATGGTTTGTATATGTGTTTGTGTTTGCCTGTGGTTGACTGTTCTCTTGCTCAAAACTTCTAAATAAAAAATGTCGATTTTCAATGTATTTGTGTATTCGATAGAAATTCTTTTTCTTTTCTTTTCTTTTCTTTTCTTTACTTTCGAAGCTAGTGATGCGTTCAAAACTATTTCATATACCTCTTGGCCATATTTATTTTCCATTGTTGACTATGTTCTATTCTGTTGTTCATCTGGACTTGAACAATTCTATAAATTTCGTCATCTGCCAAAAAATATTGTCACTTCACATTTGACCGGCATTTGTTTAACACATCCAGAAAACGTTCAAAAAATTTGCATCCGAAAAATTGGTTTTAAGACAGAATAATTTTTGTTTTCATATGATTAACAGACGTGGTTGTTAAACTCAAAAAAAAAAAAAACAGATATAAAAAAGAAAAGAACTCGTATTACGTCCTGAATAAATAATTAAAATAAGATTTTACCATATAAAATTATTGAGCAGTGTTCTTGACTTTTGTGTGATTTTTGTTTTTTTAATTTTGAGTCTAAATATAAATATAAAGTGACATTTTGGCAATATTCAAGTGTTGGACACATCGCAACAACCACAACAACAACAACAACAACAACAACAACAACAGTATCAATAATCAACATAGCATCTGTTATAATTCATCGGTGAACTAGAGCAGCTCAACGTGGTTTCCTAATTATTTATTTATTTATTTATTTTTGTGTTGAAACGTACGTGCGCTGGAAACGAAAATGCAGTCATCTGAAGAAGTTATCCAAATAAATTCAGCATTGGCTCACTGCAGTCAACTAAAAACACAATTGCATGGCACACTATTGCATATTCAACGATTGAATTCAAAGTACAATCAAACCGATTACATGGCTGTCATTCGTAATTTAGACAATTATCGCCGAAATTCAACCATAGCATCGTCATCGTCATCATCACCATATCCAAAAATTCAACGTCAACGTGATCATTCAATTGATGAAAATAATGGTGATAATTTATATTGCAGCACACCATTGAAACGGTCAAAAGTATTTCGTCGTCTTCAAACAAATACCAATTTAACCTCAACACCAAAATCAAAATTTAACGATAGTTTTGATTCATATCAAAGTGATGATGTTGATACACCGAAACGATCGACGCATGAAATGAAAAAAAGTAACAATACGGTGTCAGTGCGAACAATTAAAGTACAACGTAACATCGAATCGATTATCACTCATTTACAACTTATGCAAAAATCATATAAAAAACGTCAACAACAACAAATGGAACAGTCACTCTATCAAAGTTGTTGCAATTCATCGATCGGAACACCGCGACATTTGTGTCAAAGCATTCGTATGGATTCAAGTTTTGGAAGTTTTGTTACCGCATTCGGAAGCAATGAATCACTATACAATCACAGCAATCAAAGCATCTATCATACACCAAATAATAAAATTAATCGACACGATGAGGATAAAAAAACACTCGACAGAGTACAAAGATTTTATGCAAAACCTTTACAGCGGATGCACAAACGACTGATACATTTGAATGCTTCGCTTGTTAGCACTTGCTGAAGAAAATCAACTACAATACGCTTACATTTTTTACATATATTTTTTTTTTTTATAGATCCATACTATCGTGTGGAATTTTAGTGAATGCCTTAGTTTTTAATTGTCGAGCTATTTTTTTTTTTTTTTATTACCAAAAGTCATTATCCAACGTATAATAGTACGTATGTATTGAAATTTATTCAGAAGAAACAATCTTGAATAAATGTCCTGAGCTTATGAAAAAGAAAAGAAAAAACAAATTTTGTGATGCTCAACACATTTGAACCACAGTGAAAAAAGAAAACAATTATATTTGATATGATAAATTAGGAAGAATAGGTTGAAACTTAAGTATCAAATAAACGGACAGAAAATAAAACATGAAACGCTGAAATATTAGATAAAAAAAAATTGAAAAAAAATTTAATTTGTGAATAAATGGTTTTCCTTTAACGAAAAAAAAAGTTTTTCTTGGAATATGATATATCTTTTCTTGCATCACTTGAAAACCGGTAGAAAATCTGAAATGGTAGAAGATTGATCTTTCGGATCATAAACATTTTTTGGGTTTGAATTGCGCGTGGACAAAATCTTAATTCTATCTCAATCATGCATCTTATAAGTTGTTTCAACAGAAAAGATTCATACAAAAATGTATGTGCTATAATTGAAATGTTTGTATTATTAATATTTGTTTGTTTATAAAAACCAAACGCAGTTTATTTTTTTTTTTTCAAATTATATTTTTATTTTCTCTTTTTTTTTCAATTCAAATGTTACAATAAAAACGACTTTAAAATTCAAAAATAATTCATCAAACAATAAGAAAAATAAATTCAATAATTTCAATGTCTTTGAATTTTACTCTTTTTTATTTTTTATATAACTTTTAACTTTATTTAAGATCAAATGTTCAACTTAATTTTTAGCATGCTAACAAAAAAGGGGTATCGAACTTAAATCTATCGTCAGAAAAACAAAAGAATCCATTGTCCATTCAAATAATCATTTTCAAAATGAGTAAGCATCATGGCATTATATTTCATTAAAAAAAAAAAAAAAAACATTTGATATTGCCATTTTATATCGAAGAGTTACAAAATATCTTTCTGTTTGTACATAGAAATATATCATCATTTTGATCTATAACTTTTTCTATTTTACGTTTTGTGTATGTGTGATAATTTGTAAATATTTGTTTGCTTCAATTTGAATTCAATTATTTAAATCAAAAACATCATTCATCAGATTTTACTAGTAGTATGAAAAAGCCGGTTTCATCCTTGTTATCCTTTCATCCCAGTATTAGTACACACTGACGATGGAAAAGAATTGTTCAATAGTGCTATGAAACGGTTACTCACATAATACGGTGACATTAATCATTATTCTACATAAACACACAAATAAAAACGCGATTGATGCTAAATGAATTACGGTAACTTGGCTATGTGCGGTGAATTTTTCGGTTGATTGCGGTTAAGTTTCTTCTGTTTGGTCGGAAAATATATTAATTAAGTTATTAAGTTACAACAATCCATGAAAAATTAACGCCATCTACATGTTCAATACTGCATTGAATTACATTTGTAGACAATTTTATGTTGAATGCGGTCACTTACAAGATATATTTTCCAACAAAACAGAATAAATTTAACCGCAATCAGTAAAAAATGCACCACACTCAGCCAAGTTACCGCATTTTGCTGTACATAAACCGGTTTTTTTTTTGTGTGAACTGTTAAAAAATCGAGCATAGTTGAACGTTTAATTCGCACAATCAAGCGAAAATTGTATATGCAATTCAGCTTACAAGGATCATACAAATAGTATCATCCAACCATACTATAATAACACACGGTAAGTGAAAATTATAAAAAAAAAACATAAAAGAAATAATAAATCCAATCTTGTAATAATTTCTCTCCCTATCTTTTCACTTTGATCATAGAACAATAAAAATGAAGCCGAATGAAGTTACACATGAGAATGAACAAGAACTTCTCGATACTGTGTATAAGTACAACCGTGAATATTCTAAACATCGATGTTAAACAACAATCATATAAACAATTGACCATGGCATGGCTTGTTCTCGATGAGTTCGCAATAAATGATTATCATTTGGTTTTTCCTTTTTATCGGAATCTATACACCATTTTAGAGCGATGCGTGTGCGTATCACTTGAATGAAATGACATCATCAATTGACAACAATCATTAATCGTCAATTGATATGATCTATGGATTTTTGTTGAGTACACGCATTTGGATGAAAGCATTTTATGTATCGATGAATGCATGTCGAAGACGCTTTAGCAAAGAAATTCATGTTTCTTACGCCATCTCTACGAGTATGGTGTGAATTTAAATGAATATCAAACAAAATTGTGAAAGTTCATACAGTGGACTTTCATGCCGTGGGCAAATACATTAATGTACGATGGCATAAGTCGTACGACGTTACATTGCAAACGGTCTCTATCATATATAAACTGAATTGTACATACACCATTACGGAATGCAAACGACAAATCGTATCTTTTTGCCGTTTTCGTTGGTATAGTTAGTATACATTGATAAATCGTATAGGTGGTGTCAGTGTCAGGACATCAAAGCTATTCTCTTATAAAAACATACAACGAATGCCACATTGTGCATGTTTTCAAATAGTAAACAAATTGACGCAAATTGAAATTACACAAACGCTAATATTCAACGCTAAAATTACACTGTCAAAATAAATGAAATTCAACACTTGATCGACGATAATCAGCCATTCGCTGTAGCTAGGTAGACAAGCGCGAAAGGTTCACTTCAATAGGAATAAGCGACGGTTTCTAGGTAACATTGAACTGAATTGAATGTGTAGCACGGAAATATTTGTCAACAAACTTGATGATGTTTTAATTTTTTTTTTTTTTTTTTTTTTGTACTAAAACAATGCTGTTTACTTTGGCCGAACAGCTATTTTGAATGAAGAGCTATCGGTAGATACATCACATATGGAGTAATAATACTTTTAGTTGCATATGATTGTGCATAGCATTCGGATATGTTTTCGTCACTGCTCTCTATATTCTAATATTCAAGAGATGTGAGAGAAAGAGAGAGAGAGAGTGAGAGAGAGGGAGATAGAGAGTAATACTAGTTTCATATCACGCCAAAATATAAAACAACAATTTTCTTTTCATTTCAATATTTCGAATATTCATAAACAATTCTATTTCTCTTACCTGAACGAAAATAAATATAAAGATACACTCAAAACGAATCCAACAACAAAATACATGACAAGGATGTTTTTATATTAGTAACATTTGATGATGATGAGTTAGAAAAGAAAAAAAGAGAGCACTGTTCGTTGCCATATTAGTAACGATTGATGTGTGATGTATTTACATATATTTATATGAAAAAAAACTTGGATGCATATATATATATACATTGGGAGCTCATAGCCGTGCATGTGGAGTTATGACTTTGCATGCATGAGAGTCTGAGTTCGAATCTCAATGTTGCTGAAAAAAAAACCGGCTTTTTCATATTACTTTTACTTTATATGCTTTCAAAAGTGGACTACAAAATAGCTTTGTAATAATTCTATTATTTTTTTTTTTCATCTTTTTCTTCAAAGTTGTCTCGTTTAGAAATTGTTTCAAATGCAATTAACGAAATTGTGTGAAAAAAAAAATAATTCTTCATCTTAATCAATATGGTTCAAAAAACTTATACAGTAAAATGTATTGCCAATTCAACTTGATTTGTTGTAAAATAGATAGCTTTGTTTCTGAAATATTTGTTGTTGTTGTTGTTTGAAACAACATGTTTCCCATTTAAATTCATTTTCATGCGCTATTATTGCCAGCTTACGCAGTAGTGGCATTCGGCTCCAATAGAGTTTCCGATGTTGATGTTGTTGTGATTGTATTTTCGATCGGATTGTCGACTAAAAGAAAAATTCAATTTTTAAATTATTGCAAATTCCAAGTAAACGTTTTTGTTTTTTTTTTTAATTGATTTACAAACCTGTGATGGTTGTACGGAAATTATCTGGAATTTCGATGGGTTTTTGGTTGGATGACTCAACCGAATTTTGTGATGGTTCACTTGAATGCACTGAATTTTCAGCGATGTCATTTGTTTTGACCACTGTAGTAACATCGGGAATTTCGGTGATTGTAACTTCGACATTGTCATTGACAGATATTGGTTCATCCTGAATTTCGCTTACGCCCAATGATGAATCCGAATTAATTACCTCCAAATCCAACGAATCAAGTTCTTGAGAATTGTTGGCTGATTCGATTTTTACATCACTTTCATTGGATGATGCATCCAAATCAACGATTGCATCAGGGTCAGAAACAGCTTGTGAATTAGCGACAATGTCTTCATTTTGATCATTGTCACTCGGGGACGATTGTACTTCAACTGGTTCATCTTGATTGTTTTCTGATGACGGTGAAGTAATTATTGGCTCGCTATTTATAACAATCGTGGTTGTATCAGCGGCAACAGCGGAAACACCTTCGTTTGCATCATCATCATCATCAAGAACCTCAGTTACTTTAACTTTCGATGTATTTTCAATTTCATCATCAACTGGGAGTGAATCCTCCTCAATTGGCGGTTCATCATCAATCGCTGAGTCATCAATTATGACAAGTCGCGGCGCATTTTCGGCTTGTGTAAGTTCTTCCGGTTGTGTTTGTTGCTCTGATTGTGTTTTTTGCTCTGTACTTTCAATTGGTATGTCAACTTCCATTTTTTCCACAACTTCCACATTATTTGAAACAGAATCACTTGCAGCCGGGATTTTTTCGACGCTCGTTTCTGGTTTTACCAAATTCATTCCCGATGTTTCATCAATCTAAAAACATGAAATAATTTTTTTTTTTTTAAGTTTACCATCGAATCGAATTAAAACATTGTTAATTTTACCTGTAACTTACTGTTGTTACTTTCTTTTACATGATTTGAACCGTCAGTTATATCAACTTCAATAATTTTAGATTTTTTCGTAGCACGCGGCGTACTTGTTTTCTTACGTTTTGGTGTTTCTGGTTTTGGTGATTCAACAACGGTGGTACTACGACGACTTGATCGAGTTTGACGACCAGCTTCCATTGTTACACCAAATGATTTGAGCAATTGTTCACTTTCAAGCAATGCCTTTTCAGCTCGTGTCATGCGCTTTTTCGGCGTTGCTTTCGGCGTTTCCTAGAAGAAAAAGAAAAATGTTCAAAAATATTGTTTTAACATTTGATTAAATAAATATTGTTTATGCACCATGTTAAAAAAGCTATAAATTCGTTGTAAAAAGTTAAATTTAAACATTTGATTGCATTAGCCTGGAATGTCAAAACTGTACTGCACAAGATTGACCTTCGGCGACTTTAAATTGTAAATAAATTAGGTTCCGCTAAACTATAACATATATCACAATATCTATAACATAATTCAACCATAATCACATTTCACTGTGATCTATTATCGGCAGATAAATACGGTAACAAAATATGAAAGCGACAACGATATAATAATAGTAAAATAACCACTACTTTATCGGTTATAATAATATGCTTGTTGGAAATATGATATGTAATATGCCGATTGTTCATTCAATTGCACACATAATGGAATCACGTCATCAAAATCATAAATGCATGGCATTTTTTTGTGTTGTATTACTCGTTCATTCCGATATAATAAATAACAGAATGAACGCACTGAACGAAAGAAATGATAATTACATCGTAGAATTGAAGCACGGTGCCATAAAAACACGTATTGAAGTGTTTGCCGATTCAATGGTTGCTTGAACGAAATGAATATGAAAAAGAAAATAGACAAAGAAGAGAGGAAAAAAAAACGTATATTTTGTTGACAATATCTTCATATAGAAACCCGTCCTCATTTTACCGCTACTCATACAACCAATGAGCTCGTACAATTCACTGTTACACAAACGAAAGCGAGTTGTTACTGGCATGCTTTGCACATTCGTTCGTATATATTTTGCATACATATACATAGCGATTTGTGTTTTACATTATAAACCTCAATCTATGACCTAGGTAGCGGTGTAAAAACAAAATCAGAACATTAAAAAACTGATGAGAAAATGTGAGTAAAAAGAACGATGAAGACGAAAAACAATCATTGATCTACTGTTTTTAATCGTTTATCCAACGTAATAGACAAAATTTAGCAGCATGCTAATCAAACCGAGCTTAATTTATTTGTTTTAAATATTTTTCTATGCCTGACTGAGTAGAGTAAAGTAAGAGAGAAAAATAAATGCCCTTCGTTTCGTCAGTAAATCGAAAGTAATTAAATTCACAATATTCAAAATGAAAGAATGAAAAAAATAAATGTATAAAAGATAAAAATGTGTGTTGTACTATTCGCGCGCAATATCAAAAAAAAAACCCAATACAATTCACATATACAGTATTCACATATATATATACGTAAAAGGAATAACACATATAATACACAACACAACACACCACAACACAAATCAAAATGTAGATGCGAATGGAACGTGCTAGAGCGAGTCAAAAATGCGTACACATAATTCATTCGTATAAGATTCACTCGATTCGGCGCTAAACTGTATACACTATCGCCCTCACACTTCTCTAATACATGGAACCGATAGCGAAAACACATTTTTGATTATGAATGTATTGTCCGCATATAAAAACGCTCAAAATTCAATGTATGGCGTAATTCGTTCAACAAAAAAAAATATATATTTCTTTTTCATGATTTGATAATTTTTTTTTTTTCTCTCTCTCTCTCTCACTCTCTCTCTCTCTCTCTCTCTCTTTCTGTGTGTGTTGTTCGGTCTCAGCGATCGAAACTGTAAATTGGACGATTGCTTATGTCGATGATTGAACAAAAAAAAAAAAAAAAAATGAAATCAAGTGATTTTTCTATGTTTCCATGGCGCATCAATTGTATGTAATTTACTATGTACTATTGAAATGTATTCCAATATTCAATTTGCACACTAACCTGAACATTGTTATCAATGTCTGTTGTGGAATTTTTTATTTCCGACATATTTATTTCTTGGAGTGTACTTTTGCTCGAAATCAAATGAGAGAAAAAAAAAAACTTTTTTCTCGTTTCTTTCAGATAACGAATAATATATAACTAACTTGAATTGTTTTTGAACACAACAAATTTGGCCCGTTTAATAATGCACACGATGACTTGATCAACAAGTTATTCGGGTGATTTTGTAATTTTGTTTTCGTCCCCCTTTTTTATTTAAATTTTCTTCAAATTAAAATCTCTTTCTTCGATTTCCGGTTAAATTTTCACTTGAAAAATAAAAATTGATTAACTGTTTGAATTTGTTTCGTTTTTAAATAAAATTTCGTTGTCGTACTTCTGGTGCACAATAAACGCGTGATGACAATGACTGCCAAATATCAAAGACACACACTCTTTCTCGTCGTCGATAGCGATACGTTTTGTATGTTCTATTATTTAATTTGTAATAATTTTCTTGTGTCTTTTCTCTTTCTACTTCATCCACTTGGTAAACTTTATTCGTTTCGCTCGTTTTTTTTCTTCTTCTTATTCTTCTTTTTCTTTTTTGCCGATTTACTTATTTATCAACACACAATCAAATTTGAAACACTTTTAACTTTGCCACAACACACAACTAATCCAACTGAAAAATCACCAACAAATGCGAATGTATCATTACAACGGTATAGCTGTATGAATGTTTTAATTCCAATATTGCGTGTTTCATATAAGAATACAAACGTTTACTTTGTTCATTGTGTTGTTGTTTTGTTCGTTGTCGTTCTCTTTTTTTTCGTATTTCATTAATACGTAGCACGTATATTTATGTGAATTTGTGTGTGTGCGAAAGAGACAAGCATATGCTTCGAGTAATTTCGAAAATAATACGCATGTAGTTGTGATGACAGTTTTAATGCGACTGTACTTACTTTGAATCGCAATTCTTTTTACCTTTTTCATGAAATGACACCTAAATTTATAATATTTTGCAGACTTTTTGGACAAAAATTTCAATTTTATTTAGCTTTTATCATTTTCCATCGTTATTTTCCATGAAAAATATTCAAAATCATTATATTTTTTAATATAAATCGTACACAAGTGCACATTCAGTAGAAATTGTACTGTAGAATGCATGAACATGCCCTTCATGTTCGAATTTTCGAACATCCATTGTGTCATTAGTCAGTTTTGAACGACTTACAGATGTTCAAAATAAACAAAGGCATGACGTAATTGTTTTGATGCAAACAAAGAAATCAGTTTTGGAATATTTCGCATTTATTTTTAAAATTTTGCTGCGTAAAATCAACAATGGCAATAATGGTTTAATTTATTTTCGTTTTGTTGGCGCACGGTAACCTTTGCGTCTTGCCTTTGAATCAACAATTAACAATGCTTGACGCTTGATTAAATTTCGCGAGGGAACTTCTGCTTCATCGTCTGAAACAGCTGTGAAAACAAAACATAAAAATTAGGCGCGAAAAATGCCTGTCAAAGTGTAATTGTATACACGTAATTTACCTGGTTGTGCTGTTTGACCGGGAGATGTGGACGTTGATACACCAGTTGAACGACCAGCCAATAAATTTGCATAGCACATTGGATATGGAGTGGTTTTTTCAACATCAACATCATGACTGGATATTGGCTTTCCATCGGTTGCACATTGTGAACGAACCGAACGTGGTGTTGGCATTGTTGATGATATTAATGGTATTAATAACTCAGGCAACTGTTTGGATTGAAAATGAAGAATTCAGTATTTAGTTTTTAATGAATATCAATACGAAATGAATGATAATGTGTTACTTTGATGCTCAATTTCTCAGGATCAATTGGCTCCTCCATTTCAATTGCATCAACATCAACATCAAGACCACTGTCATCGTCACCCAGATATTCGCCGGTCATTTTTAAACCTTTTTTAAGTCTATCCTCAAGCATCTAGACAATGCATAAAATAAAATAAAAATATACATGAAATGTGAAAATGCAAAATTTTAAGCACGCAATACATCAATAAATTATCCATTTACTTGTAACAATGAATTATTTGGCGTATTTTCATTGGCTTCACTTTCAATTGAACCTGCTGTTGAAATATAAACTTCTTCCAATTTATGAATCAAATCAATTATGGTCAATTTAATTGAATTAAGCACAGCAATTGATCGGCCAGATGCTTGTATGTATTCGTTCTCTTTGGCTTGTTTGTCGGCGATATTTTTTTTCAAATTTTCCAAATACTCTTGATTTCTGCGACAATCGGAATTATGTTTATTTGTATATCAGCTTGGTGTCATTCAAAATGAAATTTCAAAAAAAGAGAAAAAAAAAAAATCTTTTAAAAACCACTCACACTTCATTCTCTTTTGTATCGGAAAATTTGAGCTGTTCCAATTGTGATGTAAGATTGTCTCTTTGAATCTCGAGGTGTTTCTTTTCAGATTCAGTAACAGTTCGTAAGTAATTAAGACGTTGCATAGCCTCCTTTTGAGAATTGAAGCGTTCCAAAAGATCTGCTGGACTTGTGGCTCCTGTTGTTTGCATTAGTAATTTCAATCGATTTTCCAATTCATTGACGATATCTGTTGGTCCTCTTGCACTTTCTGACGGTTTATCCGATAACGGAACATCGTTTAATGATTCGGTACTGCCTTGTTGCATAACAGTTTTAGCTAAAAATATAAATAAAAAAATAAAGATTCTTCTTTTCCACGGTACACACATACAACTTTAATCATTACTTGTTGTGAGTAATTTCCGTTCTAATCGTTCCAATTCAATTTTATGGTTTTCCACTTGCCGACGGAAATCGAATGCCATTTTTGTGCGAGATTTAGTTGCTGCTTGAGCACTGTGCTCTTGTCGTAGCGCAACAATTTTTGTCGTATCTCTCATATGTATTGCCTCTCGATTCACTTCCTAAACCGAACAGAATATGATGAATTTATATTTTTCAGTTAATCTATACATGTATGTGTCGAACTAACCTTCATTTTATCAATATCAACATTTTGTTGTCGCAACGCATCCTCCAATTCAAGTAAGTTTTTTTCAAATTTCTCTGCATCTGTCATGAGCGATGCTTGAATTGATTTATACTTTTTCCGAATATGTTCGGCTTGTGACCATTGCATATTTATTCGAATTATTTCATTTTCCAAATGACAAATCAATTTACGATTTTCATCCTCTTCAATTGTTAACGGTGCTTGATTTGAACGGAATTGATTTTGTAGACATGATTTTGATTTACTTTCATTAGTTTGTTCACCAGTTTCAGCACTACGTATAACAATTAATTCAGCTTTTTGTCGTTGTAATTTATTGTAATGTTTTTTCCTTTGAGCAAATTCTGCCTCAAGTAAATCATATTTTTTTGTTTGATTAATTATTTGTAAATCATAAAGCTCAAGTGCTATTTCAGCTGTATCAGCACCAATTGGATAATCTACCGTGCGAATTGCTTCGCATGGATCTTCTGAATATTTTCCATCGGTTACATTAATGTAATTAATCAAACGTTCCGTCAATTCTTTTATTTCCTTTTTTAAATCTGCTATTGTCTCCAAACTTTTCTTTTCTTTTCCATCCCATTCTTCAAGTATTGCCTTCTTCTGGCCTTCTACATATGATACATAATCAAACGGAAATAATTAAGTATACTTTTGAAAAAGTTTTGATTAAGAATTTGTTTCAATTGACACAAACCTGCCAATATTAATCTCTTTTTTAATTCCGCTATCTTTTTACTCAAAATCGCTTCTTTTGAATCTCCATTTGTGTCAAATGGCTTACTTATCGCCGCCATGTCTAATTCAATATGATTTTATAATATCGATTAAACAATCGTTTGGTAACCGATTCAACATTATGTTATTTGGCACATTTTAAAAAGTTTTTCTTGGAAAATATGACAGTACACTGTAAATTCAAAAGGATTTTTTAATTAGTTTTTTGGATTTATTTATTTATTTTATGATGTTTAGTAGCCGGTCCTGGATTGAACGTATGTTCAAAGTTTTTTTTAATTTTGTTGATTCGTCCTCTTTCGCCTTGCCATTTTGATCAACTGATGACTAAATTTGAATTTTTCCTCTATTTATACCTTTTTAAAATGCTGACAAAGCAGTGCATGTTTTCTGAAATGTGCAGTTACCCGATATCAAATCCACATGATAAAACCATGATAAATAGCTGCATTGTAAATGTTGGATGGAAACAAGTGATCAATCCTAGCATTTGAACTTTTCAATTTCGATTTTATTGTAATAACAAGCTCAATTTTGATAAAAAATCACAATATTCTATATTTCAGTAAACTGAATATTCTCTTCATCAATTTCGATCCCAATAGGTTTATTATATTCTTGTTTCAATAAAAAATGAAATGCCAATTTGTACGGAAATAAACAAACTAAACAAAAGAGATTTGAAATAAAAAAAAGAGTGTTGTCGCTCATAAGGTCGGCATTTGTTGTTTCTTCCAAAAATAAAATATATAAAAGAAATGTACAATCGTTGTATTTCAATTCAGAAAATCAAAACTCACATTTTTGTTCACTATTGTGTGTGACTTCAATAAATTAAATAAAATCTTCATCAATTCACTTCGAATAGATTTATAATTTTCATATTACAATAACAAATGAAATGCCAATTTGTACGGAAATAAACACACTAAACAATATGCGATTATGTTTTCAATGAGTTAAACAGTAAACAACTTATGTCAAGTCAGTGCCTGAAACGATTACACAGCAACTACACAGTACAATAAAATTGAAATAAAACAACGGATTGTTGTCGCTCAACAAAGAATTGGTGATTATTGTTTCTCCCGAGTAAAATGTTTATAAAAATATTGTTTTAGTTCATAGCACGCAAAATGTTTTTAATTTTTTCGACTCAAATATTTTTAAAGATATATTCTAATCCATTTGGAATTATTTTTAATCCATTCGGATTTTTCACTATAAAAATCCAAAAAACTAATTAAAAAATTCTTTTGGTTGTACAGTGTATATGTAGATCGATAGTCATAACATGATAACAATGATGAACAAAATGAATGAATCTCTTTAGTAGTTTAACCAAAACATTAGTTATTATTTTCTTTTATGTTTACCGTTTATCGTTTATCAATTCAATCATTCAGTTATAGCATTCATTCAATTGTCGAAACATTTGGTTTTATTTTCGATTTCTGTTGATATAAAAATGATGAAATGAAACGCTCTTCATTTCATTTTATACCGTAAGAATATTTATTCAGCATTTTCATGTATTACAAATCAAATATAAACGATTAATTAGCGATAAAGAAGCGCAAGTTGTCTTTCATTTCTGAATAATATGTCATGACTAATTCATAATTAATCGTAAGTTAAATTGATGATAATCATTTCAAATAATTCAGATGAAAGATTCAACGTTCGTTTCTTACACTTGACATCCATTTTGCTAGCATGTAGTCTTCGACCTATTCAGTTCTCTTGAAAAATTGACAAAGGAAATAAATAAACAAAAATTATGGATAAAACTTTTAAAAAATATGGAGGAAAATGGGGATTCTGGGCCAACTCTTGCGTCAAACGCACGGTTGACGCAAGGACCGGCAGCACTGCGAACGCATGGGTCAGCTTGAGAGCGGAGCCCTTGGACATACATCACTCGCTCACTCACTCACACATTCACTCGTTCGCTCGATTGTATACTGCACCTCTCTCTCTCCCTCTCTCTCTCTCTCTCTCTCTCTCTCTCTCTCTCTCTCTCTCTCTCTCCTCATGACCTTTCGTTCACTTTTCGAAGAGAAAACAATACAATAGGAATAAATGCTGTCTCATTAAAAAAAAATTAAATTTTTCAAATTGTAAAATCGAACTCAGACGTTGATGCATGCTAACCATTGTGTATGCAAATAACTGTTCATATTTCACTTGTGGATTGAATCAAATGAAAAAAGAATGAAGGAGAGAACCGAACATATTTAAATAATGACGTTTGTAGAAACGTCGTGAGTGCCACCACCGTCTAAAGCGGCTGGTTTACCGATTCAAAATTTGAAAAATTTGAAACTTATGGAGACTTATCTGTATATGGAACCGAATTGTTGAATACGTAATATAAAAAACAGATCTTGTTTATCACATTTGTTTTTTATTTAAAACGTTCGATGTTTGATGTTAATTTCATAAAAATAATTCGAATTATAGTTCAATTTCATGAAAATAGTTCGATTTGAGGTTCACATTTGTGTATGTATGTAATATCTGTGCGCGCAGTAGTAACACAATGACGTTATGTATGTGTGTATATGTATGTTTCCAATGCACTCTTATTATCTCACTCTACTCATCTCATTGCATCCGTATGAAGTGTTTTAAGTAATGTCAAAATTATCCTTGTTTCGAATAAATTGTAACAACATCAACACAGTATTGTTATTTCTTTTTGCGATTCAAGTATAAATTATTTTGCTTTAATTTAATAAAATACACAAAATTAATTGTTATTTTCAACATTCAACGAAATTTCTTTCAAAAAGACAAGTAAACATAAAGTGATAGTAAAGTATTGAAAAATGAGCGCCTGTATACGATACATAATCTTATGTGCAAATGTAATTCAAGGGGAATCATCGCAAAAACAGTCGGAGATTTTCAAATTAAAAATCGATCATTTTGAAGAATTATTCGATTGGATCTCACTAAAAGATTTGATAGCATTGGGAAGAACATGCAAACGAATGCAACAAATTGTCGGTTACTATTTACGAACTAATTATCCAACTATTTATTTGGAATGTGGAAGATATGGTATTTATTGGGTAAAACGTAAGATTCGAATTAATGGTTTGGCATCATATATGAAGAAGTTTCAATTCAGTTTTTTGGATGGATTCGACGTGGCTCCAGACAGTGGTCATTGGGAGATAACGAGAGACCGTGTTCCATATATGAAACCCAATCGATTCAATTGGCTCAATGAAATTTTACTGAGGCGAGTTAAATTGACCACCAATGGAATTGCACGCATTAAACCGATTTTGCATAGAGTGGAAATATTAAAATTAAAATTCTCATATTTTAGGGATCAAAAAAAAGAATTTTATGAAAATTTCCTTCGATTTTGTTCAAATCTAAAACATTTGTGTATTTCATCTGGAACAGATAACATCGTTGGCATTGATAACAAATGGCTACTACGAAAGTATCCAATGCTCGAGCATTTAGAGTTGGTTTCAAATCATGCGAAACCAATTATTGAGTTGGAGACATTTTTTAATCAAAATTTAAATATCAAACATTTGGCATTGAATGTTGAATTCCTTTTAGCAAATTTAACTACGATAAAAAATATTCAACACAAATTCAATGTTATGAGCATTTTTTTCGGCATATGTGAAAATAAATATGCATTGGCTCGAGATGCTTTAAATGATTTGTATGAAATGGGAAGGTTCATGGAATTGCATGTATATTATCGTGCATTGTGTTCACCATTTGATAAAACCTCAGTTGATCAATTGATGTCGTACCAAGGACTTACAAAATTGCACACGGATCACTCCAAAAACAGTGTTGATCTGTCCCCCTTGAACACTTTGCAGGAACTTTGTTATTTTGGGAGACGTTCTTTAGTTACAAACGTGCAGGTGCTGGCTAAAAGTCTCATTAATCTGGAAATCATTCATTTTTTGAACGCTGAATTAAGTGATATTATGCCATTTATTCAATATTCCTTGAAATTGAAGAAAATTATCATTTATAATTTAAAAGTGAATGAAAATGTCTTAGATGTAAATATTCTGGATAACGAACGAAAAACATTGATTACAGCAAGAAAAATCACAATATATGTCGAAAGAGATATTTATTTGGCCACAAAAAGGACGAAAACTGGAACTAAATTGAATTTTATTGAAGTAAAATGCGGAGCATCTTTGAATATCAGACATGATTTTGATTATAAGGACAATGCATATCAAGATGAAGAATTTTATCACTAGTAGAATATCACTTAAAAGTCTAATAAATAATTTGTTTATGTAATATTTCATAGATTTGTCTTAAAAATAAAACAACAGGTATAAATAATACATTATTATTATTATATTTGGCACCAACTATGTTAACAATTTATTTATGAAACAATACGATATGCATTGGAAATGTGAAATAGCAAAAAAAGTTAGATTAACAAAGGCCCAAAGAAACAAAATGAGTGTTAACTTAAATTGAAACTGTTTGCATGAAACAATTAATTATCACATTCATTCATGTTTACATTCACTGTTTTCTCAATAAAATCCTTCTGTTTGCATAAATCAGTGAAGGCAGCCATACCGTTTCCTAGAAAATATTTTAAAAAAAAAACAATATAGAACATATTTCGTTAAGAGAATAATAATATAGAAATACACAACTTTTCATAGTATAGCTCAACATCCCTATGAATCCAACCACTTGGCCCTCATCATCTACACGCACTAGTGGGCAACCTGTAAACAGTTTTAATTTTTTTTAAATTTTATTATTATATTCTGTAAAATATGAAAATGTAATTTTAATAGTGAGTAAAATAGTATCTATGAATAAAAATAAATAAAAACTACCTGAATCTCCTGATACCACGCGATTATTCACCAAACTTACACAAATTACTTTATCGACTGTTTTATCATTGAGTTTACACAAATTTCTTTTATCTTCTGCTTCCTTGTCGGCTTTAACTGCCCTCATGTATTCAGTAAAATATGACGACTTAAAATCTTCCAATTTTGTTAGAGCTATGACTCTTGCTCTATGTCGTGTGTTTTTTAGTATATTTTTACTCTCTATTTTTGGGATATTTTGAACAAAATCAACTGGATTTGGCAAACTAATAACACATATGTCGTTTTCGTAGTTCGGTTTGTGTCCATATTCGGAATTACATTTCAACACTATCTCGTTATCTCTAGATTCGATTTTCATGCCGTTCGTTAGGAAAACTGTAAATTCTTGGTTGGTTTCAAAACAATGCGCAGCACTGATGAACTATACAATGTATACATATAAATTATATTTAGATTGAAAAAAATTAGATAACGTATTGAATCTTTTTTTCGAGAACCAAACAGTAGAGAAATCGGATAAATTATTTGTAGCGGAATCTTTTCTTTTTGTTTTGAAAAATAATTTGGAAGAGAAAAATTGATTCAAAAAAAGCAACTCAAAGAAAAAACAAAATGTAATCATTTAAAATAAAAAAAGCTAGAAAAATTCCGTTATTTTTTTTTTTTTTTTCTTGTATGTAAAGAAGAGAACATTTTTTTAATACAGTATTTTGAAATATGAACTTAAAAAAGCATCCATTAAATACCAACTATGGATGGAGAAAAAATGAGTACTTACATTTTTATTTGTGATAGCAAACCCTGAGCAGAAACTTGGACCGAGAAACCATTCAAGAAACTTATTACTTCTGTGTATTTTAATAATGATGAAGTAACTGTTATTTTTTTCGTCTATGACTTTTCCATAATTTTCACTGAACCCAACTACAAGTTCCTGAAAATAAAGAAAAAATATTTTTTTTTTACATTTTGATTTTACACATTAAAATGCAAAAGCAATTACCGCAAACAATAATGACAACATACAAAAGAAAGAAACTTTGGAAAACATTTTAAATGAAGATATAGAACTATCACTTTTGAAGATTTAGTTTGCAATTGAAATTTGATGTGCTTTTATTCACATTTAAAACGTGAATCGTACTAAAACACACTGCATTTATATGATTTTCTGCATATTTGTTTTTATTACTTTTTTTCATTTGTTATAATTTTTTTTCTTCTTTGTCACCAAAACATATCTCAAATGTTTTTTTTGTACACGAAAAAAAACATTGAGCTTTGAATATGTCAAAACAATGGGGAATAAACAAATAAAATTTTGAATTTTGTAGTTATTTTACATGTAAACACGATGTCAGATGAAAATAATACAACGACAAAAAAATTATTTTCGTTGCAATTTCTCTTGGCCATTTAAATGTTTTTGTTTGTTTTCATTTCAGAAAATATTCAAACTTAAAATGGTTTATAGAAAATAATTTTCTTGCTGCATTGACAAATATCATCTGAAATTTTTGTATTACATTAAAATAACTACATCAAATTCAAAATTTTATTTGTTTATTCCCCATTGTTTTGACATATTCAAAGCTCAATGTTTTTTTTCGTGTACAAAAAAAACATTTGAGATATGTTTTGGTGACAAAGAAGAAAAAAAATTATAACAAATGAAAAAAAGTAATAAAAACAAATATGCAGAAAATCATATAAATGCAGTGTGTTTTAGTACGATTCACGTTTTAAATGTGAATAAAAGCACATCAAATTTCAATTGCAAACTAAATCTTCAAAAGTGATAGTTCTATATCTTCATTTAAAATGTTTTCCAAAGTTTCTTTCTTTTGTATGTTGTCATTATTGTTTGCGGTAATTGCTTTTGCATTTTAATGTGTAAAATCAAAATGTAAAAAAAAAATATTTTTTCTTTATTTTCAGGAACTTGTAGTTGGGTTCAGTGAAAATTATGGAAAAGTCATAGACGAAAAAAATAACAGTTACTTCATCATTATTAAAATACACAGAAGTAATAAGTTTCTTGAATGGTTTCTCGGTCCAAGTTTCTGCTCAGGGTTTGCTATCACAAATAAAAATGTAAGTACTCATTTTTTCTCCATCCATAGTTGGTATTTAATGGATGCTTTTTTAAGTTCATATTTCAAAATACTGTATTAAAAAAATGTTCTCTTCTTTACATACAAGAAAAAAAAAAAAATAACGGAATTTTTCTAGCTTTTTTTATTTTAAATGATTACATTTTGTTTTTTCTTTGAGTTGCTTTTTTTGAATCAATTTTTCTCTTCCAAATTATTTTTCAAAACAAAAAGAAAAGATTCCGCTACAAATAATTTATCCGATTTCTCTACTGTTTGGTTCTCGAAAAAAAAGATTCAATACGTTATCTAATTTTTTTCAATCTAAATATAATTTATATGTATACATTGTATAGTTCATCAGTGCTGCGCATTGTTTTGAAACCAACCAAGAATTTACAGTTTTCCTAACGAACGGCATGAAAATCGAATCTAGAGATAACGAGATAGTGTTGAAATGTAATTCCGAATATGGACACAAACCGAACTACGAAAACGACATATGTGTTATTAGTTTGCCAAATCCAGTTGATTTTGTTCAAAATATCCCAAAAATAGAGAGTAAAAATATACTAAAAAACACACGACATAGAGCAAGAGTCATAGCTCTAACAAAATTGGAAGATTTTAAGTCGTCATATTTTACTGAATACATGAGGGCAGTTAAAGCCGACAAGGAAGCAGAAGATAAAAGAAATTTGTGTAAACTCAATGATAAAACAGTCGATAAAGTAATTTGTGTAAGTTTGGTGAATAATCGCGTGGTATCAGGAGATTCAGGTAGTTTTTATTTATTTTTATTCATAGATACTATTTTACTCACTATTAAAATTACATTTTCATATTTTACAGAATATAATAATAAAATTTAAAAAAAATTAAAACTGTTTACAGGTTGCCCACTAGTGCGTGTAGATGATGAGGGCCAAGTGGTTGGATTCATAGGGATGTTGAGCTATACTATGAAAAGTTGTGTATTTCTATATTATTATTCTCTTAACGAAATATGTTCTATATTGTTTTTTTTTTAAAATATTTTCTAGGAAACGGTATGGCTGCCTTCACTGATTTATGCAAACAGAAGGATTTTATTGAGAAAACAGTGAATGTAAACATGAATGAATGTGATAATTAATTGTTTCATGCAAACAGTTTCAATTTAAGTTAACACTCATTTTGTTTCTTTGGGCCTTTGTTAATCTAACTTTTTTTGCTATTTCACATTTCCAATGCATATCGTATTGTTTCATAAATAAATTGTTAACATAGTTGGTGCCAAATATAATAATAATAATGTATTATTTATACCTGTTGTTTTATTTTTAAGACAAATCTATGAAATATTACATAAACAAATTATTTATTAGACTTTTAAGTGATATTCTACTAGTGATAAAATTCTTCATCTTGATATGCATTGTCCTTATAATCAAAATCATGTCTGATATTCAAAGATGCTCCGCATTTTACTTCAATAAAATTCAATTTAGTTCCAGTTTTCGTCCTTTTTGTGGCCAAATAAATATCTCTTTCGACATATATTGTGATTTTTCTTGCTGTAATCAATGTTTTTCGTTCGTTATCCAGAATATTTACATCTAAGACATTTTCATTCACTTTTAAATTATAAATGATAATTTTCTTCAATTTCAAGGAATATTGAATAAATGGCATAATATCACTTAATTCAGCGTTCAAAAAATGAATGATTTCCAGATTATTGAGACTTTTAGCCAGCACCTGCACGTTTGTAATTAAAGAACGTCTCCCCAAATAACAAAGTTCCTGCAAAGTGTTCAAGGGGGACAGATCAACACTGTTTTTGTAGTGATTCGTGTGCAATTTTGTAAGTCCTTGGTACGACATCAATTGATCAACTGAGGTTTTATCAAATGGTGAACACAATGCACGATAATATACATGCAATTCCATGAACCTTCCCATTTCATACAAATCATTTAAAGCATCTCGAGCCAATGCATATTTATTTTCACATATGCCGAAAAAAATGCTCATAACATTGAATTTGTGTTGAATATTTTTTATCGTAGTTAAATTTGCTAAAAGGAATTCAACATTCAATGCCAAATGTTTGATATTTAAATTTTGATTAAAAAATGTCTCCAACTCAATAATTGGTTTCGCATGATTTGAAACCAACTCTAAATGCTCGAGCATTGGATACTTTCGTAGTAGCCATTTGTTATCAATGCCAACGATGTTATCTGTTCCAGATGAAATACACAAATGTTTTAGATTTGAACAAAATCGAAGGAAATTTTCATAAAATTCTTTTTTTTGATCCCTAAAATATGAGAATTTTAATTTTAATATTTCCACTCTATGCAAAATCGGTTTAATGCGTGCAATTCCATTGGTGGTCAATTTAACTCGCCTCAGTAAAATTTCATTGAGCCAATTGAATCGATTGGGTTTCATATATGGAACACGGTCTCTCGTTATCTCCCAATGACCACTGTCTGGAGCCACGTCGAATCCATCCAAAAAACTGAATTGAAACTTCTTCATATATGATGCCAAACCATTAATTCGAATCTTACGTTTTACCCAATAAATACCATATCTTCCACATTCCAAATAAATAGTTGGATAATTAGTTCGTAAATAGTAACCGACAATTTGTTGCATTCGTTTGCATGTTCTTCCCAATGCTATCAAATCTTTTAGTGAGATCCAATCGAATAATTCTTCAAAATGATCGATTTTTAATTTGAAAATCTCCGACTGTTTTTGCGATGATTCCCCTTGAATTACATTTGCACATAAGATTATGTATCGTATACAGGCGCTCATTTTTCAATACTTTACTATCACTTTATGTTTACTTGTCTTTTTGAAAGAAATTTCGTTGAATGTTGAAAATAACAATTAATTTTGTGTATTTTATTAAATTAAAGCAAAATAATTTATACTTGAATCGCAAAAAGAAATAACAATACTGTGTTGATGTTGTTACAATTTATTCGAAACAAGGATAATTTTGACATTACTTAAAACACTTCATACGGATGCAATGAGATGAGTAGAGTGAGATAATAAGAGTGCATTGGAAACATACATATACACACATACATAACGTCATTGTGTTACTACTGCGCGCACAGATATTACATACACACACAAATGTAAACCTCAAATCGAACTATTTTCATGAAATTGAACTATAATTCGAATTATTTTTATGAAATTAACATCAAACATCGAACGTTTTAAATAAAAAACAAATGTGATAAACAAGATCTGTTTTTTATATTACGTATTCGACAATTCGAATCCATATACAGATAAGTCTCCATAAGTTTCAAATTTTTCAAATTTTGAATCGGTAAACCAGCCGCTTTAGACGGTGATGGCACTCACGACGTTTCTACAAACGTCATTATTTAAATATGGTCGGTTCTCTCCTTCATTCTTTTTTCATTTGATTCAATCCACAAGTGAAATATGAACAGTTATTTGCATACACAATGGTTAGCGTGTATGCTTTGCATGCATCAACGTCTGGGTTCGATTTTACAATTTGAAAAATCTTTTATTTAAAATTATGAGAAATCATATGAAATTACAAAATAAATCGCATACCAATATGAAAGAGAGAGAGATAGACAGAGTAAAGAAAGAAAGAAAAACAGAAAGAGAGAGGAAGAGAAATAACGAAACCCTCAAGTAAATTAAAAAACTAAAAATAGCTACAATCTTAATAATCAATTTCCAATCCAATATTAATTCCTCGATTACATGTGCAAAAGAGTCTGAAAACATCTATTGATTATATACGCATTCTATCAATCGATTGGACCGCAAATATATTCACATGGAATAGTTTGTTTACCAATTCCATGGGCATGAATTGACAGAACAAACAAAAAAAATAGTACATGACGCGCCGTGCACTAACATGGTGGCAAAATGCGTAAGCATCAGTTGGTATGAATTGCCATAGATGGTCTTGCAATTGTTAGAAAATTTTCATGCATTTTTTTATTTGTAAAATAAATAATTACTGGAATTTATTTTATAACAAAAAAATATATTTCATTTTGTGTTTTTTTATAGCATCGATATTGATAAAGAAATTGAATTTTTATTTGTTGAAAATGATAAGTTTATGTTGTTTACATTTATTTATAACCATAACCTATAACTGTTTTAGATATTCATATTCATCAAAAGTCAAAACTGAGACTTGTTTTGTATTGTGAAATGTTTAATGCTGTGAAAAACTTATTCTAAATTTCAATATTTCATTTTGAGATAGCAAGAAAGTCGAGATTAAGATGGTTTGGGCATGTACAACGTATGAATGAGTATCGTTTACCAAAGTTAATTTTGAATGCGGAAGTGAATGCACCGAGAGGTAGAGGTAGACCGCGGAGGCGATATTTGGATTCGGTTAAGAACGATTTGAGCGAAAGGGGGTATGATTGGAATTGGGAAACTCAAGACCTGGCTCTCGATAGGGTTTGCTGGAGAAGAATTGTTAAGGGGCTGCCATTACAAAATAGACCAGACGCTGAAGGGATTAATAATAATGGTCTTTAAATGATTGTTGTTGTTGTTGTTGTCAATATTTCATAAATCTGAACATCAATAAATAAATAATCCGGAATTTTATATTTTTTAAACAAAACCTTCTTTTTATTAGTTGAAATTTGCTTTTAAAAATTGTTCGGCAAATTGATGGTCAACGAAAAAGTGTTTGTATGCACATAACGTTATGCAAATACCATTTGTGATGGATATGGATATCAAATAGAAATACGAAATAATAATTAAATTATTGCATTTTATTTCTCTAGCTCTTATTTATGCATGAAAAATAATTGATCAACAGGAAACTGTGAATAATTGACCAAGTAAAAACATAATTGATTTTACCTTTTGTGATTTTGTCATTGTCATTGATATCTTAACCTCAATTTTTTCCCTGTTCAATTCCATTCAAATGCCATTTTCTCCATATGAATTTTCTAATAAAATTTCCCAAGGTCTTCGCCTCTCAAGCTGACGCATGCGTTCGCAGTGCAAGGGTCCTTGCGTCAACCGTGCGTTTGACGCAAGAGTTAGGCCAGGATCCCCATTTTCCTACTACTACTCTTAAAAACTTCACCATTTTATCATTATTTGAGCTTATTGCAATAAAAACGTATCTAATTGCTTGTCTGTGTATGTGTGTGTATTTATTCCATTGTGTTGCGCTCAAATAATTACAAATACAATCAATACGACTCTTTTGAGAACTAATTAATTCGTTTCTGTTTTTCAATTAAAATACAATTTACTTTCGGTTAAACAAGTTTAAATTCACATGCAACACGATTTTCGATTTAATATACATTCAAAATTTATTGCGACGGTTTTTCATTTGCGTTAAAACGTATGTTATCCGATTCTGCGAATTCAATTTATAGTTTAATATACGTGAGAAATTTGCATAGTAATAAACGTAAAAAAAACTGTTTTACAAATCCAAGAAGGATTATAATCAAATTACTGAAATCATACGTTTAAATGCCCGAATTGAATTCTATATGCTTTTCAGTTAATATTTATAACATCATAACATAACGATATCTTATTGTTAATTTACTTTATCGTTTTCTGGTTTTGCTTTGCACGTGTGGTGATACATTTGTGGTGCGTGCGTGAGAGCGTGCGCATGTGTTTCTTTCTTTAATTGAATGGCACTAACTACAGAATAAAGCTAGATATTACATAAAATAATTTATAATGAACGTATGTTGAGGTTAAAAAGAATAAATTAATTATTAGCATGCGTAATATATCTTGCTCAACAACGGCTGGCTGACATGCTGGTACATATGGAAATTGTCCGGTTCGATAGAATTCCTCTAAAAATTGTTCTTTTTCGTTCCATCGATCGAACAGCCATTGTGTTAAAGCTTGCTCCTCTTTTGGTATCTTTTTATTTGAGTAAAAAAGAGAGAATAAATAATGATAATAATAATAAAAAATCAATGAAAATTATTTCCAAAAATTCAAAATAAACGAAAAATTTAACTCACCTCTGACGAGTGATAAAGTCGATATAGAAAATGTGTTTTGCATGGAGGTCGTGTTCCGGTTACAATTGTTGGTAAATCGAGTGGTGTTCCTTCGTCTGGATAAGCGACCGTAACATCTAGAATATAGTCAAGTTTTGGCCCTTCCGTATCGTCGTCTTTCTTATTTTGATATTGCAAAATGTGTTCTGATTCACATACCGATGAAAGGGTTAAAAACAAAACCAAAAAAAAAAAAAAAATGGAATAAATTTCCATTTTAATTGAAAAGTCGAATGAAATATATTCATCAAATATTTAATATACCTTGACTACCAAATGAACGAATGGTGCCATTTTCGGTGCGTTTTGCCGCATTATTATTGCCAATGGAATTATGCGGTGGTAAAACTTCCATAATTGCCTTTAAAGCGCCAATCCGTGGCAACGTAACGTTCTTCAGAATGGGTAAATTATTTTTCGCGGCATATTTCTGGCTGACTTCGAGACGTTTTCGTAGAAAACCACCCTCGGGAAATAGAACCATCCAACGACGCTCCAACGGTATAAATGTATCACGTAAATGATGTTTTAAATTTTCCACGGTCGCATCACGCGTTTTACGTCCCTAATGAAACAAAGCACATTTTAACACACACACACACAGACAACTGCCTAATTAAAAACAAATGGATGCTTACCGCTTGCACAAAAAAGTCTCTATGCAATACACTAACAATACCAAAATTGGTAAACTTAAAAACACGATCCATAATCCACATGATATTTGGTAAAACATCTGGTTTAGCATTGAAACATGCCTGCAATATGAGAAGAGAATAAAATTTTCAAACATATAACAGTTGGAAAAAATAGCGGATTCGAAACGAATTCAGAATGAACAATAAATAATAAATGATATAAAAGTAGGAATTCAATGATCAAATTGTTCAAATTTACGAAATCATAAGCATACCATAAACAAAGGTACATCGGCTGTACTTTGATGATTGGCCAATATCAATGTTCTTGTGCCTTCTTCTTGACACGGTGTTAAATCATCACCTGACTCGACCACTGCACGAAACACAAATCGAAAAAGAGAATGAAAAAAACAAAACTTCAATCAATTATTTGCGATTGGTTTGATACCGACGAAAAATGATATGAATAATTGATTTTGAAAAAAAAAGTAACTCTTACCATCATAACCAGCTGACCACGACCACATCGCCACCACTGATAATAACCAATGGAAAAATTTACCCTCTATTTTGTAGTACAATTTTTGATTGAACCGCTTGAGCGGAAACAACATTAGCATCCATAATGTGTATGTTGGTATACAATAAATGTTGTTCACTATCACAATTGCTATACGAACTATGGCTTTTGGATACACTATAAATAATCTGTAAGTAAATAAAACCACAAATTATTGAATTATTTTCTCAATGATTGGACTGCGATTTAAATCAAAATTACAAATTGTGTTGAAAGAATCGATTAAAAACACTTGATTTTTGTTTCGCTCTTTGTCTTGCTCAGAGTGAAATAAGCCCTAAATTATATTGATTCATTTATGTTGACCTCAGTTTCGTTTCGGTTATACAACGAATAAATAATTTTTGATTGTATTTCATTCGGTTGTTCAATAATTCAATTGGTGAATCCCATCGATTTTCTTCTAATTTTTTATTCAAACTCAAGTAAAAATAATTAGAAGTAGTAAGCAATCGATTGTATGATATACAATTTAACGAAATTCTCATGAGATGGATCGCCAGACTATAACAAATATTTTATCAATGAAAGTAAATTGAATGCCTGACAGTAAAAAGCACTGCATTATGTATGTAATTAATGGGCCTGAGTGTATTGATAAGAGTTTATCAGTGACTAATATCTCTGGTGTCTATGTATAAAAAAACATTAAAAAGGATTCAATTGATTAATAAATAATGAAGAAAAAAACCGAAACATTCTATCGATCAGCAAACATATTCGAATCTGTTTGTAATTTTGTTGGTAATTCAAACATAATATTATGGTATTTTGTCTCAAGAAAAAACATGATATATTTTTTAATAAAATTCCATTTGAATTATTTTCAGTCTTCGTCAGTATGAGTTCAGATCACTTCTAATCTTTCAAAGAAGCGGCCAAAAGAAAAAAAAAAAAAAAAAACACTTACTTTTGACACCACTCCGTCATTTTGGGATATGATTAGGACGATTTCATTCACGGTTAAACAGTCAACTGATTTTGGTCCTAAAAACCCTATTTGTAACAATGACGCTCGCGCGTGCACACACACAATCGCAATTCACAATGCAATCGGTTTTGAGGGCTTATCGGTTTCTTTTTGTATTGAATCTCTTACGCAAAATAACCTTCAAATGTTTCTCTATTTTTGTTTGTTCTCGTCTATATGCACCTATCGTTAATTTTGAGCAATTTTTTGTTTTAATTTTTTTTCACTATGCATTACTTTTAGAATAATCAATTGTTAATTGCGTTCACATTTCGGTTCATCGTTTAAATATTGAATGTTCCGTATTCACTAAACGATTTGTTTCGTTTTGTATCGATTTTTGATCACTTTAAATTGTTGCATTCACCATGTTTCGATATACAGAGGATATTCTCTATAATTCAAACTCTTGAATTTTAAATCAATTGAATTTTATCGCGTGTGCTGTGTGTTTTCGCTGAAATAGAAAAGAAAAAAAACAAACTTATCAGTTGTCGTGGATTTAAAAATGAAAAGTCGGTCGGGCTGAATGAAAAGTCAAATGTCAAAAAAAAAAAAAAAAATAAAAAGAAATTCTCTTATTCATTGAAATGTATTTTTTTCCTAAACTGAAGGAAAACACAATGCTCATTCGATTAAATATATTGAAGATGTTTCACGTGATACAACGATTCATATCAATTTGCAATCGAAATATCTCTAATCGTCGAATGCTATTTTTAATACTTTGTTGTTTTCAAAAAAAAAAAAAAAAAACTTTTTCAATGCAGAAAAAACAAAAAAAACCAATCGATTGACGTATCATTTCGTTGAATAACATTGGTGCCAAAAGAATGACGACGACTTATTTATTGGCTAGTGCTTAGTGCAAGTAACAATTCAGGTTTAACCATCTTAAAGCTATTATGGAGTTGGATGTTTGGAAGAATGCCGGCAATGAATGACGAAGCATCAAAAACATGCGATATGTCACAACTACATTTTCATTTGATATTTTAAACTATAAAATTATTCAACTTAAATGGAATTGGCTGGCTTTGAAAATAGCATTCACATGATTACATGCTTACATTTGTGTCGTTATTATCAGCTATCATGAACGAGATTATTTTTTGTTTTTTTTGTTTTTTTTGTTTTCTATTTGTAACAAATGTTTTTTTTTTTTTTTTTTTTTTTTTTTTCGTACAATCAATTTGAAATTTATATAAAGGAATGTCATTCGACAAAGTTACTTAACGAATAATTCTCAATCAAATTAAATGAATAAACAGCCATGAACTTTCTCTTTGCTCTACAAAATAGTTAAGCTATTAGTCAAATTGTGAATACTTGAACATTCACTTTTGTAAATTGGCAAATAGTTGGATTAATTGCCAAAAATCGCTAAAACTTCATTGAAATCAATTACTATCTTATCACAATGATGAAACAAATCTTATCGTTTATATGCCCACATGTACATGAAATTTCAAAATAAACATCATTCTTTCTCATTGCAATTTACGTGAACGCTTGAAATTCATTCGAAACTGTCTCTGTTTAAGTTTAAGATTTCTTTGGATCATCGCCCACTTCTTATTATATATTTACGCAGCCTTTTTTTCTTTCAAATTTCTTGTAGTCAAGTACGCGCTTTTGTTACGCGTACTTGAAACACAAAATTGCTTTGAGCATTCGAAATGGTGTAATGGAGCCACCTACGCTCTTTCTCTGGCTCTCTCTCTCTTTCTCTCTCCATCAATGAATTGCAAAATTATGAGTCATTACATTGTCTTAAAATCAAATAATAGAATTACTAGTCCCTAACAACGACTATTATACAATTTAATCTGAATAGATGCACATTATTCATATTTAGTTTCATAAAAAGTCATCTATGAGTATCATTCTGTTGAAAACAAATACAATTGCATCAAGATTTTCACTACAAGATTTAATTGTGCGCGCATGGAATTTCCATTGAAACACAATGATGCTATTTTTATTACATTGATGTGATATGAAAAGGTCAAAATGCAGCTGCTATGTTTTCATATATGAAAAGAATTTCATGTGAAAAAAAAAAAGAAATGCATTTGTGAAAATCCTGGCAATTCAACGTAAAATGTGCCTTTGAAATGGGATCTCGTTGTTAAGTCGGTTGAACTGGATGAAAGCGAAACAATTCTCTATTGATGGAGAGACTTTTTTCAGTCATAATTGGTTTGGTTTCGTGTGTGTGTGTGTGTGAGGTTTCAAGCGATAAGCATAAAAGAGTAAGTTCTATGGAAAAACAGCCAAATCAAAGGAAACAAAAATTGTTTGAGCTTTTTTCCATCTCTTTGATTGTCATATATGCAAAGTTTCCCCCTTTTTTATAGTTAGAGTCTCCTAAGCAAATAAGAAAATGCTTGCGTCATAGAATCTTTATTAATGATTTTAAAGTGGTTAGAGTGGCGTTCTATTGTCTGTATTTGCAATATGATATGCATTCGGTTGACCCACTCGTTTGATTATTAGGTGCAGAATATCACAATCTATATTATTATAGAAGTATTGTTTTTCTCTTTCGTTCTCCTCTATTTTTGCTTATAATTCTGTTTTTGCAACTACTTCCACTTTTGCTTATGAAGTTTACTGTGTAAACGGTTTAAGTCAATATTATTACTGTTAGGTGAATTAATTTAGTTACATTTGCGTTCGATACAAAACTTCTTAACAAAAATATCATTTTTATAAACATTCAAAAGGATGACAATTTAATATGTAATGTCAAAGATGTCAAAATTCTGAGTTTTTCCAGAAAATCGACGAAATATTATCAAAGTTATACAAAACATAAACTAAATACCTTATAAATACAAAACTTATCAGATACTGACGTTTACAAGACATTTGATCAATTTAATGGCATAATTTTTAATTTTTTGACACTTAACGGTTCAAAGGTCACATTTTCACACAGTTTAGCAACAATTATATAAGAAATCCTGATTAACATCTAAATTTGGGTCGTATCTAGAAAATTGTAAAATAAAATGGTTATAATTTCATATTATTTTGTGTGTGGATAAATCCTGTTTTCGCACACATTTTTATCATTCATTTTGTATGAAAAAGAACCACCATATAAACATTCGATTATAATGGCACATATCGATTTTATATTACTTGTCACCGCATATATCCCATACGGATTCGATCACACCATAATAGCTCATAGCTTAAAGGGATGTAAATATGATATGAAACGATAAAGAAGCTCCAAATATGTGCGCATATTAAATTGGATTTTGGAGCAATTGAACAATGCCGGCTTCTGTCTAGAAATAGATTATCGAATGACTTTCAATTTTTCGCTTTTAATGTGATAAATGTTGTTTCATTTCAGTTGTTAACATGTTGTGATTTTCTAAAATTTAATGGCTTACTTGTGACCAAGTAATTATCATTTAGGTGAACATAACCTTCAAGTTTTATGTGTTTCTTGTCTATGTTGAGTATTCTGTAAAAAATTCGACAAATTATTTTTGGCAAATGTTTACGTTTGTATATACGTGCTGGTTTTTTTCCAACGATTCTTCGTCGATGCGAATTAAACAATGAGACTCGCATAACATTGACTTGAAAATTCGGTTATAAGGCCAAGATCGGACAAATGATTTTACTATTGGGCAATCTTTTTTTTTTTCAACGTTTTTATATCAATCCATATTAAAGTTATTCAAAGGTCACCCTCATCTTATAACATCATTAGAAAATTCGTGCATCAACTAATTTTTGTGTTTGTAAACTTTGAGATTTAGGCTTCAATTTACATAAATGGATAAATTACATTTTCATTTGAAATCAATGTTGATTTACATAATTTCATCACAGCATATATCAATCGTCGTTGACTTCCACTGAGTGCAAATTATGTATTTGTATATATAGGCAATGAATCACAGAAACGATTTGCTGTGTGCGTGATAAATAAAGTCATGTGGTTGATATTTATGCATAAAATGGAAGTTAGAAGGTATACAACATCGAAAATACGTTACCAACCAAAAAAAAACATAATATAAGATAAGTCAGCTGTGCGTTTGCGATTCGAATGTAAATGTTCTCACGTACTCATGTAAAAGTTATAAAAAATAGATCAGTAAAAAGCAATAATTCTTGTTGAATACATACAATGCTACAATACTAGTCTTCACTGAATATAATTTGCAACCGAACAATGAACACGATTCTCAAATATATATATATATATATATATATATATATTCTTGCTTTCCTGAAGAAAAAAGAAAACATTAGTGAATGGGGATGGTTGCCGTTGATAGACGTAATTCATACATAAATCCGCTACAAAATGCAAATTCAACACGCTCTCAATTGATAGAGGAAAGTGAAAATTTGTGAGAAGGTGCGTCAGATTCGCACACAATAAAAATACACATTTTCATTATTGACATACGGTCAGCGGAGCTTCATCTTATATAATAATATCATATAGAAACGATTTTATTCTTTTTTTTCTTTTACTTTACATTGCAAACTAAATCTCTTCAAATGGAAAATAAATGTTATCGAAAGTTGCACTAGGATTTTTTTCCAATTTGTTATGAATATTTCAAATGCATTGTTAAACGTGTTTTAAACAGATTGCGTTTCGTAAGTAGTTGGCATAAAAGCAAAATTGCACTTTGAAATTAGTTGCGAAATAATTGAAAATAATTGTAAGTGAATCTTTATCGAGCAAAGAACATCAAAACAACTTGAAAAAATTATTTTTAAATTACGAAATGAACGTCAGAATATTTTTTGTTTCATTTTTCAAATGATAACTGAAACCACACTATCTAGTTAATTATTTCTCCCGGTGCCAATTAATGTTTGTTCACTGAACTGAATTTGGGACTAGTTCAATGAACTGGATTCAGAGCAAGAATTGAATTTGTTTCTTATTCTTTTCCGCTAATATTTTGCTTATTTTCAACACTAAATACAAATGCTTCAATTCTATTCGATTCACATTACATTGCAACGAGAAATTCATTTTTAGCACAATAAATCCAAATTGTTTGGCTCGATAATAGTTTATCTTTGATAAATTTTCTTTTGTAAAAAAAAGAAGAAAACAAGTCGGTGTAACGACAGATTTAAATTGTTAGTGATAAAATTGTCTTGAAACGAAGAATAGTTCCCAAATGATGTATTAAATAAATGTGTATAAATGTGCAGCTGCTTTTTTCAGTGCTTTTCCACTCACAAAAGACGATTTTTTTCCACAAAATTTGTACAATGCACTCTACGTGAATGCACAAGAGAAATGTGCGCTTCCTTTTCGAGAACAACGTGTGTATATGTACATATACGATGTGTTATTTTTATTTCAAATAATGAAGAAAATAGAAAGAGAGTGAAAAACAAACGTGGTATACGATTTAACTAAGGTGATGAAACTCAGAGCAAAATTCAGTAAACGGAAATGTTCATTCGGACAGTAAAAAATAAAATGTATACGTTCGAAACAGGTCGTAGGTTTAGAATATTTTTAAGTGAATGTGAAACACAACGCAAAATAGCATGATGTCACAGAATTTTTGTGAAAAGAGAAGCAAAAAAAAACTACACATGATTTAATACATGTTTGATTCCACAACTTGAAATTATTTTCAACACACATACACAGAGATAAAGATGAATATATGTACTTTTCACTATTACAATAAATTCACATTCGGATTTAATATTTTCATGTAGTGTCTTTGTATTTCCACGGTTTTTAAAATTAATATTCATTAGCATGTTCAATCAACTGAAGTTCTGTTTCTCATTTTTTGTTTCATTCTGCTTTTATTGGCATTTAAATATGCCAATTCGTGACACTAATAAGAACAATTTAACACAATCAATGCACAATTTTTAAGGACTTTTTGTTATTACACTTCTTTCATTCTTTCCTTTTCATTCTTTCTTAAATATTTTCATGTTACAAGGAATTGTTAAACCCATTTATTACTGTAAGATTGAGAGATCCTTTGGCCAGATTAAGATTGAGCACTAATTGTATGCATTAAATTTTTTAACAAAACAAAAAAAAAAACAATATGTCCAGCACAAGCACTAACAAATAACATTTAATTATTGCAATAAGTAAAGGTTAGTCTCTCTTACTCTTTCTCAGCCTGTTAGCTGCTTAATAAAAAGAGCCAAAAAAAATAATACTAAAAAATAGCCCCCTGAAACACGAATTTAGTGTGCGTGATGCAGTGTATATGTTTCAATTTCAACTGAATTGCCGTCTGGCTTTACCTCGTTGTTATTGTGTCAGTCTCGTCGGTTTTTCGACCATCATCGGCTATTGTTACAGCGTTCAGATTCAATGTTCGTATAATAATTCTGTCAATACACAATTGCAAAAAAGAAAAAAAAAATCGTTTTGTACGCTGCACGCTTAGTACATTTTTCAAATGAAATTCACTTTGATTTTTCAGCAATGCAATATACTTTTAACCAAATAAATACTTTAGACATTCAACAAAATTAACATTTTATTTCATTTTCATTCCGCAAATAACAATGAAAATGATTTTATGTTCGTTCGAAATGAATTTCGTTTCAAAGTGTGAACAATTTCACAACTGTGTGTTATGTATGTGTATTTTAGTACACAGCATGTCAAACGGTAATACTAAATTCGGTAAAGCCAAAACAACATAAACGTCAGTGTGATAAATGTCAAATTGAAAAACATCAAACGTAGCTCATTCGTGTTGATATGCCATTTTTATTGTATCAAGAACATTTGTTACTTTTATCAATTTCGTCGACTTAATTACAATTTGGAATTGAATTTGATTTTTGTTGCTGTTGCTATTGATAAATTGAATTTTATGCAAAATATACATTTTTTGCTCAATTAAAGTATGGATCAAATTGAATCTCGGCTAAATGATATGTCGATTATAAGCGACGATGACACCAAATGGGGTTGGATTTTATCGGATCTCTATCGCAACGCATTGAGCTTTTACAAAGGTAAAATTGTTTTTTATTTGTATTCAATTCTTCATTAGTGATAAGGAAATATTGGAAACAAATTATCAACTATCCTATATCAATGTCTTTTATTATTGGATTTTTTTAAAAAATAAATTTTTCATGCACACACATATACACAGAAAAAGCAGGCAAAGCAGTACAATTTACGTATGAGGATAATTTAAAATTGGTCGCATTTTCACAACAAGCATTGCATGGCCCAATTACATCGATTGGTGAACTACCACCACTTGGAGCATTTGATGTAATTGGCCGTGATCGACGTGTGGCGTGGCAAAACTTGGGCAACATTACTAAATCACAAGCAATGGAAGGTTTTATTGATTTATTAGATCGTTCATGTGTTGCGTTTAAACCATACGTGGAGGCAATTAAAAAAGATAGAGAAGAAAAAGAACGTTTAGCACAAGAACAAGAACGACGACGAGCTGAACAATTGGAATTGGAACGGCAACAAGAAATTAATCGAAAATTAATGGATGAACAGAAAAGTCGTGAAGAGCTTCAAAAACGTAAACTGCAGGATGCATTAAATCAACAAACGTATTTACAATTTCGTGCATATGCCGATAAACAGTAAGAAACAGAGAACCATTTATGAATATAGTAGATATTTAGAATATTAACGCCGATATCTAAATATTTATGGAACATTTTCTAGATTCAAAACTATAAATATTTGGAATGTCTAGCGGATATTCAATTTTAATCAATCGTGAAAATCAACGTAGAAAAATTGTGTTAACTTTCACGATTTTTTCTTTTCATTTAATGTACAATAATTATAATTATTTTCTTTTGTTGTTTCCCCCTTAGGTATCCAGGCAATCCCGAACAGCAAGCCGTTTTAATTAGACAATTGCAAAATGAACATTATCATCAATATATGCAACAATTACATGCACAAATTTTAACCGAAAAAAATGAAAAAATTAATTGCCAAGAACAAAATATTGGTGACAATGTAACAAATAATATGGCAAATGCAACAAATGTTGCAGCAAACAATGTAAATCTATCTTCAATAGAAAATAGCCAATGTGATGATAAAGATGAATATGATAGTGATGTAGATTCAGATGGTTTTCCACCTATTGCCACTCCAATGATGTGGACTAAACCTGATATTGTACAATTCAAGGTAAAACATTTCAACATTATTGATTCATATGTATTTATTGATATAGGATAAAAATTGGATTTTAAACTTATGTCAAACAAAAAAATAATGATATTTTAGAGAGAAGTCGCTGCTGGCCAAGGTGAAGGCGTTATGAAAGTGAGTTTAAAAAAAAAAAAAAACAAATACAAATTATCTTACTTTTAAAACAAAAACCAATATTTCTTTTTATAAAACGAAATAAAATTTGACGTCATTTGTAATTAAGGTTGACCAAGGTCAAATTGTTACGGTGCGTGTTCCAACACATGAAGGCGGAAGCTGTTTGTATTGGGAGTTTGCAACTGATAATTACGATATCGGATTTGGTGTATTTTTTGAATGGGGAAAATCAAGTACAAATGATGTACAGGTTGAAGTTAGATATACTCCTGAGGAGGATGATGAAGACGATGATGGTTCGTTTTAAAACATTCCGTCCATTTTTTTTCTTTTTATTTCAAAAAATCTCAATCAAATTTTGATGCAAATGTTTTTCTTTTTTCAATACAGGCGATTTTCAACAAGCTAGCGATATCGAATCGGGTGCAAATGCTCAAACATCGCCTCCATCTCCTGTCACTCAGTTGCGACCAATTAGTTCTGTTGTGCCCATTTTTCGCCGTGAATGTCACTCAGAAGTGTATGTTGGTTCTCATTCATATCCTGGCGAAGGCGTTTATCTTTTAGAATTTGACAATTCGTACAGTTTATGGCGATCAAAAACATTGTACTATCGGGTGTTTTATACTCGATAAATCGAATATTTAAAAAATTTTCTTTTTTTTTTTTATATATACCTATATTTATATTTCATCAAAATGATATACAATTAATATGATGTTATTTTCTTTTTCAATACTATGATGAACAGAAGGGAAAAAAAAAGTTAATGATTTTTTTTTGTTGTGGAATAGATTTCGAAAGGAATCTTTGTTAAGTTAATCAAGTGAAATTGGATGATTACTTGTATAAAAAATGTTTGTTATATTGGTTGATAGCATTCCAAAAAGATCAGAAAAAGTTGATTTAAAATCATTTTAGTTTATCATTTTTTTTATTGATGGAAAATATAAAAACCAAGTCTGGAGTCCAGACTCTGGACGAAAGGAAAGTAGATGACCTTGTTAACGACAGACACTTGAAAACACTAAACTATCCATTCAAAACTTTTGATGTTGATGTTAATGTTCACATGCTCACTGTACTGCATTACATATTTTCATAGAATGAATTGGAATTTCCTCATATGAAATATTTACATAAAGATACAGCTGAAAACAAATTATTTCAACGAAGAACCACTGTTTAGATATATTTACATGATGATATTTTCTCTTTAACAACAAAATGAATGAATGAAATAAAACGTAATGAAAATTTGTGTTTTTTTTCTTTCTTTCAATCAATTTGACCATTTATTTCTTTTTTTGCTAATCAATAACAAGCTATTTACATATAATAATTAAAACAATTCAACTTTAAATATGCCCACAATGAACGCCTTCCTTCTTTACAATAATTTTTCTTTTCTTCTTTATTATTTTCAATTTGGAAATTTCGCTGTGGTAACACTGAACTTGAGAGAATGACATTTTAGTACTTTTTAAGACGGGAAAAATATGACGCCATTGTATAAAAACCACAACTGTCATTGTATAGAAGCCGCAACTGTGTAAAATTAAACAATAAACATTTGTGAAACGAAGAAAATGCCTACTTCAGGTAATAAAATATTTTAAAAAATATAAATATCATAAATTATGTTCAGTTCATTTACATAGGAGAAAGTGGAAGTGATGTTAGTAGCCCACAAAGCTCTCAACAAGGTGGCGCACGTAAAATATTTCATTCTCCAACCAACGTAGCTATCAAAGACGTCGCATTTTCTATGGCCAAATGCTCAACTTTGATTGGACGTTATATAGTGTAAGTATAAAGAAAAGGTTTTCAATCATAGTTTTCATGTATAGAAACTGAAATAAATCTGAATATATTATTTCATAGGGAGGCCGAATATACAGATGATAATGAAGAAATGCTCAAAATGATGAAAAGGTTAATCATCGCAAGAAACGAGATGGAAAAAAATCTGATGCCTGCTATGCAAATATTAGTGTAAGTTATTTCTTAACAGTCATTTTTCAGTGGCAAAAGCTAGGGCAAAAGATTTCTTGGACAATTTTTTGTTTCTCGAATTAAAAAAATATTTTTGTAAATTTAAGTATTAAATCGGCAATTATTTCATCGCAAATATGAAGTTTTTATGAAAAAGATTAATTTTCGGTGTTATTTTTGTAAATTTGGTTTTTCGGTTTACTGTGATGATATTGTGCAACTTGTATGTGAACGACAAGTGTCAAGCTAAAACATAAACACCGGCTTCATTATTTTTATTTTAAAATTTGATTTATTTTGTGTTTATCTGTCTCATTTTGGAAATGATTTTATTGAATTAATTAAATTAAAGTGAAATTTTAGTGCATTTGGGTTCATATTTATGTCAGTTTCCGATTCAGTTTCACATTGCCGCGATTTCTGTCAGTGTTTGTGTTTACAGTTTGGCGCGTATAATAAAATCACAATGATATGCTTTCGGTATTGTTTTTTGAACTTTATTGTTCATGGCCGAATAAATTTTCGATATTTAATTTTTTTTTACTTTTATGATTGATGAGTTACTTTTTGTCGCTATCGTGCAAAATTTAAACATTATTCTGAATAATTTTAATAGTTCTTGATAATCAAACGATACTTTTCGATCGGTTATTGGGTGTATGCAAAGAAAATGTCGATTTTTTCGGTGAAAAGAAAATTTTATTTCATAACTAAATGAAGAGCACTTCAACCAATGTATTCTCCATCGTTAGCTATGACTTCATGCCATCTTTCAGGAAGTTTGTGGATTCCGCGTCGAAAGAATTCCTTATCTTTTGAAGCTATCCAGTCAGCGACCCATTTTTGTATTTCTTCAAAGTTTTTAAAGCGTACATCGGCCAGGTCAATTTGCATCGATCGAAATAAATAGTAGTCCGAAGGGGTAAGGTCTGGAGAGTACGCGGGTTGATCAAGCTGATCCCAACCGAAGTGTTCTTTCTTTTTTTTAACGATCTTTGCACGATGTGGCTTGGCATTATCATCGTGAAAAAAAACTTTGTCTTGTTTAGTCGCTATTCGTGGATGTTTCACCTTCAATGTTTGCTCCATTTTGATCAATTGTTGTTCGTAGCACTTACCATCAACCGTTTGGCCAGGTTTCAGCAGCTCATTATACACGACACCTTCCTGATCCCACCAAATGCACAGCATAACCTTCTGGCAATGAATTTCTCGTTTTGACTGCGAAGGTACTGGTTGGCCTGGATCAACATACGCTGCTTTACGCTTGGGATTGTCGTAATAGATCCATTTTTCTCAACTGCGTTTTTTGTGCTCAGCAAGGTGTTTTTTGCATGTTTCGATTCTTGCTCTGAATTGATTTTCGTTCATTTGATGTGGCACCCATTTTCCCAGCTTTCGAATTTTTCCCATTGCATGCAAATGTCTAGAAATAGTTGCTTGATTAACCTTCAACTCCATTGCAAGTTCTTTTTGCGTTTGACAAGGATTTTCATCCAATAATGCTTGCAAATCCGCATCTTCAATTTTTTTTGGAAGACCTGGCCGTTTTTTGTCTTCCAAGTCAAAATCACCACTTTTGAATCTCGCAAACCATCAATCACAAGTTTTTTGAGTTGAAGCATGTTCACCGTAAGTTTCTACTAACGAGCGATAACTTTCAGCAGCGGTTTTCTTCAAATGAAAGAAGGTTATTAAAGTTCCCCGCAAAACCACTTTTTCAGACACGAATTTCGACATTTTTGAAGCAAAAAAAATCTTTGTTGTTTACACTTCAGCAGAATGACATATACTGAAATTTATAGCGTAATGACAGACAAAAAAAAAGGAAAATGGCCACGGTGTGCTCCGATGCACATAACGCTAGTTACGCCATCTGTTATCTAAATCGACATTTCTTTTGTATACACCCAATATAAATACAATGATTCTCGTTTTAAAATAAATTTGATCGCGGTTTATTAAATTTTGTCTCGCTAATCGGATTATATATCAGTTTATTGGTGAGTTCGTTCCATTTTATTTGATTTTGGCAGCGAATGATTTCCATGGCCAGTTACGTTCGACAAAATTATTGGTGATTTTTCTCGGGTGCAGTGTGGCTTAGCACGTCCCTCACCTTAAATCTATTTTGCTCGAAACAGTAATAGTGGGCCTCGGAGAGGCACGGAGCTCGTCCTCCCCGGGATTTGACCGGAGCTCCACAGTTGACGACCGCTTTGAATATCGGAACAATGAATTTGAGAGGACGTTTTGAGTTGAAGAAGCGAGAATTAGTAGATAGGGCAAGCAATTTCGGTCTAGATATTTTGGCTTTGAGCGACGTTCGGGTGAAAGGTCAGGTAGAAAATATGTTAGGGAATTATCGTTTGTATTTGTCGGGAGTTAAGTCTGGTAGTAGCTATTGGGGCGTAGGATTTCTGATTCATAATAGTTTGGAGCAGTCGATTGTATGTCATAGATGTGTGAGTGAAAGAATGATGTGGATTTCGGTCAAGCTAGGCGGGGCTGTGTATCGTTTTGTGAGTGTGTATTCCCCGTGTGAAGGTACAAATGCAGAAAAGATGAATGATTTTTATGGTGACTTGAATGATATTGTTTATCGTAAGGGAAATGAAAACGTGATTTTACTAGGGGATTTCAACGCTAGAGTAGGTAGAGATAATCAGAATTTTGCGAACATTTTGGGTAATTTTGGAGAAGATATGGAAGCAAATGGTAACGGAAAGAGATTATTGGATTTTTGCCAGAGCTCAGATTTAGTGATAACAAATTCATTTTTTAAACATAAGAAAATCCACATGTATCCATGGGAAAATCCTGGCTAGAATCAGAAATATCTTCTCGATTACGTGATAGTGGATGAAAGTCTGCGCAAAATAGTTATAGATACACGTGTGTATAGAAGTTTTGGTTTGGATTCTGACCATTACTTAGTTGCAAGCAAACTACGTATTCCAAAAGGAGTAGCGAGTAAAAATCAGAAGCCAACCAATAGAGTGAAAGTTAATGAATTAAAGATTGAAAGTGTGACGAATGCGTTTGTTGCTAAATTAGGTGTAAAATTTGCGCAAGTGGAAACGAATGAGATGTCTGATATCAATAGTGAATGGAATTGTTTCAAGAATGCAATGTTGAGTGTAGCAAAGGAATGTTGTGGAATGCATGTGAGTAAGAATGGTAAAAAGAAGACTGACTGGTGGAATGATGAAGTGCAGGATGCGGTAAGAGAGAAGAGAGTGAGATGGATGCGTTGGATGCAAGATCGAACTGAGGAAAACTTAGAGTCATACAGAGAACAAAAGAGATTAGTGAAGGAGTTGGTGAGAGAAGCGAAAGAGCGAGAATGGGAGAAATTTGGTAGGAATTTAGAAGAAGCAGGGCAACAGAGAAATAAAGTTTTTTGGTCAAAGGTTAAAAATATTCGTAATGGAGGTAAAAAACAGGCGCCAGGAGCAGTTCTAGATAGAGCAGGAGAACTAGTGATCGGTACAAAGAATGTATTGAAGCGCTGGAGAGAATATTTTGAGGAACTGCTGAATGTTGAAAATGTGACAGTAGTGAATGGGAGTGAAAATGAAACATTGACGGAAGGGCAAATGGAAGCGTAGGTGAGATAGAATTGGCAGTGAGAAAGTTGAGTTGGGGAAAGCAGCAGGGGTAGATGAGATTAGAAATGAATATTTGATTTGTAGTGGGGCAGTAGGTGTTCGTTGGTTACATCGTTTGTTCAATCTTGCTTGGAGTTCATCAGTTGTACCGAAAGAATGGGGCGGAGCGGTTATCTCACCCCTCCATAAAAAAGGAAGTAATAGGGAGTGCAACAACTACCGTGGAATTTCTCTATTGAGCGTTGTCGGAAAAGTTCACAGTGCAATTTTAGAAAAACGTACCAGAGCTATTATCGAATCGCTCCTGGATGAAAATCAATCGGGTTTTAGACCGATGCGCGGTAGTCAAGATCAAATTTTTTGCATGAGACAACTAATAGAGAAATTCCATGAGAGAAACAAAGGCGTATGATTGTATACCGAGAGCTAACTTGTGGTCAGTGCTGAATGAATACGGTGTAAATGGTCCCCTTCTGGGAGCAATTAAGAGTTTATATAGATTTTGTGAAGCGGCTGTGAGAGTGGATGGAGAGTTGAGTCAATGGTTTGAAGTGCGAAATGGTCTCCGACAGAGCTGTACAATTTCACCGCTTTTATTTATAATTTATACACTGAGGATATTTAGGTTATGTTTTTTCCAACCATTCGTTGGAATGAACGTCATTCCAACCAAAATTGTTCATTGTCCAACAATGGTTGGATTTTTTTTTAATACTAGGGTTGTCCACAATGAACAATTTTGGTTGGACAATGAACAATTATGGTTGGAATGACGTTAATTCCAACGAATGGTTGGAAAAAACATAACACAAATATTGTTCGTGTATGGATAAATTAATCAAATCAGCTAAGCTAAGGGGTAACGTAGTATTGGGGGGAAATATTATCTCTGCTCTTGCATACGCAGATGACCTAGTGTTGTTCGGTGGCTCTGAACAGGAACTACAGAACAGCATATGTGACTTACAATCGGCGTGTACGAACTACGGAATGACCATTAGCAGCTCAAAGACGCAAGTGATGTTCATTGGTAAAGTTCGGAAATCAATAAAATGTGTGTTGAATGGGAGTGTACTTGAGCAGGTGTCTCAATTCAAATATCTTGGCAGTATCTTCTCTGAAGATGGTAAACTTGATAAGGAATTTGAGCATCGTAGAGTGAATGGTAATAAAATTGTTGCACAGCATAAATCGCATGTATTTAATAAGAGTGAGTTGAGTAAGGAGACAAATTTGATGATCCATGGGTCAATCTTCAGACCAACTATCACGTACGGTAGCGAGAGCTGGGTCGATTCGAACAATTTAATTCATGATTTAGAAATAGCTGATATGAAATGTTGCGTATGATTTCGGGTGTGTCGCGTAGGGATCAATGGGAGAACAGAATTCGGAATGAGAGAATACGTGAGGACTTGAATGTGGATTCGATTGATGAGGTAGCAAGAATGTCAAGATTGAGATGGTTCGGACATGTACAGCGTATGAATGAGTATCGTCTGCCCAAAATGATTTTAAATGCTGAAGTGGATGCGCCGAGAGGAAGGGGTAGGCCACGAAGACGATATATAGATTCCGTGAAGAATGATTTGAATGAGAGAGGATATGACTGGAATAGGGAAACTCAAGACCTGGCTCTCAACCGAGTATGTTGGAGAAGAATTTTGAAGGGGCTAGGGCTAGCATTACAAACAGACCAGACGCTGCAAGGCATTAATGGTCTATAAATGATTGTTGTTGTTGTTGTTATTAGAAAAATATTTATCAATTTCAGGAATAGATGCGATGAAAGCGTTGAAAAGTTAAAAAAAAAAAATGCAAACCCAGGCTTGGATGTGTCCCGGTGACAGGGATTCCCAGCAACATCAATCTGGCATCAATCAACAACCCGTCGTCAATTTGAGTGAATGGGTACAGTTGGGTTTGGGCAATTTTCAGCAGCCAGGATCATTCACAAGCCCACAAAACGCGTCATTGATACATATTTTGCAAGGAATGGCAAATCAAATGGCATCAACTCCCACCAAATCTGGAGCACATTCGAACTAATTGTTATTTTTACTTGCAAAAAACACATAAGAATATCAGTTATTTTCGTGCGGCACAGCTGATTATAGCGTAGTTGGACACAGTTCACATGGTAAGTGGACGAATAACGAAAGAGAACTGAATCTATATATGTCAATCGCGTATTTGTTTTTGTTATGTATTCACTTACCGAGTGAACCGAGACCTTCTACACTAAACGTGAAGCAAACGCACGAAAATATCTAATATTCTTATGTGTTATTTATAAGTGAGCTGATGTTGTCAGCACGCAACAATTCTGGATAGTATTTTTTTTTTTGTAGAGTTATTAGAAATTGAGAATGGAAAAACGTTTTGGTCAATAAATTGTTCCTAAAAGAATATAAATTAATTTATTTTAATAACTTTCACTCCATATATTTTCTTAGAATACAAAATCATCCATACATTTATTGTGAACTTTATTCATTGCGGGTGAATCACAAATCCGTGTTGCAGTTGAAGCAGCCGAACAATTTATAGCACTCTCTCTCTGCTGCAAATGAAAACTAAATGACATGTAAAATGTGAATTGGTTCTTATTGGTAGCTTACAGTGTGAAAAGCCGGAAAGAATTGAAAACAAAAACAAAAAAAATGAAATATTTAGAGCCTGAAAATCCAAAAAGTAAAAATCTTATGACATTAAATGTATTTGTTATAATTGGAGAGAAAAATGTCATAAAAATGCTATTGACAAAAACCATTAATTTTCTTCAAAAACAAATGTGTTAAACCAGTCAATTCAAAGTTACAATTGCAATTCATTTTGTATTCAATATGATAGAAATTGCATTTAGCACATATTGTTTCTTTTGTTTCTTATTTCTTAAAATGTGAATTATGCAGAATAATAATTTATTTATAATTTTGACCGAGCCATTGTTAGCTTTGCATTATATTTCTCTTTTTATTTGATAATTTACGCTCGATTTGTGGAACTCAGTACTCGTACAATGCATCCAACGCTATATCGTGCATACACTTTTTCATGCCACTGCAATAGATGTGCACTGGAATTATCGGACGGGAATTCAAATCCACGAAAAAAAAAGCCTAACTGTGATTTTTTTATTATAGATTTTAACTATAGTACGTGCATAGTAAAACATAGAATAGAAACTTATTTTAAATGAAATTAATTTAAAATGAATTATTTGACAAAAAAAAAAAAAAAAAAAAATGGAAATTGGAAATTGAAAAATGTAAATTATTGTAAACCTATGTAATGTTGTGATTTAAATTTAAATTGAATAAACCACCTCCTGCGAAGGAACGCTGTATGGTGCTGATCATTATTATTATTAGAAAGACATTAGCGTATTTCAGTGCAGAATTTGGAAGAGTATTCCATCAACAAAATGAATGAATGAACCAAAACAATTTGTGTTTTTTTTTTTCTTTCTTTCAATCAATTTGACCATTTATTTCTTTTTTGCTAATCAATAACAAGCTATTTACATATAATAATTAAAACAATTCAACTTTAAATATGCCCACAATGAACGCCTTCCTTCTTTACAATAATTTTTCTTTTCTTCTTTTTCATATACTCTTTGTCATTATATAGCCAAAATTCACATGCTATGATACTTTGTATCGATATTATTTTTAAAATGAACTTTGAGAATGTGATATTGTTTTTATTAAATTACAACTAACTGCGTGCATCTTGGAGATCTTGAATTTAGGCAAAAATGAAATATACATATATATCTATATATACTTATACTCTTAGATTCGATGCAATGAAATTATTGAATATAATATCCATTCAACTCTACATATACAATATATTGTGTTCGACGCAATGGGGAAAAAATTTCATTGTAAAATGGCACATGGGATTGAATCCAATCGATTTTTTTGTTGTTGTTGCTGTCTCTTTGCGTTTTACAGCGTTTTACCTTCATCCGTCAAAATGTGAAAAATTTTTCTTCAATTTATTGATTGTAATTTTAAATGAGAAAACTACGACAATGAAGTTCGTTCTTTTACATAATTGATGCCATTTTTTATGAGTATCGCTTTCAACAGTTCATTTTCTCCACGCAAACGTGCTATTTCATCCTCATACTTTTTCTTATCAAGTAATGTTTGGCTGTCAATGGTTGTTTCTGATGCATTTCTAAAGCAATAAACACAAAATTCAATCAATAATTGAAAATATCATTTCAATTTATGAATAATTTTAAATGATTTGAATGACATACGGTTTGTTTTGTTTTTCTTGTAGCATTTGCACATATTCACAGGCTTTGGATAATATTCCACCTTTCGATTGTCCTTCAATTTGAGCAATGCTCAATCGTCCACTATCACCAATTTCCGTTGCACTGGAATCGGCCGGTATAATAGCGCCCAATTTCATAATCCAATGATTGATTTTGTCTCGTCGCCTTCGTTCGACTTCATTGTGGGTGGCTCTTCGTCGATCATCTCGCTTTTTAAATGAATTCAATGGATCGATAACATTTGTCTATATATATAAAAAAAAAAAAAATGAAATGAAATGAAATGAAACGTTCAAAGAAAAAACTTCAATAATTTACAATCTACGAAGAAAAAGAAAAAAATTCTATACTATATTTTCGATATGAAAAGAAAAGTCCTACATTTGATTTAGTTGTGACTGTACTATTTGCTGTTGTACTGTTACTGTATGATGAATAATGTGCTTCAATTTTTGGTGCAATAGCAACTGACGTGCGCATTTTTAATGAATTCGAACTTGTACTGTTGCCACTATTTTGTGGTTCAATCTTAATTGATGTTGAAGGTACAGCGGTGATTTGTGTTGTTGGTACAGCTTGTAAAAAACCATTTGAACCGTCAAACACAATGTATTGTAATTGTTGTGGTACTGAAGTCGTAACTGAATTATTCATAGTCGATGATGTTGTATGAATTGTTTGATTATTCTTTGGCGAATCGTCTGGAACATGTACAATACGATAAGCAACAATATTATCTTCGCTACCTGATAAAACATATTCAGCATTTGATGATTCTGAGAATTGAACAAAAAAATACCAATTATCACAATTAATTTTAAAAAGAAGAAGAAAAATAAGTTTTTTTTTTTAACATCCAATTATTGAATTTTCTTACCGCTAACAATATTGCCTTTATCATCAATGATATCAATATCGGTGTCGATTTGCCTGCAAATGATGACGAAATTAAATGTTTATCTATTGATGTAAAAATACAGTAATTAATTTAAAAGTGAGATCATCTCGATTTTTACTCTATGAACATGAATTAAACATTCTTTCATTATGTAATTATTTTTGGCAATCAGTAATTTTGTTCAAGAAATTATTTGAAAATTGGAACTAATTAACATTGTTTAGAAAAAAAAAAATTATCTACACTCTTCACATCTAAAATGCAAATAAACTGTAAATAAAATTATACACACGCATCGACTGAATCGGTGTCCACAAATTCCATTGTTATCTTGTCAATCTGTGTTGTTCAATCAATAAATGTTGATTAAACACTATTATTGTCAGTTGTCACACAGTTCAAGCATTCAATTTGAGCACACAATATTTTGATTATCCGACCGGTTAATTTGTTTATCAATTCTTATTGCATTGTGTCTTATTAAAGGCACCTTTTTTTTATACGCCAGCAAATCACGCAAATGTGTTGTCGGCATGAAAATCCGGTCACAAGCACTACAACTACTGTTTTTGTCAATTCAAATCGGTTACATATGGATGTTGTTTATATTATTGTCATACGCTTAAACCTGAACAACAATAACAACAACAACAACAAAAATCTCTGTTTCATTAAACTATGAAGTGTGATGTGTCCGTTGCTTTGCGTGTGATATTTGGTCACGAGACATAAATAAAACTGTTGTTGTTGTTCGATCAATAAATGTATTCTCTCGCACTTGTTCGATTTGGCTAATAAATGTTTGTGTTTTTTTTTTCTTTTCTGTCTGATCGGTTAAATTTTTCGAATAAATTATGTGTATGTGCGCGCCAGTATGAATTCTAGCTATTGGTTATTTTAACATACAGGTCATGTGAGAAAATACAATACAAAATACTACACACAATACTAAAACGAATGAGAACGTCAATGAAATTATTTAATTATCACAGACGCACACATTTCCAATTCACTGCATAACAATGCACTTGATTTATATATTTGTATGAAAACAAAAAAAATTTGTGATGTATTGTGCACATTGAACAATTTCAAAGAAAAAAAAAATACACACAAGAAATCATTCCAATATGATTTCGTATGGTTTTTTCATGGATGACAATCTACTCTAATTCAAAATTGCATCAAATATATGTGAAATGTTTTGCAAATTTATATATCATTTCTATGCACATGGACTGTGTGTGCGCAAGAAATGTCAAAATCAGAAATGTCAATTATAAAGATAGCACATTAAAGATGGTTCACAGCAATGGAAAATCATTTTCTAAAATTAGTATTAAGAATATAAAATAACTATGATATTTCGAGGGCAATCGATTTTAATGAAAATTGAAAAATCCTTTGTCATGAAAAATCAAAATCTAGTGTAACCAACTAAATGTATGAATTGAAAATTATGCAATAAATGAAAAATGAGTTGGACAAATGAAGCATTTGTATGTTTTCCATACGGGATTGAAATTGTACCGCAAAACGTAAGTAATAGGAAGAGTGTGAATGAGAAAGAAAGAATGAAAGAGCGTAAGCAAAGAGAGAGCGCAAAGAATCGCACGTCATGTTATACCTTTGTATGTATGTCTCAATACGGTATACATACATTGAAATACTCATACACAATCAGCTATTGTTTTACATCATAATAATAGCATTACTGTCTCACGATTTAGTAGTGACAAAGTTTTTTGTTCTATTCATTTGAAAAAAAAAAACGGTTGTTTTTCCTATTTAGCTATATTACATTGTGTGTGGTCGTCAGAACAACGAACTTATGATTGTATGTGCTAAACATTTGCATGGTAATTTCAACTGAAAACGAGAAAAGCCACCGTACTGATGACTATCACGATATTCAAGAGAAATGAGAAGAAAAACAGCATAAAAAAAATTACAAACTCCAATGCAGAGCGCATTCTCTTGTTTATTCAATGTTCAGTGTTGTGTGTAAATAGCTACAGACTGGTGACAAAACTGATACCTATAGTTTGGCCGAAATATTCTGTTTTTTTTCGATAATCGTAAATTGCGTGATTTCATCTGTTCTCTTCAACTCTTGAACACTCTTTCTCTGTGTGTCGTTCAGGTTTTTTGTTTTCTTTTATTGGTTTGGTGTCTCAGTGTTTTATAGCAGATAAAAGACGATATACCAAGAATTCATATGTTAATTAAAATTTGTCTGTCTCACAAGACGAAGAGATTGAATTTTTTTTTATTCATTTTTCTCTCTATCTGTGTGTGTTACTATAGTGAATGTCATATGGTGTTCACATCATTCTTTTCTACCCACTGACTTTTCCTTTCGGTGTTGTTTTTCTTTTTAATTTTCTTCTTCTAATAGTTTGTGTGCACGCATTTTATATTAAAATTTAACCTAAGCAATCTAAGAGTGAAAGAAAAACAAAAACAAAAAGAAATTCATTCATTCAAATTGTAGTGAAACCCCATAGAAATAGATAAATGGTTGATGACGAACAAAACCATATAATTCTTTTGTAACATCCGCAATTTGTGCAAATGTATGGATAGAGAACTTTGTGCGATGCGTTATTCATTGCGGATTAGTTATTATTCTCAAACAGTTGCTATATTTTCTTGATTCATACATCGCACCTCCCACTCTTTTTCTCCCATTTTGTTCAAATGCCACGTAAAATGAGAACAAACAAATATTTTCCAAGTGCTTAAAATGAAAAATGAGCAGTAATTGTGTACTAAATTCATTTATTATCATGGATACAAAGTTATGATTTGGTTTTGCATAAAGTGTAAACGGTGAATGAAGTAGATGAAGAAACAAAGAAGGAAAAACAACCTGAAGAGAGACACAAGCAAGAGAGAGAAAAAAAAAAAAGAAACAACCGTTCTAGAAAATCATTGCCAAAAGTATAATAACAACAATTTTTTGGATAATTATTAAGTATTAAAACGATAAAAATTGCATGGTTTAAGTTTTTATTTTATTTTGGTGCCTTGTGTTCGGAAAATTGGTGGTTCGGAATTTTTGCTATAAGACATACGTTCGTCTGTGCTTGTTTTTTGTTTTTGTTGTTGCTTCCTTCTTCATATTCTGTATTGTCATCTTTTAACTAGATTACAAAGTGATATTATTATATGTTGTAGCGTATGGATAGAAGATTTGACTCCCTACAACAAATTGGATTGTCATGTCGTGAATCGGTTTTATTTGCAACACCATCATCATCATCGGTAGCGTTTTGCTACTGTTGCTGCTGCTGGTGCTGATGCTTCATTTCAATTCAATTTCGAAAACAAAAGATTCTGACTGGAAATATGGAGAAATAGATGCGCAATTTTTAATGAGCACCAACGAAAAAGAGAGGCATAGATAGAGAGAAAGAGAGTGGAAAAAAAAGAAAAGAAAAATAAAAGAAAACACGAATCAAGCAATATCATTGAATTATTCACATCTATAGTATGTTGAACGTTTATAAATCTTGTTTCGCAGTTGTATATCGACATCGATAGTGATATGTTTGTTTTGTATTTGCCAGTTTAATATAGAAAAATATGCTTACTGAAGAGTTCAGAGTGTGACACAGTAATATCGTAACTACGTAATGGACGTGTGTAGACTAAAAGCGGTGCAATCACTTAACTTGTTCTACTTATTGACATCAATTCAAAAAAAAAAATTGAAAAAAAAAAAATAAATAAATAAATAAACTAAAGCAAAAAAGAAAAAAGAGTGAGGGAAAGAAATCCAACGAATATTCCAAATTAGTGCACTGCTTGTGTCGTAGACGTTGTGATTAAAGTCCAACAGTGAAATTGAGTTGGAATTCAATTGAAATATCGATCTTTATCTTCAGTAAATGGGCCTCTCTCTTTCGGTTTGTATTTTGTACATTGTGTACGGTGCAACCTTCGTTAGCTTGTCAATTATTTAGTGGCACAAAGGTGGAGAGAAAAAATATAATCGCATTCAAAATGTATTCAGAGAAAGAGAATAGCAAATAACAACACGAACAGTCAGCCAATATACAATATTCGCTTTTTTCACTCTCTCTCTCTCTCTCTATAGGCGCTGTTTCTTATTCGCATCATTTTGATAAAGTGAAATGAGCACATAGGCAACATAAATAAATTGAGTTACTCGCATAAAACGAGAGATGATGGCAGTAAGGCTAGAGAAGTAGAAAACAAATATATTGGGAAAACATGTTTGAATGAGCATGAATGAATGGATTTTAAACGATTATTGAAGAGTGTCATCGTGAATGCAAGCAAAGGACAAGTCAATTATTTTTGTTTGTCAATCGATTGTGGTGCGTCCATACAAACAAATCGAACCATATTTAATTTAATTACATCGACGAAAAAACAACATACGCGGAACTACTGTGACATTCATCGTTATGATCGTAAAAATCGTATAAATTCAATAAAAATTCAATTACAAGGTAAAATGATTGACCAGAAAGCTCAGTCAATAGCAAAGGATGAATCGGCACAAATGGCCGATTCAACTGATAGTTTTACACATTTATCAATGGATACCGATGAATTTTCGGTAAACGATGATGCCACAACTAATCAATCAACGGCCTCATATTCATTTGTTATGTATGACGCACTTGCTGATATTTGTCAAAATAATATTAAATACTTTGAATGTGATGATAGCGAAGCGGGACAACGGTTTTTATGTGCATTTCGTGGTATAATCGATCATATCGCTATCTCACGACAATTTGTTAGTAAAATAATTACATTCGTACATGAATATGATTTTGATGAACATACACCGGCCAACGGATATCGTAGCTTTGTCAAAGCAACGCAGGCATGCATCAATCACAGTGTTAAGGTTTCTAAATATATAGCACAGAATCGAAGCTATTTATTATTCCGGAAAAATATGTACATGAAGTGAGTTATTAATTGTTTATTATCTTTTATTGATTGGTGTTAATAATTTGTGTGTTGTTTGGATGACATTCATTAAAAGTAGAAATGAGTGAAACTATTATCAATTTACCTTTTTAACTTCCATTTGACAATTATTATCGCACATATTCAAAACAAATTAATGTGATTTTTTTATTCAATTCTCTTTAATTTCATGCACTTGGACTACACCTGGAATTCTCTCTATTGTGATGGTAAAAATGGATGCATCTTCGGTTATAATCAACCTTGAATACATGCCTGAATCTGATGTATTATCGTTATTATTATTTATTGCTTGGATAGGGAAATTGAGTCATGTAGCCATTTGTTAGCAAGTTTATGCAGTTGTTTAGAGCAAATAATGACTTTACGTAATGGCACAGAATCAAATGGATCATTATTTCCACCTGGCGATCACAAAGCGATTGGCCTTTTTAACACAAGCGCGAGCGTAAATCAATATTCATTTTATGGACGATGCATTGGCTTTCACGTGAGTTAATTGAAAATATTTCATCAAATATATGGATATTAATCAATGATTAATTGTGGTATTTTCGCATCAAATTCGCAGTATTGTGAATCAATGCAGTCTGTGATGAAATTCCTTGGAATTTGTTTGGCTGGCTTTTCCGAAGTATATTACAATAATAATGGAAATCGAATAATGAAAGCCACAAGTTCAATGTATACTGGAGGCAAATACTATTGGAATCCGGAATTGAGAGCAAGAAGAATAGTAAATTTATCACAATATGCTGGCATTGATTTTTGCAAAGCATTTTGGTCATTAACTGAAGGTGAACTTATGTATGCATTGCCCAATGTATTTGGTGTTAAAATCAAAGTAAATCGTTTAATAACAATACCACCTGAGCCGCTTGAGATGCCTAGTGTTGCCGTACCAAATACAATGGTCAAAATTCCGGTACCATCAAGTCATTTGGGTGTGGGTTCAGTAACCGCTCGGCTTTTGTCAAGTGTTCGTCGCGAAGGTATGATTGCGCATTTTTAATGAATTCGAACTTGTACTGTTGCCACTATTTTGTGGTTCAATCTTAATTGGTGTTGAAGGTACAGCCTAGGGGCTGAGAACCCTTTATGAATATATATATTTAGTAGATATTCAGAATATTCAGGCGATATTTACATATTTATGGAATATTTGCTAGATTTAAAAATACACACACCATATCCATAAATATTTGAAATATCTAGTGAATTCAATTGATTTTTATCAATAAGTTAGCATTTTTGAATATATTGTTGATGGCAAAATAAGTATTGCTTGAAATTGAGATTTGGTAGCTGAGATCAAGTCAACATTCAACATGGCGACATTTCAGAGATGAGAATGCAGTATGATCTCAACTACCAATCTCAAATTTAAACAATATTTAGCACATTTATGATATTTAAAATATTTATAAATATTCACAATATTCACATTATTCACAATATTTGCAGGATATTTACAATATTTATTTTTATTTACTTTCGTTAGGTATGATTGGCGAACGAAATAAAAAACACATACATTCACCATCAAAAAGTCTGATATTTCATTGTCATGGCGGTGGTTTTGTGGCGCAAAGCTCAAAATCGCATGAGGTTTATTTACGCGAATGGGCTTCACGATTGCATGTGCCAATTTTGTCAATCGATTATAGGTAAATATTCTAAGAAACATTTTTTTTTTTTTTTTTTTTTCAAATTCTTGAAAATTTAATATGCATTTTATTGACTATTATAGTCTTGCACCACAAGCACCATATCCGAGAGCACTGGAAGAAGTATTTTATGCATATTGCTGGGCAATTAAAAATGCTAAAATATTAGGAACGACCGCTGAAAAGATAATTGTCGTTGGTGATTCGGCTGGTGCGAATTTAAATATGGCATTGACATTAAAATGCATTGATCAAAAAATACGACGACCAGATGGTGTATTTTTAATTTATTCACCAATGAAAATGGGCTTTGATCCAAGTCCAGCAAGATTTTTATGTTTAATGGATGTTTTATTGCCATTTGGATTTTTAATGGGATGTTTGAAAGCATATGTGCATCCAGGTAAAGATCAATTTATGACACCAATCACAAAAAAACGAACAGACAAACCCAATGACAAGGATGAAAAGAAAAATGTGCTTAATGATTGCTCCGTATCAACAACATCAGCTGTGATTGTATTAATGTCTGATGCCGAATCAGATATGCCAACATTTGTTCATATCGGTTCAGAGAGCCATGATAATGAACAGGCAAATGATAAACAAACTGATGCATCGATATCAATTGATGGTGGATCATCGATGTGGGAGCATATCGAACATGATCCAAACTATGAGGCAAATAATAAAAGTCCAGTTAGTGATGGAAGTGATACATTTGCAAGCGCATCTTTGCATAATAGCCAAACTGATGGAAATACTGATCAAATGATGACACCCGATGAAAGTAATGGCATCTCATTTGAAGAAGATTCACAACCAATTACATTGCATAAGCCAATGAATGATCAAAATGGTGCATGTGATATGTCAAATGTAAATAATGATGCTGATGAACGGCGAAATTCCACGTCATCGTCACTGCTTGAAATGGATTCGATAGAACCGCCACCACTAAATGAATCAAACGATTCAAAGAAATTTATGGACGATTTTGTAAAAAAATATGGCCAAAATGATTTGGATAATTTGAACAAAGCAACAGCTTCGCGAACACAATCAGAAGATAATGTTTTGCTTGAAGAAGGTCGAGAAGCGCTTAACATGCAAAATATTCCGACAAGAATTTATAAAGCCGTCGAAACAGCTGCCAGTTCAGTTGCAAGCACATTTAGTGCAATCACATCACCAACTGTTATTCGAAATGGCATGCCGTCAACAAATGGGCTCGGTTTTACTAGAAGCCGATTGAATTCACTAACCGAACGTAATCCAGCCGATGATTATTTGTTCGATGTACCAAAAGATCCATTCCTATCTCCATATTATGCCAGCGATGAAATGCTACTTCAATTGCCGCCAATGAAAATTTTGGTATGACCGAAAAAAAAAAAAAATCATTTTATTTCAAATTATCATTTTTAATTTGGAAATCTTGAAATTTATTTGACTTTCTGTAGACTGTTGATATGGATCCATGTCTAGATGACTGCATTATGATTGCCAAGAAGGTGAAAGCGCTTGGAATTCCAATTGGATTGGATGTTTTGCCAGGTCTACCTCATGGTTTTTTGAGCTTTGTTAAGGTAAATGCTTGAACCGTATTCTTTATTTAAATCATTAAATCCAACAAATCTAACTATGATTGCACATCTTTTTAATCAGCTTTCAAAGGAGGCGTATGAGGGAAATCGCGTGTGTATTTCTCGTTTGGCTGAACTATTGGAAACGACAGTCGATTCAAAATGTTAAATTTGAATTTGATATTTTTTAAAACTACGTAAGGAAACTTGGAGATTATTGAAATTATGGCATCGATGACCATTTCGAAAAGAAAAACAAACTCTATTTATTAAGGAGAAAAACAAATGCATGGGGACTTTTTGTATTCTCTTTTGGAATTTTTTTTCCTCATTAAGATGAACAAAATGATTTTTTTGTGCCGAACAAATTTTTATAATAATTTTCTTTTTTATGCATTCGCTTAAAATATCTGCTCAATAAGTGGCCTAAATGAACAAAAAAAAAAAAAACTGTTTTTTAATAACAACATTAATGCCTTTATTTGCATTGCATACACTGTTTATTTTTATAGAAATTATCCAAAAATCAAGAATTAAACAAAAAAATACAATTCAATGGAAAAAATTAAATAATTAATTGTTGTATTTCGCATTTTAGCGCAACATTTTGAACAAATGAACTTGAAAATGACATTTAAGAAACTTCTATGAAATGAAAAAACCAATTTGTTTTACCAATTTAACAAAAAAAAAAAATGATCTAAATTGTCTCAAAGTATTCACAAGAAACATAATCTGTATTATTTTTTTTTTTTAAATCTATATAATATCATATAAAACATGCACTGAGGACCACCAATAGCTTTGAATTTTCTCAACACAATGCTTCTTCTAATATCAGCTCACTTCCGACAATATGGCTGTATAATAATGCATTATGCATAAACTTAGGGTTGACGATAGATATTTTTCAAATGAAAAGGTGCATAAAAATCAGAAAATACTGCTTCTGTGTTGGAAAAAAATCTTGAAAAATGTATTAAATTAAAAAAAAAAAAGGGTAAAATATAATATCTATTATTTTTTGTACATTTTTAAGTAACAATTTATTAGTAATATAATTAGTATTAATTAGTTAATTTCAGCTTTTTTTTTGCTGTAATATGATCATGATAAAATTGTATTAACAAAAAACATTTTTGTTAACATAAAGTATTAATCAGTTGTCTACTGTTTTAAAAATGAAGCGAACATACATATTGCAAATTTAATCGAATTTTGATGCGTAAATAATTCAGCGTCATTTTATTAATTGAACAAAAAAAAAAGAAAATCTCTGATATTATAATCTTATGAAACAACATAGTTATTATTGTCTATATATTTATTATGGGGAATGTGTTACAGCTATCCTAAGTATTCTTCTATTTCACATAAACATACACCCACACACAATTTTATACATAGTCACAAGCATTGCAACAATAAACATTTAGACACAGACACTTTTAGTAGTAGGAATATGCGGATTCGTCTGCAATCCTTGCGTCACCCATGCGGTAACGTTGCGGAGGCGCAAGCACATATTGCGTCATCTATGCGGATACATTGGAGAGCCGCCAGAAACTTTCTCATGCTCGCTTTTCATGCTCGCTCTTCATGCTCGCTCTTCATGCTCGCTCTTCATGCTCGGTCGCTCAATCATTCGCTAATGCTATTTCACAATGTGAGGCGACAATAGTGAAAGATCTAGGGGGATTTAACTATTTCCAAACGAACAAAAACTTGCATGAATTCATTGCACACAGCACCTAACGCGTAGTATTCGTGCATAGCACAAGTTTCGCATAAGAATAACATGAATGAACTCGCGTGAACTCGTACGCGTTCGAGTATGAGAGTAAATGTATATGCGTTAACATTTCAATTAGTTTACATTCATATCAGTGTCATGTCATTAAACACGTTCATTACGAAATTTACACGAATATAACATTCGAAAATACCATTTGCTTTACAACATTTTTTAACTGAATTAGCATTCGATTGTGAGGATTCTATGATTCTATTCTCAATTTAAATAGTGAACTCATTGAAAGAAATTGAATTATTTGTAAACCAAAACAAACATTAGTTTAGAAAACACAGAATATCATGCATCAGATAACAAAAACAATTCAGAATTTAAATTCAAACCCGGACACAAATCGATATATTTATTGGCAAAAACATTAATCGGTTATTTTAATAAAATTTCAGCTTATGAAAAATATTTTCGTTTTCCATTTTTGCATAGAAATTTGTTGATTTTCCGAGAATTTCCTTTATATTTGTAAACAAACTATTGCCATTTCAGTAGTATAGTTGTGTATATTTCAGGGAAATCGGTTTTTCAATGGGCGTGGCATAGGCGTGGCATAGGCGTGGCATAGGTATGGCATGGGTGTGTCAAAAACCAGTTTTCCTCTGAAACATCCCTTCTCTATATCTCTATCTCACTCTTTCATATATGCTCAACTCGCTCAGTCATGCGTACATCAATCACTCGATCACTCACTCAATCACTCATTCTATTTTTTCTCATCCGTTGCTCCTATCTCTCTCTCTCTCACACACACTCTCTCTCTCACTCTCTCTCACTCTCACTCACTCTTTCTCTCTCTCTCACTCTCTCTTTCTCTCCTTCTCTGCCTCTCTCTCTCTCCCCTGAAACGTACACAACCAAGCATTTGGAATGTCATTCTCCCATGGACAGACAGCGCACTCTATCAGGAGGCTATATAAAATTATATGAACTATTGTACATTTGATGTTGAATTATTCCAAATTTGCCCAAATTGTAATAGAAAGCGCGCCCTATCAATAAGAATGTTGTTGTTTTACGTGTTAAATCAATGACGTTACAAATGCTTGTACACAACTATACTTTTTTCTCCTCTGTTTCGCACACACACACTCACTCATTCATTCATTTATCTTCTTCACCAAAGAAGAAGAAGATGAAAGGAAGAATTACAACAACAACAACAACAAAAATCATTTAAAGACCATTATTGCCCTTGAGCGTCTGGTCTGTTTTGTAATGGCAGCCCCTTAACAATTCTTCTCCAGCAAACTCCTATCGAGAGCCAGGTCTTGAGTTTCCCCATTCCAATCATACCCCCTTTCGTTCAAATCGTTCTTAACCGAATCCAAATATCGCCTCCGCGGTCTTCCGCTACCTCTCGGTGCATTCACTCTTTCACCGCATTCAAAATTAACTTTGGTAAACGATTCTCATTCATACGTTGTAAATTCCCAAACCATCTTAATCTCGGCTTTCTTGCTACCTCATCAATCGAATCCATATTCAAATCCTCACGCACTTTCTCATTTCTAATTCAATTCTCCCATTGGTCCCTACCCGACACTCCCGAAACCATACGCAAAACTTTCATATCAGCCACTTCCAAACCATGAATTAAATTGTTTGAGTCGACCCAGCTCTCGCTACCATACGTCATTGTTGGTCCGAAGATTGACCCATGAATCATCAATTTCGTTTTTTTACTCAACTCTCGCTTATTTAAAACATGTGAACTAAGTTGAGCCACAACTTTATTACCATTCACTCTGCGTTCCTTATCCAGAAGAAGAATGAACAAGTTTTTGTTTGAAGAAAAAAAAGAAAAAGAATTTGTTGAAAAATATGTTTAAGAAATTCACTTTTGTTTATGAATACGATGAATGAATGAAGCACAATGTACATGATATCAACATTCGACACATATACACACACGTATATGTAGTTAAAAATTCCTTAAGATTTGTTTTCCAAGAGCAACGATTTGAATCATGTACGATTTTTTGTGCAATCGTGGTCCTTAAAAAACACCCCATATGTAATCGTCCACGATCACTTGTTAATCCAAAAACAAGTAAAAATCCAAAAAATGTTTGTCTTAAAATACATCATGTTTGTAATCGTAAACGATTTCAATCGCTCACGATCACACTACCGAATGAAATCGTTTACGATTACAATCGTCACTCTTGGAAAACAAGCCTTAACTGTGATTTCTTTATTATAGATTTTAACTATAGTACGTGCACAGTAAAACATAGAATAGAAACTTATTTTAAAAGAAATTAATTTAATATGAATTATTTGACGAAAAAAAAAAAAAAAATGGAAATTGGAAATTGAAAAATGTAAATTATTGTAAACCTATGTAATGTTGTGATTTAAATTTAAATTAAATAAAACACCTCCTGCGAAGGAACGCTGTATGGTGCTGATCATATTATTATTATTAGAAAGACATTAGCGCATTTCAGTGCAGAATTTGAAAGAGCATTCCATAATGAGTGTTCCAGAGCATTAAAATAAAGAATTTAGCAAGTTAGAATGAAGAATAAAATTTGAATTTAGCGCCTTTTGCTCGCTCTTATTCACTTTTCCCTCTGAATTCGCTCTCGCGTCAAAGCGAAGGTTCTGGTTTCACTTTAAGCAAAATTGATAAACTGAGTGTACACATTTTCAAATATGATGCTATACGTGGATCCCAATTTATAGAACTCCCAAATGCATTAAAAAACAAGAAAGATTTTATTAATTTGTAAAATGCATATGATGAATGTTTTAAATGTCAATTTTAGCAGCATTACATTATAATGATGTAAAAATCCGGGAAAAGTGAATGATGCATCGAGCGATCGATTCTGGGCTGATGATTTAAATTTCAATGGGGTGCTCGTCCTTTGAATAGAATCATGCGTAGGACGTTTGTAGTATTTTTATTTTAACCAGCTCACAATGAGCCATTCCCACTAATGTATTTTAGTCGAGTTTGTTCGAATAAATTGTAACACTCCTTGCTGCAACTAGTTTCTTTCGTTCTTCATTCAACGCTACGGAATCGAATGAATTTACATTCGTTGAGTGTGTTAATAATAAATGGGAGAAAACACGCGAACTAAACGTAAAACTCGACATACACATGAACACAAATATACAAAAAAACCGATCGCAAAGGAACTTATTTTACTTGTTTGCAAATGTTAACTCTAACGTTTTACGTTTCCTAAAAAAAGACGAAATTAGAAGAGGGAAAAAAATATTTACGAACAGAAACGAAAAAAAAAAAAAAAAAATACAATTTCAAAAAGAAAAATTTCAAACAGTTGTATACTAGCAACGAGCAAATTCGATTAGTTCGATTAGTTCGATTGGAAATGATAGAAAAATGAAAATCTATAAAAAAAACTATAAGAAAAAATTAAATTGATTGATTGTATTATGAATGGATAGAAATATACAATAAATTTTCTGTGTGTTTTGTTTGCCGCAAATCAATTCTTCCTTTTTCGTACGTTCTATATACTCTTTTTTTGTTTTCTTTTTTTTTATTTTTATTTCTTTCTCACAACACTTTCTGTCGTTCGGCTCGAAGAAAATGGAAGCGAATACAAAAGCAAGTTTATAGCGAGAGAAAAAAAGTTACGAGAACACAATGAATGACATTAATGACAGTTCGTTGTCAGCAACTGTCAGTTGAAGCAAATGTCAAAAAGTTTCATTCATAGCGATTCGCATGTAATTGACGTTCAAACAAAAACCAAAATATCAAAAAAAAAATATAAACAAATTAATATTAAAAAGAAAATTGTAGGAGATTTTGTAAGGAATCGAATTTGAACATTTTCCATACGGAATGGATGAATTTAAGAGTTTCTCATGGTATGTAAACTAATCTTATAGTAATCTTGATTATTTCAAAATGTATTTTCAATAAATTATTTGATTTGTGCTTTAAATTCTGTAGGCCGGTGTCTGATTTTGACAATTTGGAGGAATCATATGCATTGAATATGTCAGATCATATGAATCGAAATCCAAACGATGTATTTTTTTGCCAGCTCATGGATATTGATCCGCTACAATATCGACATATCGCCAGAAATATGAATGTAACTACAAAAGATGGTGAGAAAACTGCATTTGTTGATCCAAGAACAGGTGAAACCATTCAAGATCATGAATACAAATACGATGACACACATATTGAAAGTACAAATATATTCTTGTCAAATAGTCGGGCCTCTAATTTATCAAAATATGAACATATGGCCTGTCTAAAGGCTATGAGCGCAACGGCAAAAGCATACACAGAATTGTCAATAGAAGAGAAAAAATATCGTGAAATATATGAAACAACTGCTTCTCATCGATTTGAAGAGAAAAACGAGTTTTTAGATAAGTTACGTGAGCATTTTTTGACAAATATTGCGAGCCGATATAACCATGTACCTCCGTCCGTTGAACATTTTGTTACGCAGATATGGAAAAAACAAGTGATAGAAATGCATCGTGAAATGGCTAAGGCTAGATATCGAATGATAACAGCAATATCACTGCAATCATCTGAATATGAAATTAAAACCAGCACTATTCATCAAGAGCACATCGGAAATGTTCCACAAATGACCAATGAACAAATAGATTTTGTTAGAACATCGTCTGAAAATCTTATGAATGCATATAAACTACATAAAATTACACACTTGGCAGATGCTATGAAACAAAAAGTAAATGAATTAATTGAACAGTTTGACATTGATTTTGTGGTGCCAATTTCATTATTAAAACACATACTCAATAATACAAGAAATTGGTCATCTTGCATAACAGTAAAAGATTGTGAACGCAGCACTGCTTTCAATCCAAAGAAAAAGATTGTGTTTAAAAAACTATTGCCATCAAATTATATGAATGGAAATGAGAGATACAAAAAAGGTGCCAAATATTTGCTTCGTTCATGTTTTAATCGAAACACTTTGCATGTTTTTAATCAAAATGATCAAATTGAATATAAAACATTCATGAATAAAGATTCAGTAGACTGTGATTCGATTCCAAATTCAAATATAGAGTATAAGCTATCAAATTTTGACGACTTTATTACAAATAATCAGAAGAATGAGACGCTTTATGAAAATAAGACATTTTCAATTTTTAATATAAGTGGTTCGAATGTTGATGACAACGATACAAGTGAAACATTCACATTTTTAGTGTCAGCAAAACAAGCATCTTACAGAAGAGACACAAATAATGAAATAAAATTCTTAAATTTTTCGCCAAAAATCGAAATGCAATCTGAATATGGCGCTGAAATGATGACAAAGGATGAGCTCATTGATGAATGGTGCGATCTATATTTCCGACCAAATACAATGACTGAACGAGGTACATTTAGAGAATACACATAAATTCATTGCAAACCTAAGATTTTGCTCTTTTTTTTACACAGTTCGATTTGATACGAAAAGTGGCCAAGTGATCCAACGTAAAACACTAACATTACTTGATGTAGAAAGTGAATTGGAGATCAAAAGTGGCATTGAATCACAACAGCTTCTTCGACGAATTTGGAATGCATTTCAAATATTTTATAGGTTTCCATGTGGTGAATATGTAATGCAAAGTGATCCAAAGCAGTCTGACTGCATTAAAATCTACGAAAGTCTAAGTGGCACGTAAGTCTAAATGGTTAACATTTCAATAAACCACGAAAATAATCCCATTTATTTTTTGAATTTCAGTACGGAAACAATTGGCATTTCGGATATCGTAAAGAATGTATCATTTGAAAGAAACTTATTTGATGATGTCAATTGGCAACCAATCGATAGTGAAATTGTAACGCAATTTCATGAAAAATACCAAATATTACCATGTGCTTTTCCACACATTCAGTATTTGAATCAACGTAAGTCGAAATCACAATTCAAAGTTCGAGAACGAGCCAACAAATCGAAAATGAAACCGGGGCAAATGTTGAAAATTTGTCCAAAAGATGATTCTTCTTCTATTCTCCTGAAATACCAAATGTCAAAGGACAACATTCAAAAACAAATCAAAATGCGAAAACAATTGAAAAAGACAATAAGACGGAAAAAAAATAAAGCAGAGAAACAAATGCAAAAAGAAGCCGCAAAGGCCGAGTTTGATGGACTTTCGATGGCTAAACAAATTTGCGATGGTCAATTATTGTCCGCAACAATAGATCAATCGCTAGGAAATTCATCAATGACGATGAACAAAATTATCGATGACATCAAACCCTTGTTAAATGCGCCAACAGCGACAAGACGCAGCAGTCGAAAAAAAAAAAATAAATAAATAGAGTTGATCAAATTGTTTCAAATCAATAAAACAATATGTATTTAGAGGAGTTATTGTGTGTTTTATTTCTATTTCAGAAAATGAAATTATTTAGAAGAAGCTCAGAAATAAAATGTCTTCAGATTTCATAATATCGGCTGTTGTATTTGTTCGCTTAATTTCTAATAAATGTATTCAGCCGGATGAATTATTTGATAAAAATGATTTACATGATGTTTGCAATTTCATTAGTTATTTTCACCTTATATAACGTAACAATTATATATTTATATATCATAATACGAATACAATAAACTGGGCTGAAAGAATTCCAACCTGTTGAATTAAAGACGTTTTATTTTATTTCGACACAATTTGTTGAAGGAATTGCTGGTAATAAGCCAATAATTTAGGCAGATCGAATGATGGCTTCATAAGCTGCAAATACCTAGGGGGAAAGAACGAAAGTAAATAAAAATAAATATTGTAAATATCCTGCAAATATTGTAAATATTGTAAATATTGTGAATATATTTAAAAAAAAAAATATAATAAAAAAATATTTTTTGAAAATATAAATATAAAAAGTGGAATTTTATATATTTTTTTCTAAATTTTTTTCAATTAATTAATTTAAATATTTTTTTTTTTTTTCCCCCCTTTTTTTTTTTTTCTTTTTTCCCTCTTTTCTTTTTTTTTTTATTTTTTTTAATTTTATAAAATTTTTAATTTTATTATTTTTTTTTTATTTTTTATTTGTTTTTTAGATTTTTCTTCCTTCCCCCCCCTTCCATTTCCCCATTTTTAATTTTTACTTTATCTCACCTACCAATCTCATTTCAACAATTCTTTTTTTTCCCTCAACAATATATTCACAAATTCTTACTTTTTTATAAAAATCAATTTAATTTTCCCTAAATTTTTCAAATTTTTTTTATTTTGTTTTTTTTTTTTTTAATCTAACAAATTTTCCATAAATATTTAAATTTCCCGTGAATATTCTGAATATCTACTAAATATATATATTCATAAAGGGTCCTCAGCCCCTAGGCAATACCATTGTTGCAACTTCAACTGATCGTGATTTCAAGCTGAGCGTCGCGTCTGGATTATTTGGTTGTAATTTTAACTCAAGCAATACCCAAATGTTATTTGATAATTTTAGTGATTGATACAGCATATCTTGACCTTCGACATTACGCTTGGCAATTGTAAATACGTTATTTGCTGTCATTTTTGTGGAAATGGAATCAGCATTACCGCCTATTCCGCTCAAACTATATTGCACTTCGTTTGCAGCTGGGATTTCTTTCCATGTTGTCAAGAATAAACGTTTATCAAGTTGACCATCTTCTTGGAACAGTGAGTTGGCATGCACCAAGCATGCAAAATAGAATATATCAACGTTATTCTTAATAGCCACCTGTAAAGATAGATTTTTTTTTTCTTGGTGATAACATATTGAACATTTTTCAATATAAATGTAATACCTGTAAATTGTTTAATGGTTCCATGCGTTGAACAGGACCAGTTGCATTTAGTATAAGTGAAGCTTCAATAGCTTGCGATGGTTGTAAAACGCCAACTTGAATCGGTGCACTTGGAACCAAACCAAAACTATTCTTATTGAGCTGAACGGCAAAATTAGACATTGCTTGCATTGCTTTATTTGTGAAAATCATATCCATTGAAATTTGACCATTGCGACGTGAGAATGTGCCTTGTATTTCCAATCCTTTGCCCTTTTCAGCTGGTAACCACACAGTTTTTGGAATTACAACATTTGTTGGTTGTGCAGTTGACAAGCCAAAGATATCACCTAAAAGACCAGAACCAGCGCTGACAGTTGGATCTGTTGGTGCCGAACTAACTCCTAACTAGAAAAAAAAAAAAATTCCGAGAATTAAAAAAGTACAAAAAGTTGAGAACAACCATGAAGAAGATAAACAATTTCATAGATACTCACCAAAACATCTAATCCACCTCCTAATAAATCAATATTGCTTGTTGGTACGGCTGCAACTGGAGCGACTGGTGCATTAATATCCATTGAAAGTAAATCACCAATAAGAGATTCTTGATTTGGAATGACAGTTGCTTCATTGGATGGCGGAGCCTCTTCGGGTGCAGCTGAACGATTTGGTAATGATTTTCGAATGCCAGCAGTGCGACCTTCAACAAATGCCGTTGGAGGTTTATGATAAACGCTGGCCAATGAGCTGATATGACAAATGAGTTCATCCAACAGTGTTGGTTCAAGTAAATCAGTTTCTTCTGAAATTAAAGGTTTATCTGCAAGCACAACTTCTTTGGCAGCTGCCGGATCAGTCGAAAGCAAACGCCAATAGATAAAACCACGATCACGTAAATCTGGATTATCAGAATCCTGTGTGGCCAATGATAATACATGTTGTACGAGTTCTTGTGTATCAGATGGTCGTTTCAAAAACAATTTAACAACGGCTGTAAGCAGTTGCAATTGTACTTGAGCATTTTCGTCTTGGAAACCTTCGAGAAAGCCATCAAGCAATTCATCGGCATTGTCAATACGTTCTGCATATTCACCGATGATCCAAACCTAAGGGGAAAACGACAAATGAAAATAATTATAAATATTGTAAATATTCTAAACATATGACTAAATATTGTTTAAATTTGAGATTTGTAGTTGCAAGGAAAAACAATTTTTTACCAAATCTCAATTTTAAGCAATACTTATTTTGCCATCGACAATATGTTCATAACTGTTAACTTATTGATAAAGATGAATTGAATATTCACTAGAAATGTCAAATATGTATGATATTGTGTGTATTTTTGAAATTGAGTGGATATCTCATAAATATTTAAATATCGCGTGAATACTGAATATTCCAAATATCTACTAAATGTGTATATATATAAAAGAATGGGGTCATTTCCCCCTGGATACAAACCATCGAGGCTCGTGCTTCTGGCTCATCTAATGTGTCCAAATTTTCGCATAATGTGCTAATAATACTTTCATACTTGTTTGGATATTTTCGGAAAATATCTTTTATAACAACGATGGCTTCTTGAACAACATAGTTGACTTTAGTTTGAATTAGATCCAAAAGTGTTGAAACGCATCGTTCGGCTGATGGTTCAACTTTGATAGCACATCGACCAATGGCACGTACTGCTTTGCGCACAAAATCAACATCAACCTCAGTTGCATACTCTTTCAATTCGCTCAACACTTGTGCAATGTTACTTTGATTGGCCAATCGTATCATGATATCTAATTTTTCAAGTTTTACATAAATTGGATCATTGTATTTAACAAAAAATACTTTCATTTCATGCTTTAATATGTCCGGACGCTTTTGTACGATTAAATTGATATTACGCAATGCAACATATTGCACTTCTGGTTCAGATGACAATAATGTTACCAATGGTGGTGCAAGTTTTTTTGTTAATGTTGCACAGAAATCACTATCGCTCGATAACATTTCCAATAATTTCATCAATACTTTGACTGCGCTCAATACAACAGCCGCATTTGCATGTGCCAAACGTGGTGTGATACGTTCACAAATCGATTGAGCTTCACGTTCATCTTTTGGACTATAATTTGATAATGAATCCAAAATGAACACTTGTCCCCATTCGGTGCATTCGTTTAAAGCGGTCAAAAGCTTATTGATGGTTGGTGAATTCATTTCAACCAATGGATGACCAGATTGGCTTGCTTCATTTATCTCACTCAATGCAGCCACTGCATTTGCAACGACCATTGGATTTGAATCAGATAATAAATCTTTTAATTGATCGAGAAATCCTTGGTCTTCAACCTATGGAAAAAAGTAAAAAAGTAAAAAAAAAAAAAAAACAAATAACTTTCAACGTTCAATTTCTTTAAACAATGCAATATTGGGTTTTTACCATAGACGATGAAATATCATATAGCTTTGCAACGCATACTGCAGCAGTTTTGCGAACATATGGATCATCATCGCGTAAACATTTTCGTAGCGGTTCGCACAAGTATTCAGTTATCTTATCAACCCGGATACACCCCATTGTTCGTACAGCCAACGCTCTAATTAATGGATTAGAGTCTTCGCAATCCTATTGAAATGAGATAAAAAAAAACAACATTAAAACCATTTCGCCAATGTCAATGTGCGAGACGAACAGTGAACAACAAAAACAGAGACACAACTTGAAGCAACTTTTCAATAATCATCTTTTTTTAGATTAACTGCAACTATGCATAACATAATAACGAACATATTAACAGCTAAACAGATAACTCATACGATTTTTGGTACTTCTACTTGATTGTAATAAACATTCAAAACAAAAAAAAATTTTTTTAAATAAAATGAGTGGCGAATAACACAAAAAGCGCAACGCAAACGATCTTCACAAAAAAGAAATTTATCGCAAAATCAGCAAAATGAGAGAAGGTTTGATGCTCGCATTGATAGTTTGCATTTGATGAAAAAGAAGAGATATGTTTTCAGCAAAATGAAATGATATGACCTCTACTCAACTGTATTCTTGGTTCTTTTATTTTAATTTTTAACTTCCATTCTCAAATATGTCAAATCGAAACAAACAAATACATAGTCGCATATATTTTCGTGTTTTTTTGAAATGGTTCGAAACAAAAAACCAAAAACAAAAAAAAAAATCAATTCATTTGCAACATATAGGCTAAAATGATAAGACTGTTTTATTTTGGTGGTTACAAATTTGCTTATGTCAGCATATCAAAAACAAAGAAGAAAAAAAATGGAAAATAAACTGAAACTAATTGAAATTACAACGGATCATCACAGAAAATTAAGAAATATGTTAAAATAGTGGAATTTACAGTTTACCTTAACAAGTTGCGAAGAGGGCAGATCCTTTTATTTTGTAACAATATATAATAATTTTTCAAAAACAAATATTTAGTTTTAATCTCAATTTGCAAACCAAATAGCTTTTTTTTTTTTTTTTTTAAAGTTCAAAGAAATGATCAAAAAAGTGTTTAAATAACCAAAATCCATAAACAAAAAACAAAGAAAAAAAAATCGTCCGCTTGAAGCTGTTGCTTATTAGTTTTTTCTTTCTCGTCTAAATCAAATATCCAATATTACTGTTACGTGCTCAAAAGTCAAAATGTATTCATATAAATGGAGTTTTTACAAACAAATTTTTCTCCATTCGAGTGTGAAATAGCTCACGCGCTTTGTTCATTAAATCAAAATCAATCGATTGTTAAACAATTAGTAGTCAATATCAACAGGGACATTATCGGAACAAAGAAATACGAAAATTCAGTTCTAGAGTGCGAATCAAATTGGTTTGGAACAACTCAACGTAAATGAATTTTCAGAGACAAAAGTGGATTTATAGAAAAACAAAAAAACATGTACAAAAAATACGAAAAAAGTGAAAAAAGAAAATTCAGTGAAATGTTATATTTAAACGAACCTTAACGAATGTGTTGACAGCCATGATGGCCATATCAGGCTGTGATTTTGCATAATTCATTAAATACAAATACACTAGCTTTTTTAACTCCAAATTATCGGTTTGCATACAATTTACGACATCCGGAAATAGCGCCGATACATCTTTTCCAACCGTCATGCTAGCAATCACCTGAAACGTCAAATGTCAATTACCGCAATCGATTTTTTTTTTATTCACTTGCTATGTTCAATATTTCAGGCGCTTACCTTTTTGACTGCCTCTTTTTTCTTTTCCTTTTTATCGCTGTTCAGCTCTGATTTTAGCTCAAAAATTTCACCTTTTTTGGTGGTCGTGAAATATTTTGAATCTGTCATTTTATTTTCGCTCCTTTTATGTGCAAATGTATCGATGTTATATAGGCTAAAAATAAATTAACACACAATGAATAAACTAGCAGCCTAATAATAGCATAATAAAATTAGAAACAATTGAATTCGAATTAAATCAACATAAATTAGGCACAACAAGTAAGCGTACAATGATCACGAGAACACAAAAAAAAAAGAAATTAAAATTAAATGGAAAAATACGCGTTGAACATTCAAATAAATTCGGTAAAAAAGGGGTGTCATCTGTTTATTTTATCAAAGATGCAAACAATTCGGAATTTACATAGAACGCAGTTTATTTGGAGAAAGAGAAAAAAAATTATATGATATTCCACAGTATCATATCAATTGTGCGTAGACATGAGAATAATAACAAATTTAAAATCCAAGTCACAAAAACGAAATTGACAAAAAAAAAAATAACATTTGATAAACACAAAAAAAGAAATTTATGATAAAAATAAAAGTATTTATCGAATTTACAAAGTCGACATATTTTTTTCGTATCGTCGTCGTTTGCCGATTTTCCTTTAAACAAAACACTTGAGCAGCGCACTGAAAGACGGATGACGATATTACAACGCTTGTCTTTTTCTTCCCGATAAACAATTTCTCAAAACAAATTCATAAAGGCAGCGCCTGTGTAAAAGTTCTCACTCATACAAACGATACTCTGACACACACGAATACTAATGCACCTGCATCAATCATTTCTATTCTTTTTCTTATTGTACTTGATTCACTGAATTGAATAATTTCCAATTTCCCAAAAAAAAAGAAATAGATTCAAGACAACACCCAGTTGTATATAGCATGGTGTATGCATAAAAAATGAACCACTAAATTAAAATGTTTCAATATTTTCAGTGGCAAATTTTATCAAAAAATTCGTCGAATTGGATTGAAAAAAGAAAAACACTTTTTTCACTGTTCGTTGATTGCATTGGATACGGCTTGTCATATTCGATTTTTTTTTTTTTTTCTGCAAACTACAAGAATACCATTATTACTCACAAGTAGTCGATGAAATTTGCCAAATTTGTAATAAAAATACTTACAATGATTTGAATGAAATTTAATTTCAATAGAAGTGCACGAATTGAATTAAAAACAAATTAATTTTGCAATTTTTTTTTTTTCTTCTGTAATTTGTTCTTTATGAAATTGAGCTGTGAATAGTTTACGTGTTTCGCTGTCAATTATTTCATCATCTCTCTGTGTATGTGATGCGAGTATATTTGACAGTGGCGCCGATCTGGCTGTCAAATTTTCAATTTTCAGTATTGATTCCGTGTAAATACACATACATAGTGCATTTAACCCAATCAAGTTGATTGAGAAAAATTTCATTATTTTGTATATTTTTTTTTTTTCTTTTTAAATTCTAAAATAAACCGAAATGGAAATCTCAATGAAATATAATTTGTTCATTACTTTTGCGATATTTTTATGGTATCATGTTTGAAAATTGATTGTTCATTTGAAACTTGTTGCGAATCATTTTCCATTCAACAATGTTGTTTGTTACTCAATCCATATTGTTATCATTATGCTATCCTCTTTGTATATTACATTGAATAAAAAGCTGATCTAAGCTTTGTGTATTGTAGAATGGTCTTTTTCCAACCTGCATATTTTCCATCAAAAAGCTTATGAATGAACGGTGAAAATGATGGCATATGACCTATCCGAAAGGAACAACCGTATAGAGTGAAGAAGAGAACAACCATATGAATATATATTTTCATGTTTCAACAAAGACCTCAGTTGAAGCTCGGTAAGGAATTTTCATCTAGTGTATGTTTTATAGAAAATGGCGCCGGTCGAAACAGAAAACATTTCCATCGTATAAGAATCATTTACAAGTTATTTTAGATTTAAAAAAAAAAAAAATATATATATATATATTATATTCATAGATTGTGTGTGTTTCTTTGTCCTTCAAACATATCTGAGTGCTTCACTAAAATTTAAAGTCTAGTCTTCTTGTGTTTTGGAGAAAAAAAAAAAGAAAAATTTACTAGCAAAAAGTTCTCTAGTGGAGAGAAAAGAAAAATCAATTGGAAATATAGAGTGTTGAAGAAGAACGGTGATTTCATAAACCAGTGATAAAAACGTTCAGCAGATAGAAAGAAGAAGCCTGCGTTTGATTCAAATGTAAGCAGAATAAACAAATGAAATCTTATGTGTGCTTTGGTGTGTACGAAATGTAATGTATTTGTATTCTTCACGATGTTATCAAATCAAATGGGTTATGATGATTTTGTTGTATGAAATTAAGTAATTTAATTATAATTTCTTTTCAACATTTCACGGGATAATAATTTGAATCTTAAAAGCGTTTGAAATTCAAAGAAATCATTTCATAATGAGTGTAGATGAAAAGAAAGAGAATAGCATTGGATTTAATGAAAAGTGTTCATAAATACCAATGCTTTTTTTTTTATCTAAAGCAAGATAAGTTTATTCTAATCCATAATGAAGTGAAGGTCTTCTGAATTAATTCTTATTGATGGTGATGTTGATGTAATTAAACGTTCAAATTGTGCATCGTCATGTGAGAAGAAAAGTGCTTGAAATGAAGAAAATGAAAAAAAAAATGTGTCAGGAAAAACATAATGGGTAAAGAGAAAAGTGTGCACTTTATGAATGCTTGAATAAGTGTTCTGTTGGAAGAAAAAGAGATTGAATTATTTTCATCACAACTGTAATGCATTGTGGCTTAAAATACGTTGAACTAACGGATCACTGAAAATGGATTGCTGTAATCTTGATACAATTTCCTTTCGTTTGAAAATGGACACCAAATGGAGTAAAAGCAATGAACCGTTAAAAATTTGCTGGTTTCACCCAAAGCTAATAGATGTTCATCGTTCACCCTTTTCTTCGAATTATTTGGATTACTTGAGATTAGAAATAAATCTTCATTGAAAATTATCACGATTAATCAGTCTGAGTGTAGTAGATTGGCGTGTATGGTTTGGATGTTATTTTCTTGTTGTTATTTTTGTTGAAGAAAAAAATGAACATAGAATGTTGTAATTGATTTTTTTTTTCTGTATATGAACATAATGGAAATGGCTATAACAAAAGGTTCAGTGTTGCCCCTTTTTGGTCGATGAACTATGCCTTGTTGAGTTGGGTTATGCGTACACAAATGTCTACAGAGTCGAAAATATGGTTTTCCATTCACTCAACATGGTCAATCATGTGTGTACTGCGTGCCAACATCACAAAGGAGCTTTGGTAATAAGCAATTATCTAGTATTTTGTTCTGGTTTCTTTTTTATTCATTTTCTTTTATTACAGCAATGGTGTGCGTGTGCTATATAGAGCGAGCTAGTAACTCATGATAGCTGTATTTATCATTGCACTTCATTATCGCTAAACGAATTGTTAACCATATATATTGTACTATATATTAGGGCGTATCGATATTTATATTTTCTAAATATCAAAAATGAGGGATGTGCATCGTGCATCGTTCATAGTTCATAGGATAGAAAAACAAGAAACTTGTATTCGGGAACTTTGCCTTTTTCGGCCAAAATAAGGATTCGCCGATAAATTGGAATAATTTTACAATGAAAAGTAGACCATTTTTTGATGTAATATCCCGTTACCACTGCAAAAGCAAATGTAAAAATATAAATATCGATACACCCTTTGCTAACGCAATGATATGATAAATGTACCCATAAAATTGCATACAGACGTGAAATACCATTTCAACATGTTATCAGTTTACATAATCGGCTGAATGGCTCCGGATGTTACGAATCGAAATGCAATCAAATAGATTGGTGGAAAAGTTTATTTATTGGTTGGGCGAGCGCTTAAACATAAGTTATAATTAAAAATACTAGCACTTATTCATTGGTTTTTGTAGATTTTGCAAGCATGCCATTGATTTTGTTTCGTCGATTATTGTGTTCTTCGCCGACATAAGATTTCATATATGATAAATATTTTCTCTCAATGTTCATCTGTATAGTTAATTAAATGAATAAATAAAAAGCTCATGATGTGCTTCAATCGCAAATGTTCCGAATATTGTGCACAAAATATAGAGGTCATTTGAAAACTTTGAAAATATCTTCAATAAATGAGCGAAAAGAATATTTTTTGTAAACTGTGAAACTCTTAAGTGAATTAAACCATTGTTGAACATTAAGTTTTGCGAAGAGCAAAGTGGATGTGGGCCACCGGTTTCTTTGAAATAACTAAATTATAACATGTAAAAAACAGAGAATGTGAAGAAAACAATTGATATTTAGGAAAAACATGTTCATCAAATTGCTTTCGTTTAATTTATTATTTTAACAAACAGAAACGTGTTGAACGCGACTGAATTATATAATGATGACTCAATATTTGAAAAAAAAATATATTATTCGCTCAGAGAATAGTCTGTCTTTCTACTCTACTTACACTGTTCACTTCTTTTCATTTAGCCAAATGCAAATAAGAGGATAAATTTCCTGTCTACACTTTACACTAGCTTCGCTTCGTCCATCACAGTTCAAGCACGATCATGTCTTATGTACAAACAAGATAATATTTGATTTTCGATGTTTTGATGATGCTGTTAGTCATTTTCCGGTTGAACAATACAATGGACGCTGACAAATCGATTTCTTCTATTCTTTTACTGTCTTTGTCTCTTTTCCATAACGTCGCTCATTTTATTCTGGCGACATTTTCATATACTTGAGGCATATTCATGAGAAAAAAGAAAACTTTTTATTTTTTCGGTTGATTCAAGTGGCATACAGCCCAGAGCAATGAAGAAAGTCGATTTCGAAGTGACACACAATTAAGTAAATAAGTCTCATCGGATTTAACAAAGTGAAAAAAGATGCGACATGAGACTGTAAAAAGCCGCTAAGCATTCGCCCTTTTAGACCTACATACGCGAACAGAAATAGAGCGAGAGAGCGAGGATGAAGAGGGAGTGGAAGTGGGAGTGGGAAAGGGAGAGAGATAGACATGCATTGGTTTACTGATTGCCAGTCAGCCATCTGGCCAGATCCTTTACAAAACCAACAAATATTTAATGGTTGTCAATTTACAGAAAAGTTAGCATACAAAAATTGCATGGAATTACCCAAGCTTCACTTTTACATCTATCTATTGACACTGAATAGACAAGTTACAATCATTTATTTTGTGGACTTACCATAAAAGTGGTAAACTTGAAAATTAGTCTAGTGATGTGGTTATGTTATTTAAAAGAACTCACTTGATAAAGTAAAAAAGAAAAAAAAACCGGCCAACATGAAATCCGCGATACAACAATCTCTATTGACTACTACTTTTAAGAGAACAAATTGCACATTTCGTAAAATTCTACAGCTCACATTAAATGGGATGAACCAGTTCTGCAATTAATTAACTTTTAATTTAATTTCGTTGTAAATTATATCATACTCAGAATCAAGCATACTTCTCATCCTACATTTGTTTTGCTCTTTTGATTACTCTTTCGATCTCCAAAAATAAATACGAGTTTTCTTCTATCGTATGAAATAAATAAGAACAAGCAGCAATGTTACAAAATCAAATGCGTACGTTAGTTGAAATTTCAATCCCATACATTTCCTTTTTCCAGAATCATTTTGTAAATATTTCAAAAAACAAACACAAAGAGCAAAACTCTTGTGTCGTATTTAATTTGATCTATCTATCAACAAAACAAGTATTGTACAAACAGAACTGGCTTTGTTAAATTATTCATGGTGCGTAGATAGAGTGACAAAGGATTTGAATGTAATCGAAAACGAATAGCGAATGTTTAACTTGAAATTGATTTGACAGGACGATTTTGGGTACAAACAATACGTAAGCATACAAGTGCAGTTTTTGCGAGAAAGGAACAAATAAAAGTTCAGAAAATATACTCAGAAATAATCGTAACTACCTACGTTCAACACAACCAAACACACACAAACACAAAAGAATGGGTTTCTCGTTTGTCAAACATTTTTAGTGAATACTAATAGCGATTAATCTTCGATGGGACATTTTCAGTCGGTTTCATCAAGATGGATTTGAAATGATTTGTGTCGAATTGGGGTTTCTTTGCAATTTTATATCCGGTTAACATTCATGATTGCATAAATCAATCAATATTCTATACGACGTGTTTGGATGTATTCGACATTGTTATCAATAGCATCAATCCACAACTCAAACATATAAAACGGATTAGCAAATTCACAACTTTCAATCAATCAGATGAGCGTATTGTGTTATTGTTAAAATGAAGCATATGATGAAACTTTGTTTCTCCAATATAACAATGTATCACATTATGTTGTCATCCTATGTTGTTAAATTACACGATTTTTCACTACGTACATCATTATTTTTTCTTCCAAATTGTTTAGTAGTAAAAAGTCGTATCTTGTTGCGGTTATTCCATTTGTTTGATATTTAATAAAATTTCTAAACATTTTCGATCGATTATAATCGTATACGGTTACAAAGATTTTTTCCAAGGCGCACATAACTATCTCAAGGAAAGTGACGTATTCCTAAAAAGGAAATCCATTTACCGAAGAATTCAAAGCAATTTCTTGTTAATTTTGCTGTTAATCGCGTTGAGTTGAAATATGAGTATTCGACGGAATTACATTTTAATTAAATAAGAAAATTAATGATTTCGAGAAAATATTAAATAATGAGAAATATAACCATTTTAATGGCGGTCAATAAATGGCTTCAACGGTAAGCAAATGGTGATCAAGGAGAAGAAATTAATCCATTTTATTGGATACAATCGTGGAAATTTTCATTTAATATCACATTTAACTTTAACGTAATTTATGTGCCATATTTATTCACATTACTCAAGCATAACGTGTAAAGCCATTCTTATCCCTTTCGACGTTGCGAAAAAATCGATATAACTAAATTTTATACAGATCAAGTTAAGCTAGAGATAGAGAAAGATGTGCATCAATTGGTAGACATTGTATCACATAATAAGACAACTCATCAGTGTATTGCCATGTTAAACTCAAGTGAGAGACAATCAACAAGAAACGTCTCTTTGCATCATTATATTCTTCGATGAGATTAATTTTATTGTTGGCAAGCAAATTACAACGCTTTGAGCAATGTTACATTCATGAGGCTTGAAACTCCATCCATAATCCCAGCCGTATAACAATCAATAATTTGCTCATCTCGATTGGAAAACGTAAACCATATTTTTATCATAAAAAGATTATAGTTTTCTAGTAAAAGTCTAAAGATGAAAGATTCTCAGCCTAAGAATATTTCAACGAAATGTTTTCAATGTGAAAAATCGTTTTTTACAAAATTCACGGCATTTGATAGTGAAATTCTAGTACTGAGAAGAAAATACCGCAACTATTCTAGGTCATTGCATATTTGATGCCCACTTATGTTTGAATTGCAGAATGCCGCAATTTTTGCACTGTTTACTTATGTGTTTGTTGTTGTGACACACTCAAAAACCCTTAGGCCCATTTCATACTCGCTGAACAACTAACTTGAGTACAAAGTTCTGTTTGTGACTGTGATATAATTGCCCGTATTTAGTAATAAATACAAGCACATTGTTCATCTTCATCAGATAGTGTTCGTGTCATAATTTATTCTGTTTTGACATATCTTTTGCTCATTATTTATATTTTCACTGTATAGTACATTACATATATTACAATTGGTTGAGCCACCTTAAATGAAACTTAATTTCTAAATGTATTTGTGATACGATCACATTTCATTCATTAGTTAGATGCCATTAAAGACATAAACATGGCACTGGATGTGGGAATCATTTAAGCAGAAATGTGATTTTGTTCGCTCAATGTGGTTTCAACGCACAAATGAAAAGAAGAAAAAAAAAACACCCGCAAATTCCTCATTACACAAGTATGTATTAAGCATTGCTTGCTTTGATGACGACGATGACTATGATGATGACGTTGATTTGCATAATATTCAAAATAGATATCGATTGCATGATGGCGACAGTGCTTTTCCATCATGTTGGTGTCATTCCAACTGCTCCACACAATTAATGACCTTTTGAAATTATTCACACTTTCGATGAGCATTTGAAGGCTACCGTGTAAATATATATATTTGTGTGTATGTGTCGAGAGTTGATTTGTGTGCGTTGTTGTGGTGGTTGCTTTTACGATGCCAGTGGTTTGTGTTCGGAACGATACATTTTTTGATATAAAATCCGAAAAAATGTGGGTGGCTCTTGTTTCTTCCGAATTGTTGTTTTTTTCGCTTCATGATCGTTTGCATCAAAAGACATTCATGTGGAACGAATCTTTTTTTTTCCTGTTCTATACCAAAATATATGCAAATGTATACGGTCGAACGGAGAAAATTAGCATTTTTTCCGGGGTCGTAACTTTTCACAAGAACAAGAACAACCAATTTAATTTAAATCAGAGTATTCAAATGCAGTGTTTTTTCAACTCATCTAAATCCAATTCTTGATTTGATATCATCTAAAACGAAAAATCTTACAATTGAATTTTTATTTATTTATCTAAATATATTCACTTTTACCCTTTTTCCTTAAAATTTCTCAATTTTATTTTGCAGATTTGAAGAATGACATTCAAAATCAACACTCAAATGCCCAATATACAAACAACGATTACCATTTATGTATGATAGTGAATATTAAGTGAACGGAAACAGAGAAAGAAAAAAATCAATGCAAATTGGTATAATCTTAGTCGTTGAAGCAATGGAGTAAAGCTTTATTTGATGACTGGTGCCATTCAAGTAGTCCAAAGTGGGAAAGCTGCATCTAAAAATCTGAAGAAAAAAAATACAAAAAGAAAAAAACAATACAAAGAAAATAACAATCGAAACGGACAACACAATCATTACCCATCTACCGCCCACACAATACAACATTACCAACATTACCAACAAGTGAATGTAAAAGATAATTTTCAAATCAGAAAGGTAATTCCTTAAGGACATAAAAAGCACAATTACGAATTAACACCAACAACGAACCAAAGATATTGGCGATAAAGCCGTATTTACCACAATAAAAAAGCTAACTTATTTGGATTCACATTGAATATTCCGGCAAAATGGAAATGAAATTCGTTCCATTTGAAATACAAAACAACATTCAATTGCTTTCAAGAAGAAGAAGAAAAACAACGATCTCTCACAAAAATACTTAAGTCGGGATTCTTTAAATATGCAATAGATAGTGCATAAAAATATCTATCATTTTTTCCAGCCATTGATTTTGAATGGTGAAATTTTAATAAAATGTAAAAAAAAACATAAAAAATCATATTAAACAACAATGGCACGAGACATTGAAATGAAATTAACAGATTGAAAAAGTATTTATTCAGTGCTGTGAATACTACAATTTAACATAAACCATTTCTGCTCTACAGTTAGATTTAGTGAGTGCGGAACAAAAAATCCTGTTGTCAATGTCATGTACTGGTTACTGGATGAAAGAAGTGAAATATGACAGATAACACAGAAAGAATTATATTAGTAAATGCATTGGTCCGAAGCCATGGTCCAAAGCAATTGGCAAACCAAAAAAAAAATCCACTCAATTATTGTTTCTATGAACTTATTTCAATAGAAGTCTCATCAAAGTTCATTTTATTTTTATATTTGTTCCGAAAAGCGAAACTTGATAAAATAAATACAAAGCCATTGGGTAAATGTTCTAGCGAATAAACTTGATTTCTGTTATAAAAAACAAGAAAGATAGAGAAAAGCACCAAAATCTCATGTTGAGTTTGAATTTCATGTTTCAATTTGACGGTTGAATTCTCAATATGACTCTTTTGTAATGTGATACTCACACACACACACACACACACACACACACACACACACACACACACACACACACACACACATCAACAGAAGTAGAAAAAAACAAACACACACACTAACCGCATTTATTCCTAAGCCATATAATGTCTATTTGTCTCGTATTTTATAGAGTAAAAACACTTTCGCTGTCTCTTTTTTATCTTTCTCGTCCAATTTGCGAACGTATCGCAGAACAGATAAACCGTACTTCGTTTCCATACCGATTCCATGAAAAAATGAAAAAATGGGGGTTTCTCTGGCTGCTTTTACCACGCACAAAATTTTTTATCTAATGCTTCGAGATTTGCTCATCAAGAATGAAATTCTATTCGAATGTATCATTTCGAAATGGATAAAAAACAAACAAGAAAGCAATATGAATACATGACGAGAGAGAGAGAGAGAGAGAGAGAGAGAGAGAGAGAGAGAGAAAGAGAGAGAGTGAAAAAATATCTTTCACTATTATTTCGCATTGAATTGGAGAGAAAGTGTCGATCGGTCCTTGCCAAAGCAAATACAAAGAAAACAAATCGTATCAATTTTCTCTGGCATTTTGTTTTTCACTCAATATTCACCACTGTTTGTTGAATCTAAACGCTTTATGTAAGCGTGATGAAACTCGATATTGTATCAACCGAACTGGTTGGTATTCAAATTATTCAATGTTTTATCAAAACAAAACAAAAATGAAAAAGAAAAGCTAATCAAGTGTTTATTCAACAGATGAATGAATCTCCAACGTATAAATTTAAGGGTGCACAAATATTTTTTTTTCTATTGAATTTCACTGCTTGCGATTAGAATCAATTGAATTTTTGTTTATTTTTCTTTAACGCTAACAACGCTGATGAAATGGATTTATTTTCTAATTTTTTTACTCTCCTTATTATTTGCCTTTTTTCTATTTCCGATATACGCAAAAACAAAGAAATGAGAAAAACAAGAAGAGTGAGACAACGAATGAAGGAGTGAATTGTGAATATTTTCGCGAACATTGAAAATTGTTCATTCAAATTTTTATGAGAAAATCATTGTAAACGACCCATTATTCAACAAATTCCCCAGAGATTCAACTGTTATTAGAGCGGAAGGTAGATTTTTATTGGGAAAATTTCAAAGTGAAATTCTATGAAAAATAAACGTTGCCCTTTAAAAATCCATTCAACAATTCTGATCGCGGTTAGATCGAGCAACGCACAAAGTAACAAATCACATAGTCACCTGATTCCATTCAGCTATTTCATTTCAAACTTATCATTATGGGCTGTTTTTCTTCACATGAATGACCACATTTCAATATTCATTTTAACTAGAAAATGCATCTAAAACTCTCTCTCTCTCGCTTTCTCGCTTTCTCTCTTTCACTCTTTCACACTTTCGCTTTCTCTCTGACTCACACACAGAATCACTGTTGTGTTGAAATCTGAATCGATTTTTAAATTGATTGGTGCATTTGAAACTTGAAATGTTGCTCTTTTTTCCACTCTAATACACTGAAAAAAAAGTAAATGCATTGTACGATATAATAGTTTGTGGCTTCAATTCACATTTAAAGTGTTATAACGGATAGAATGGATTTGTCGGTGCTGAGTTTCACCATAGCAGTGCAAATCATTTCAATCTTTAACTATTCAAATGTAAAGCACTCAAATTCAGCAGGATTAGCAACAATATTCTTGTTTTTCTTATAGTTATTTGCTCTCGCTTTGCATCCCATTGTTGAAACAGTTTTCTATTGGTCATTTTGATATTTGATATTTATTGTCTTATTTTGCTTATAACTTTTCTGAAAGAAAAGTTTTTTCAAACTAAAACTAGCTAAATGACAAATCAAAAACAAACTAGTCCATACATAGAACAGAAATGGTCGTTATTCACAATGATTTTTTACCTTGACCAATAAAATTGTAAATATATAACACTGGGGGCTTTTATCATTCATATTATTCACAAATATACACAGTTTATACGAAATATACACAATTTAATGCAGAAACAATCTTCTTTTAAAGCGTTCAAGCAGCATTTTTGACATACAAAATCGACGTTCGACGTCTTTTGTCTTCAATTCGTATGGCAACCAATGTCCTTGCTTTTGAATCATTTCAAATTCTAGATTATTTAAATGTTTTGCAACGGTAGAGCGATCAACTTACAATGATTCTGCAAGTTCCACTTGGGTTTGGCACGAATCTTGAATTGAGTAATTCCTTCAATTCTTCATCTTCGAACTTTTTTAGCTATCCGGGCCGTTCCTCGTCTTCCAAGCCAAAATCACCTTTTTTAAATCGTGTAAACCAGCTAGAGCATGGTCACCATTAACTCCAACAAAAATACGAAGACTTTCGACAGCACTTTTCTTCATGATAAAATAATGAAGAAGAATTCCCGGTCAAAACAATTTTTCTGGCACGAAATTCGACATTTTCATTTAAATAAAAAATGTTATTGTTTACGCTTCAACCAAATGACACATACCGAAAAAGATGTGCAATGACAGTAACTTTCCAATGAATATTTGTAAAAATGCAACAATGAAATATTAAGCTTTTATATGCGATATATACAAAATATTCACGAAATTAAAAATATACATTCAAATATAAAAGCCCCTAGAAATAACATTTCATAATTATTTGCATCTCTTCGTTTTCCATATAATAATATGGCATGTAGTTTTAGATATTCTTCATTCTTTCGTCTTTATTCTCTACAGGAAATTTATATTTCATTCATTTGGTATACAAAGATATATGGTTGGTTTTGCGATTGTCATATTTGAGTACCGTTGTGACAGTAGCAACGATAAAATTAGAACAAACTTTTCCACTTATCTTGAATTTTATCTGTCACTTTAGTTTTGGTAACACGAACAAAATGATGATAAAATGAACGAAAACAAAAAAAAAAAAAACAAAAACAAAACGGACAAGTTCGTTATAATATATCTACTTGTTCTTCAATTTTATTTTTTTGCACATAGCAGAGCAATAGAAATACATTCATTTCGGTTTCTATTCGGATGGTTGAATAAATTGATTGTCATTTTATCAGTCGAAATGTAGTTCAGTGCTGATGGCTAAAATTCTGCATTTGATTGTGTTCAAAATATCTTTTCCGTTTTTCTCTCTCTCTCTCCATCCCCGCCCTTTTTCTTTCTCTTTGTCTCTCTCTCTCTCTCTCTCTCTCTCTCTCTTTCAATCTATCTCTATCTCTTTCCGTCTCTCTCTTTTTCTCTCGCATTCTCTATCATCCAAATGAACACAAAGTAAGCAAAATTGTTACTGAATAGAGTACATAACTGTTGATTCGCTACAGGACCATTATTGAATATATAATGAACTGCATATTATAAATGCAAGTAAAAGGAACAAGATGGAAAAAGGAATGGAAAACCCGTGAAATTTTATTACTTTATATCTCGAGTATATAATATATTTATATATTGTCTTTTGTCATATAAATTCGCAGCAACTGAAACAAATTATAATAATGTTAAAAGCACAATTGGGAGCTATGTTGAATGCATAACTGTTTATTATAATTTCATTTTATTTGAATTTGTACTCGAAAAATATACGTATTCATGAATTAAACTATTCACCGAACAAAATTCTTCACAATAGCAATTCTTAAGCGAATAGATATCAAGTTCCATAACAAGCAAATGATTATATCAAATGCTGTAATGTCTTTTTGTGAACGATGAGAACCATACGAAGTACACATTATATTGATTTTTTCACTGGTTTTTTAAGTATACACGCAACAAATATGACCTATATATAACTAACTATAATATCATTGCAAGCGTTTGACTCGAAAATTGTGTAGGTATATGTTCCAATATTTTTTTTTTTTTCCTTATTTTCTCATGAGAATTCTATGCAACTTTTATATTGCAAGTGACAAAAAAATGAGCAAGATTACATTACTCCATTTGACATTGTCTTTAAATTAATTCTTTGTATCGTTTGACCTAAAAGGCTTCAAGCTGAATTGCATTGAAGATTAAAGGAAAAATAACAAAAAAAAAAGATACTACGCTTTTGTGAAACTTTTGCATTATTCATATCACAATACAATACATTAACAATCCATAGTATTATGTGCGGTTGAAATAATACGACTGCAAAGCTTTTTCGAATCAAATAGTTGATTCAACGCAAAGGAATGGGGATTGTAAAAGCAAAAAGATTGAGAGAAATAAAGATTAAATGTGGAGAGAAAAGGGAAAAAGCTATGAAGTGATGGAAAAACAAAAAAGAAAACAACCTGAATTTTATTTCCAAACAACAGACTGTCTGAGTACTGAAGCCAAACGTCTGAATTTCTTACTTAAAACTTTCAATCGAACGATTTGCGTGTTGACACATTGTGTTTTTAGCCTATTTTGTGTACTTAACTTGTTTTTTTTTTCCAGAGCATTGTCTAACTACATCGGATTAATAACAGAGGACTCTTCATATATTAGCCACTTTCAGTTTTATCGATGCTGTGACATTGCTGCAGGAGAGATAATTTAAATTTTTGGGGTTTTATTGTTGTTCTATTTTGGCTGAAAACTCATTGAAGTGCCTCGTTTTTATTGTCAATTTTTAGCCTTGATCTATATACCAGAATTGCTTTCTATGTATTTGCTCCATTTATTTTTATAACCATTTTCGAACAAATGTAGACAAACACTCGTAACATTGAATGTTTGTATCTGAACACGAGGCGTAGAGCATCGAGAGTGTATTGTGTAGCCTCTCTCTTTCCTTTTTCTCTTGAGGTTCTCTTATTTTCACTCTACCTCTGCCACTTTCATCAGTTCCATTAACTTTTATGAGTTTTCTGAATTTCAATGTGTGCTGCTTTTCGGCACATTTCCACTGCCAGCATCCCGAATTACATTTACGACTGTTGCCTTTGGTTTTTTTTTTTTTTTTTTTGCTTCTGGTTTGATTGCGTGTGATGTAAAAGTAATTTATTGCTGTCGAGCATTGATAAATATAATGTTTATTGTGTAAGTAGAACATTGTACATATGTACAAGTGTTCAACTGTACGTTTGTGATTGCATGCATTAATTTATCTCAGGTAAAAAGCTCCCTAGACATCTAAAATCGTGTTATATTGTGATGTGCTTTGCTTTGAGATGCTCAGTTTACAGACTGAAGAGATGAATTCATTTTTGTCTTTGCGTCACCTTCAGTTTGACAATCATCGTGTCCATTGCATGTATGTGTTACAGTATTCCTCAATGGATAACACAAATTTTCCAACCATGTTGTTGTATGAATGATTCCATGGGTGAACCCACATGTTGACTGGCATTTCATTTGGCTGACAATGACGTGCTCAGTCAAATGATAAAAACAAAACAAAAAAAAAAAAAAAACAAGTAAAATAAATGAAATATAAGGAAAAGGGACTATTTACGTGCAACCAATATCATTCAGTCGATGACAAGCACACTGGAAAATATTGATTTACATCGCGTGCTTTTTGTGGTTAAATTTATTTTATGCATCTTAAAATCTGAATATAGAATCATTTTGAGGTTGTTATGTTAACCGCCACCAATGTCGTCATCGATGAAAGAAAAACTTACCGATAAACACTTCTAAATATGGATAAGGATACATCGAAGCGATCGATATTGAATGAAATATGAGTATACACGTTTACACATGAAATTGCTGCTAGCTTTCTGTTTTTTTTTTTCCTTCTTTTTGCATAATCAGCTCGACCAATTAAGTCCCATGAGTGACCGTTTCGTCTGCAATAAATTTAATTATAAAAGAATTAACGCAATTATCAAAGTTTTTAGATTTTCACTTTTACTTAAAGAAAATCCCATCCGTCTTTTGGTAGTGAGCAAGAGAAAGAGAGAAATTGATTTTCCCTCCCCATAAACTAATTATGGATAATCTTTTATTTTCAACGAATCTTTTAGCCAAATGACATTTCTACTAAACTTAATCTTTTGGAAGCAGCCATACGAGCGGCACGATGCGACACATATAAAATGGATTTGATGATGTGCATATGAATAGAAATGGAATTTATCATAGCAACCCATATTACTTGACTGAAATGAACATCGGTTGACATTATTCGCACATTTTATGTGGGTGTTTAACCATAAACTGTGAACCATGAATATTTGCACAATATTTGCGCCGTTGCGAATATACCTAAATAATTTATGGATGATTGTATTAAATGGAAAAAAAATATGCTAAATTAAAATGTAACGCACACAAGTGAAGGAAAAAAAAGGGTTGAAAATAAATAACCTCTTGGGCTCTCAATTGTGTTTTTAGGTCAAAAAAATGTATTCCATTCAACAGCACATCAGAATAATTTAGATGCAAAACTTTAATAGCACTCGTCGCAAAAAAAGCATGGCAAAACATTGGCTCTTATTCTATACTGAGCTAAAATCATCAGCAATTCTTTACACGGCTTGATGACACTGCAGTTGGCATCTATATGAGAAAAAAAAGAACCTTAAAGCGTTTAGTCAGAGTGAAATGTGATGTTTTTTCTCGCCATTCTGTTTGGATAATTTAAAAAAAAAAAAAAAAAAAAAAAAAAATAGGAAAATATATGCACCACGCCAAGTGGCAATAATCAGTTGGCATCGTAGCATAAAATTGTCAATTTTTTTTTAAATTGAAATGGAAATAGTTTGCATAAAACTTGATTGTTGAATGACGTGCAGCGCAACACCAACACAAATACAATTCAAATGTAAAATGCAAATTTGAACTGATGAATGTCACTAATTATGAGATAAAAAAAATGGCTAAATGGCCCAAAAACACTCCACTTATTTATTCAGAACAACACTATTAGAAAATTAACGAGAACATTTTCATCAAGCGAAAATAAACTGGAACGAATAAGAAGAAGAAATGTTACGCCTAAAGGAAAGAAAAAAGATGTTGTCGACAAACCGTCCATCGATATTCGAGACGCATTCCATCACATTTCGGCTGTATATTTACTTTTTATTAATTTATACAATGGGCCGCATTACACGTTTCCTATTTAGCATTCCGAATAAGCTCAAATTGAATGGGCTCAATATCGTGTTTGTTACGTTTTTATCTCTAATTGTTGATGAACTCTTTTATCGTTACGTGTATGAATGCCTCACTTCCATACAAAAATTCAGTAATGATTAAAATGATGGCAATGTTCTTGATATGAGTGATTGTATTATATGTTTGTGTGGGTTTCGGTGTATTATTTAGTGCTATAGAAAAAAAAAATTTGACAGTTCAGTCACGTTCAATTCAGCCACAAAGTGTGCTCGTATAAATTTCGATATTTATGGTGAAAATTTCGGTGTGTTTTCAACAATAGGTCGAATTGTTGTTGTGGGTTGGTATAGCATTTATTGTGCTTGTCGTTTCTCTTGTTCTTGTTAATTCAAAATTCAAAGTGAACGAGCTCAAACGATAGCGTCAACGTATACAATGGAAAGCTATACGATATCCGACATCATTTTCTCTTGAACGGCTACACCTCAATTGACTTCCTGTACTGATTCAAGAGCAAAATACACTCATTATGATTATATATATATTTTTTTTTTGTTCCTTTGCAGCCAATAGACACAATAGAAAAATCGATTCACCTCCAATTTTCAAGCAATGTGTCTTTGTTGAAAATCAACACGATGAGCTCTCATTACACTCAATGCGCACAACAAATTTGTGTCGAAACCACACCATGAATCTTGATCAATTATTAAAATTGATTACCACACTGAATAGATTTAAAAGTGCCTTCTGTTGAATATTGCTTCGAATATACACTCCATTATCCATTTGCATATTTCTTTCGATTTTTATCGCTTGCTCTCTTTCTCTCTCTCTCTCATCGTCTTGTATCTCGATTTTTATGTAAAATCATTTCTTGTGCATTTTTGTGTACTGTTGGGCAAAATGAACAACACTGTATTGAATCAGTTCATTGATTCTATCGTTTGGCACTTTTCGCATGTCATTGTTTCCATTTATATGGAAATAGCTGGTGTTATTTTGCCGTTTGTGAAAATCATTTGGATTGACGTCATTGTTATTCAGTAGATGGAAAGAGTACAGATGTTGCTCCAATGTTTAGATTATTTTATTTTTCTTTCACATTTTCAACAAAATTTAGAGTTAATGACGACACTTATTTTCCACGCATTGGCAAATATATCCAAAGCACTACTTCCCTTTCTGTGAAACAATAGCGTTGTATACTGCACACTGTGCAGGTATTGGAATTGTGAACAACAACCGCACAAAAAAAAAAAACAAATTTCTACATTGGTATTTTAAACGCCTGCAGCTTTTTGCGGATGCCATTGTGAAATTTTGTTATCTGCTATTTTGTTGTTGAGCTAAGGTAGAATTCCAAAAAGCTTTCCGATGTATGGTGGCATTTGCGTTTGCGTCACACAGTCAACATTGCATTTGGATGTACCAAGTTGGCTTTTATCATCAGTATCTTGTATTCGGAACAAACGCCTCATCATGCCACCACCAGCATGCTATTACACTCATTTTTTGTACATTCAAAAAATAACAGACACCGCACAATACATTAATAACGCAAGAAGTGAATATGAATGGGCAATGTAAAATTTATAGACGCATATGTGTGTATTTGATTTGATGTGTTGTGCTTTATTATTTATTCACGTTTACGGTACACTTCACTCGTCCATCGTCAAATTTCCGACATTATATAAAGTTTCTCTCTCTGTGTCTCTCTCTCTGTCTCTCTCTCTCTCTCTCCCTCTCCGATAGAGAGAGATCGTTTTTGCAATTTCTCTTTTGTTTTTACTTTCTCTTTCTCTGAAAAGATTTTCAGTCTACTATTTTTCTCTTTCTCTCATCATCAAAATGGTTCTTTTTTTTCATTTTCACATCACTTGGATTATTATATTCAAAGCAGTACAATTTCAGATTTGTATCAGCGATATGTGAAACGTGCAATATATGTAAATGTATGGTTATATTGATGATGAAAATGCCAGCAGCTGTTTGGTGCTTTCCTTATATGAAAAATGTTGGGACACAAACAGATAAATAAACTAAGTTATTATAGCAGTCAGCAGCAATGGTCTTTAGGTTGTGCATTTAAGCTGATTTTCAAAGGTTTAACATGATGGTTGTGAATGACCATAAAATGTTTCGAGATACATATCATTTACATTGAGCTCCACGGGTGTAATAATCATAAATAGGAGATTTTCGTTATGAATCGTATGCCTTAGTATTTGGCCAGTCGTAAAATGTGTTCATATCTGTCGTATATTGGTTTTACATTCATATTAAATGGATTGGTTTACATATGGATGGTTGCATTTAAGATCACAGTTGTTGTATACATATTTTTCGTGTTTTTCTTTTACAAAGTTAATTAAGATTGATCCTTAACATTGAGTGCGTAAAATGGACGATGAGTGTGCATGGCGTATAGAACCCTAAAGCAAAGTTCATATTGAATATGAAAACAATGATTGAACTAATCACAATTTATGCTTATACATTTCATTTAATAATTAATTTAACCGACCGAAGGGTGTTCTCATTAAGTTTCCAACTCAATCTCATCCGTTTTCGCCAATTAGATAAACCTCAATCGTTGAATCGATTTCAATTATTCTTATTCAATAAATATTAATTTCCGCGTAGTACTTGACTGACACTTGTAAATGAGAGATGAAAAGCTGAAAAAAATGGATATTCCTTCGATGTACATTGTAATGGACATTTCAATTATAATTTGATTGCGATCGAAGACGAAAGGAAAAAAAAACATGTTCAAGTGCTTGTAAATGCAATACAAGCATTAATATTTCCATTAACCGAATAATGGAGATTGATTGAATCTACAGCATTCTATCACTTATACTTCAGTGCATCGAATAACATTGTCATGTTTGCATATAAAGAAGAAAATTGGAAAACTGTTCAATTTGAACTTGAACGAGTAAATATGTCAAGTTTTTGCATGTTTACTTGGGTTTTTTTTTTTAATATTACAGCTATTGCAACGCAAGATAAATATACATAAATATATTGAGAGATAAAAATGTAACATGCATAGCCATAAACTAACAATGTCTTAAGCCCAAATACTGTGTCAATAACATTCAATCACTATATCGAACACTTACAAAACATATATATATTTTGCTTTTCAAATGTGTTAATTTTCAGATATGATCATTAGTCTGTTAAATGTCATCTTTTGTTAACTTTTAAAAGTCATTTAATTTCCCAACGAAAGTACAAAACAAAAAAAAATAAAAAATAAATTTAAACAAGAGAAAAAGAAAAACTTTCAGCTCACAGTTTAACGGTTATCTCTATAGCAAGCCGTTAGCACTTAAGTCAGTAAATATTGAGAAACAGAAGAAAAAATCAATAGTGCAATTGACGATGAAATAGCTCAAGTGAAATTAATGAATGTATATTATAATTGAGTCAATGAAAAATGACTACGATTTTATTTTGTTTAAATAGATTATTTGCTATAAATTGTAGCCCAAGAACATTGAAGCAAGTTTCCACTTTTTAATTGGATTTAATTTCCATTTTTATTTATTCGTCATCGCTTGTATCCAGAATCGCCAATAGAAAATATTGTTCCAACTAGAAACTGTATGTAGTTTGTTGTGAAATAAAAAAATAAATGTTTAAAATACAATATTTAAAATACAATGAGAATATCGTGTGCACTCAACTAAGTTTTTGTTCTTCATGGTTGGTGAAACTATCGTGGGAACAATTTGACCTGAAGAAACTTTTGCAAAACATATTTACTCAATTTATAAGGCATCAATAATAGCAAAAGAAGACAGAAATCCTTGAACTGTAGATAAAATTCTGCGAAAGAAATTATCTGAACAAACTACATATAGCTACTGGTTTTGACAGAAAATTATTTAAAGAATACATGGAAATTCATAAAACTCAAAATTCACTTGAAAACATAATAACAATTTATCATTTTCCGGAAATTGAACAATTTAGGCATTTTATTTTCAAATAACATTCCTTATTCCAACACAATCTTCTATAAATAGACTTTAATGAATTTTTAAAAGTGAGAATGAGAATCACTACAGAGAAAGAGAGAGAGAAAGAGAAAAAATGAGAAACTCAATGAATTTTGAAGGTACACCAAGGTATTTCAACACGCATTAAAGCAATAACTTAACATAAGAAAACTTTTAATGTTAGTATAAACAAGCAAAATGCTTGGAATGAATTATAATGAAATTCCCTTATTAATAATGATAACAAATCCAATATTTGATCTATCTAATGACTGTGCATGTATATTTTGGATACTTTTATATACCGAAACCACAAAACAACTTTACAATTAAATAAATTATTTTGAATGTTTACCTGTAAAATATTGACGGTAGACGTGAACAAATCGACGAGAAAATGAGTTATAATTTTTCGGTGAAATGGTTCAGTTTGAGTGTTGTAACGAAGGTTAAAACTCACAATGTTGATAAGTTAAATATGGTAGAAAATTTTATGCAAAAAATATGTTTCATTTCTTTCGTCTTAGAATCGTCCATTTCAGTTGATTGTTACTTTATGATGATAAAACATGAATTGCTCTTTATCAAAACAAACAAAATACTTTGAAGCGTCATAAACAATAATATGTATCACCGTGATACTATCACGATAAGAATATCAAGTAAAAAAAACTTGATAAAAACCAACATTTTGACGTACTAAGAAAAAAATTTTCTTGCATCTTCATAATTTCAATGGTGTTTTTTCATTTCTTTCTGTTGAAAATTGAAACTTTCTTGTGAAATATTAGCATAAATGTGGACTATAGAATTTCCTCTGTTCAACTTCAATTCAAAATTTATTGATGCGTAATTTATATAAAAATGTATAAAAAATTTGTTTTTTTCTGTGTTTTTTCAAACTTTTGCAAACAAAAATGCCTGTGTTACATTGGCGTTTCAAATGTTATGCTCTTTTCTGCTAAAGAAGAAGGAAAATTAAACAAAGAATGAAAGGAGAGGAAAAAGCAAAAAAAGGGGGAAAACATCATTTATTTTCTTGAACATTTTGTGCACAGACTCAGACATCATGGAAATGAATGTAAGCAATCCATATGGTTGGTATTGCTTCTGAAACGTGCTTATCAAATTAAAAAAAAAAAGAATCAACACGACTTTTTCCAACACTTTTCACATGTGCCAAGCATAGAAAAATTGTGTAATAACATTTTAAACAACATTTTTGCATGTCTTTCGATGAATTTATATATTCGTTGTAGGTGAAGGTGAAAATGTTTTGAACTTTTTATTTCTAACTTTTCATGTCATGTAATTTCAACTTTTTCTGCATTTGCTTTGATATCTAAATGATGAAATAAATTTGATTAATTGGAATATGCAAAACGACCTGAGAACAACAATAAAATATTTTAACTTGAATTTTGCTGAGAATTTTTGTTCTAAAAGAAATATAAAAGATATGAAATGAACATAGAAATTAGGAAGCATTTAGGCAATTCAATGTTTTTCCTTGAATCAAAAATCGATATTTTCGAAATAAATTTCTAGTCTGACGATTGCTTGGATAATGCGCTACAAACAATCCAAATTACTTTTTTGTCGTTGGTGTCAGTGTTATTTCTGTCGCCATTCTCAAAAACTCAACGCCTTACTCGCCGAATATATCATTTGTACAGTGTATAGCACATTTTCATTTCGAATGTGTGAACATTAAGCATAAACACAGTTATTGGATTGGTGGATTAATGTGATGACGCCATAGCACAAAGCATTTGCATGAAAAGTATTGTGGCATTTAATTCACATACGAATTTAGTCACTCTCTCTCTCTTTCTCTCTCTCTCTCTCTCTTTCTCTCTCTCTCTCTCTCTCTCTCTTTCTTCTTCTGTCTCATGCTCATTATATTCAAATGAGATTGCATTGCATTGATGAAAATTCCATTACAAACATTTCAAAAATTCCAAGCAGATAGTATATGAATCCAAATGCACTGCAAATGTAAATGAAATTAAACTTAAAACGTGAATTTAATAGCAATTCCATCCATTCTCTCTGTACACAAATATTTATGCAATAAAATACGTTGCCCGGATATAAATAATTTGTTACTTATGCCATGCATATTTTTGCCATCCATTTATGTAAAGTTAATGGAATGCAGTTTGAAATGTCAACCATAGCCTACATTTTACCAATATTTCCTTTTTAAATTTCTTTGGAGAATAAAAAAAAGAGAATCTAGATTGCAGATGGTTAGAATAAAATTCGCATATCAAGGCGGTTGTTCATTCTTTTTGATGCCATTTCCTACAAAACTTCTTCAGCATCAAAAAAGCATTTCCACAAATTTTTTCTCCGCATTTGTGAAAAAATGACATTAAAATGTAAAATGTTAAGAGCATGCAACTTAAAAGGATTATTTTTTCGTTAAGTGCTTACTTGGCGATCAATTTTGAATTTAAACCAACAACAATCTAACAATTGAGTTGCCTGTAACTATGTATGGGTCATAAACTGTTTCAGTCATGAATCGCTAAACCTAATTTAAGCCACCTGGTTGCCTGATAAATTTGCTTTTTCGCAGCAGACAATTAATCAGAGCTTATAATAAATCAAGCAATTGGTCGGCATTACTCGCATGAATTCACAGCGAGAGACATTTTAGTTTTTCTTTTTTTTTTTTCGTTGCTGTGTGTCTTTGGTTCCATTGGTTGGTGGGCGCATTGTAAACACAGATTTTTGATAACATCCTATGCAAACTGAAAAAATTCTGCATTGTATAATGTATGTTGGCGTTAGCAATTAAAAACAGGCTTTGGGACTAAATTCATGGTGCATTCAAGTTCAAATTGACTCACATATTCGTTGAAATTTATTCCATTTGGGAAAAATTACCCCAGGACGACTGAATCAGTGCATGTTTTTTTTTTTCTTTTTGTTGCGTGATTTTCCCGAATGATTCATGTGCTTTTTTACAGAAAAACAAATGCCTTTGTTATATTTGCCAAAACAGTATAAAAGAATGAGATGCAAATAACCGCTGCCTACGATGGTTCCTTTTTTTTCCAGTGTCATACGTGAACATGAATATTATATTTTCTTCACAATTCATAAATCTTATTACATTTTAATGGTAAAGTTACAAATACTCTGCAAAATATTTATTCAGGCTTATTTTTCATGCCCACATATAAAATTGAAATGAACATTCCAAACCATGACATTCCATTTTGGTGCTCATTTCTCTGTGACTGTGATCAAACAGTTTTTCGCTCTCGTATGCACATAATTTTCATATAATATTACTATTACTGGATCGTTTTACGAATCCATTTGCAAATATTTAATTCATGAATTGTTGAATGAATTGGAAATTCAACACAGTGAATGTTATCATATTATAACTTGCTCAATCAGATGCTTTTATTACAAAATAATGTAACATGAAAACACTCTGACACCATGGTGAAAATTTGAGAGAGAGTATCGTTTGGAAAAAGAAAGAAAAAAAAAATACGAAAATAGAAATGATTCTATTGGGATGCTGTTGTCTATTTTCTTTCAATCCGAATCAATTGGCTGTCGTTATTTTGACCATTGAAAGTGGACTACAATGTAGTAAATATATTTATATGTATCCATTTTCCATTGGCTTACGTCAATACAAGGTTCGAATCATATTTCAAACGGAAATTGAGTGGCACGCAATAAGAGAAAATGGCTAGAACACAGATGACGATGAGTGGATGGAAAATATTGAATGGAGGAGAATGAATTGCATTACATGTTACATTCTCAACGAATAAATAGACCATTGATTACACATCCGTTTGACGTCACGCAAGACAAATTCATGCATTTGACAAAACGTTACAGCTACAAATGATAAGTGTTCAACTCTATTCACCCCCTTTGAGATTTAACATCGGAAATGGCTTCAAACATACAACTAATTTCTTGAAAATAAATTTTATACTTTTATGAAACTGATTACAATTTGGATAGACCAAGCATCATTTTTATTTTTATTCATTTTGTTTTTTTTTTTGCAAAAGTTTATTTTTTAAAGTATGCGAATGAGATGTGATTGCCATTGGTTCAATGATAGAAAGTCATTCATAATTCTGTTCAAAACTAAATTTTCCGCACACTTTTTGTTTATCAACAAATGCTTTCAAGTGTGTGAAAGGAGGTTTTTACTGTAGTTAAAAAATATTGATTTTACGATATCAGGCTATCTATAAAAGTGGTTTTTTTCATAATCGCAATTACATCTGATTTGAAACAAGAATAAAAAAAAAAAACAAAAACAAAAACAAATAAAAAATTCAAACTTTCATGAACGTTCCAAAAATATTTGTAGTGTTCGTTATTTCAAACAATCAAAATTTTTGAAATTGTTCACGCGAAAATGTGGCATTATTATATTTATTGTCGACACAATGTCGCTACTCCATTTATTGCAGTAATAATATTTTTCTGTTGTCGAATATAACAAGCAAGCAAATAATATACCAAGAAAAGAAAAAACGTGCGCATAAAAAAGATACATTGACTTGGTCGCGATTCACAAAAATCAAGTATATCGATCTAAGAAATAAAAAGTGTATCAATAAATCGTAATCTTCCGTTCATTTTTTTCTGTTTTTTTGCCATTGTTTGAGTATGTTTTTTTTCCTCTCAAGGATGCAATTTCGTTGATATATGCCGACAGTTGTTGTTTCACTTCGTTTCATGTTTCATAGAAACAAACATAAATATTCCATGCGTCTGAATGATGTGATAACGCGAGAGTGCTCAACATTTTTCTCAAACCTAGTTTGTTATTGTTGTTGTTTTTTTTTTCGCCGCATCTGATGTTATTTGCGAACGTGTTTATTTAATTAAATGCCGCATATGGACGAAACGCTTTTTAAAAATACGTAAACTTTGCTTTGAGCAAATACATTTACGTGTATATAATATTCCCATGGTGAATGCGTAGCTCAATGTACATATTTAATATGGAGCGCGGGCGTGAGGGACAGGGTGAGAGGGGGGGGGGGGTGAGTTAGTGGTTGAGAGAATCAAATAGTACAAGTGAGAGGAGATGGGCAAAGTGAAATGGATGCGTGCGCTCTCATTCGGCTAATCTTTTATAGGAAATGGCATTTTGTTATTTTTATGAGATATCAAATAACAAAACCGTAGCCGGATTTTTCATGACTTGTGCAAAATGACTGCTTCAAGATTAAACATTTATTTTGGTCGCTTTTTTGCGTTTATTTTTCCAATGATTGTGAACGTACACACACAAAAAATAAATTACGGTTCATGTTCAATGAAAGACGGTAACTCAACTATATCTACATATTCCATAAACATGCATTGAATTTCATTTGTGGTCAATTTTGTACGGAATATGGTAATTTATTTCCTGTCTTTTGATCAAATAGAAGAAATTTAACCATAATCAGTGTAAAATCCACACACATAGCCAAGATACCGTAATTTAGCTGTACGTAACCGCGTTTATTTGTTTGTGTGCAGCACGCAAATTAATGATGTATCATATCTTGATGGCTTGTTATCGGCGTATTTTAGAATGTTTACGCTAGCCACATCTTGTGACATGTCATTACCATGTATTTATATTTTTTTTTTCCTTCTCCTCTCTGTGAAAATATTTTTCATTCTTTTTGTTTTTTTTTCTTTGCATTTTGTCCTGATATGCAGACATAAATAAATAAATAAAATATACCGACTCCAGTTGATTGTGAAGTAAAATAACGAAGCGAGACAAAGATGAAGCTTTCAATTCCCCTGCCCGGTGGTGGTACCGGTCTCACATTATTCTCAAAATTAGTTCGAACAAAAGATTTACGCTCCGTTCAGTCAGAAGATCCACGAAGCACAAAGCCCAAATTAAAGGTAAATTGTTTGTGATTGTTGTCTTTCAAGTCAATTTAGTTTTAAAAAAATCCCATTTTATTCATGAAATTTTATCATAGAAATGCCTGACAACATTTGATCTTACGTCTTTGGGCGTTGGTTCATGCTGCGGAACTGGAATGTATCTTGTGGCTGGTATGGTGGCGCGTAATTTTGCGGGGCCAGGTGTAATTCTAAGTTTTTTTATAGCAGCAATTGCAAGCATTTTTTCAGGTAAAAGAATGTTCTTGTGTTTTTCTTTCAAGTTTTTTTTTTTTTTTTTTGTTCAAAAACCACGCAAAGAAACGAGAGAAAGAGAAAAACAAAAAGTAAAGTTCTCAAAAACAATGTAAAATTAAATTGGTTTCGATATGTATATTTCAGGTGCTTGTTATGCCGAATTTGGTGTTCGTGTGCCACATACATCCGGTTCAGCATATATGTATTCGTACGTAGGTATGTATATTTTTCATCAATTTTCTAAATTTCTACACTATAGCGGCTAGGTTTTTTTCAATTTAAATTATGCTAAATTGTTTGTAATTTCTCTTTCTTATAGCGGTTGGTGAATTCGTAGCATTCGTTATAGGCTGGAATATGATTTTAGAGTATTTAATTGGTAAGATTATGACAACGAGTGAGCCTTACTGTGTAATTTGTTGTTGTAATTTCATTAGTTTGAGCTCTCACCGCTTTGATGTACAGCTAGATGTACAGTGTAAATCTGATGCAATTTGCAGGGCCCTGTTTCAATGTAGCTACTTTATGACTCACTCGTTGGATTACGACGAAAACATTAATCAAATCAAATCAATTCGATATTTATATCACATTACATATTAATTAAATCAGATTTAAGCATTGCCCATGGGCAACAATTCATGCAGTATAATCCATTTAATTTAGTTTTAAGCCATTTGCAATGTTCACACAATGTTAACACAATGTTCACACAATTCTGTGAATTGAAAGATATTGCATTCATACAAGCTAAAAATTTTTAATGCATTTACAGTTATCAAACTTTCTATTGTTATCGTACTGAAAATGGTTTTGAATATGCTTCATTAATTAATGTGTTGTATTTGGATTTTTTTTGTCAAAAAGAATTATTATTTAATATGTTAACATTTGTCGGAATAGGAATTGATGAACATGAATATAACATTTTGCAAAACATTAGGAGATTAAAATTGAAAGAAAAAAAAAACCAAATCTCTGCATAAAATGTAGCCAAAATCGTACAATTTCATAATTTCAATAGACCCAATTAAATTACCGATGGTTTCATGCTATGTAAAGACTATGGTTTTCGTTTAAATCAGTGCTTGTCGAAGGAATGGAAGATAATGAAATCTCATTTACTAAAGTGTGGTAGATTAGTCGTTAAGTAATTTGTCTATTTGAAATGAATGGATTTCATTTAAGTGATGCGAAATTTGTATACTATTTATGTATGTTTGTTACCAACATGAACTGTAATTATAACTTTATATTTAACGGCAAATGATACTTGTCAGCTAGTTTACATTTGTGTTATTTCATTTGTTTGAGAAAATGAGTTGGTTATTTACAGTATTCGATGCAAAACGCATTTATAATTTGGTTCATCTCGATAATAACACGAGCGTACTAGCACGCAATGATAATAATAGGAAAGGGTAAAGTTACACGAAAACTTTTGCTTTGAAAATCATCAAAAGAAAATATTAATTACGCGCATCAACGCAAAATACATAGTTCAAGTTTCACGCTTAATTATTATACAAAAACCACAAATGACAAGAAACACATTTTTACGCAAATCTCAAGTCAAAGAACATTTCAAAAGTTGATAATGAAATTTTACAAAACGCGGTGGTTACATGCTACCGCAGAAAATAACGGCAATTCAGCAATACTTGCAAAATGTTTTACAAAAGAACCGCAAATGATGCTAATGACATTTCATTATATAAATTCGGAGCACTTGAGCTTTTTAATGTTATTTCATTGGTTTGTGGCAATTGGTTATTTTTTTGTTTTTTTTGTTTTGTTTTTGTATTTCGGTGTTTTTTTTTGTGTTTTGTTTTATCCATTGGTGTAAAAATAAGATGCGTTTACCTCACATAAAAAATTCATACGAATAATGCTGAAAAAAGGGTTTTGATTCCTTTTTACAATACATATTAGCAATTAAACGTATACATTCGATCGCATTCGATCTAAATCACATAATTTTAAGTTATACAAATTGCGATAAAATTCATTTTCATTTTTAACTTTTTCTTTCAAGGTACAAGTGCATGCGCTTGTGCTCTTAGCGCTAGTTTTGATTCGTTGTCGGGCGGTGAAATCGGTCGAAGTATAGCTGGAGCGATAGGAACAATTCATGGTAAATATACATTTGATTTGAACAAATTGATCAAACAATCAATCTAATAAAAAATTGTCTGGTATTTTAGGTCATACACCCGACGTGATTGCATTCACCATTACGTTGTTAATGACATGTGTTTTGGCATTGGGTGCAAGCAAATCCATTATGTTTAATAATGCATTGAATGCGATTAACTTTGCCACATGGGTTTTTATAATGACAGCCGGTTTATTCTACGTTAATACAAATACATGGACGGAACATGATGGATTTTTACCATTTGGATGGAGTGGGGTAAATGTGCAAAAATGCTTTATAATATTAATATAAATCATAAATAATTTGGTTTTAACGGAATTCTCTTTGTGTGTTTTTATTATTTATATAGGTATTCACTGGGGCTGCCACATGCTTTTATGCATTTATCGGTTTTGATATAAGTAAGACACATGAATACACATGGTCATGTTTTCAGGCAATTGCAATCTAGGAAAAAGTATCAAAAAATCGTTATAAATGGCTGAAAATGATGTTTAGAATGAGACGTAATTTGAATTCTCTAATCATTTTTAGACATTTCTTGATATTTTTATATAAATTGTAGAGTTACAATTTGCCGCAAACGTGCCCATAAACACATATAGACTAATATGACGATTTTTCTTTCTTTTCTCTCGCCTTTTCCGACAAAAAGTCGCTACGACCGGTGAAGAATCACATAATCCCCAAAAGAGTATTCCAAAAGCAATCATTGGATCGTTAATCATTGTTTTAGTTGCTTACGTTTCAAGTAGTTTGGTATTAACACTGGTGGTACCATATGATTCGATTGATCCTGGTTCAGCACTCGTACAAATGTGGTCATATGAACAAGCAAAAAAATGTCAAGCAATTGTTGCCATTGGAGCTACAGCTGGTTTATCAGTGGCCATGTTTGGATCAATGTTTCCAATGCCTCGAGTTATTTATGCAATGGCACAGGATGGACTCATTTTTCGACAACTATCTCAATTATGGGAGCGAACAAATGCACCCGGTATTGCAACTTTAGTCAGCGGTGTGGCAGCCGCATTTGTAGCATTAGTAATAAGCTTGGAGACATTAGGTATGGCAATTTTAAGTATATAATTTTAAAAATCACATTCGAACATAATCTGATCAATTGTTTATTATTATTATTATCAAGTTGAAATGATGTCGATTGGAACGCTATTAGCATACACATTGGTGTCTACATGTGTTTTAGTACTTAGATATCAACCGCATAGCACATCATTGGTTGAACTTTTACCACAACAATTGCGAACACCACAACCACCAAGCACTCCAGATCCAACCAACTTACCAAGCGGTAGATTTTTTTTTGTTTTTACTTTTTTTCTCACTTAAAACTGAAATGCTTCGGTATTAAATTGCGATTTCTCAATATTTTTTCCAGAAGTTGCAATGAACAAAAAGACAGTGCTTATTAGAAAAGTAACACGAGGCTCACCAGACTCGGACGATTCATTTGGAGATGAAAGTCCTGATGGATACTTGGGTGGTCGTGATGATCAATTTCTCGTCTCGGATCGATCGGAAAATAAATTCTATGGCAGTGTGCATGGCGCACCAACTGGAACGGCCACACCGTTTGATAATATCGGCTTAGGTGTTATCGGTCGGAAACTTGAAGAATATGGATACTTGTGCCCTGGTGTATTTCCATGGGTAAATCCTGGACCAGCTACACATGAAAGCGGTAATTATTTTCTAGATAAATGCTAAATAATCATTCATAGTTGATCAAAATCGAATTCGATATTTATCTGAATGTCATTTGCAGGAATGCACGTCACAAAATTAGTCGGCGTCATGTTTATATTAATCTTCTTCTTGGATTTGTTCGCTGCATGTACTTATTCAGGGCCATTTTCTGGATTAATTTACACTTCGCTTGCTTTAGGAATCATTGGAATTCTGCTTGTTATATCGCGTCAGCCACAAAATAGGTTTGTTATAATCTTCATTTAATTTCAATTTTATTATTTTATCCAAAAAAAAAAAAAGAAAATAAAATGAATTCGTGAAAACAAATCCGATATCATTAAATTAAGTCATGAATACTTGTTATAGATATGCGCTTGCATTTTTAACACCTGGATTACCATTCATCCCAGCAATTGCGATTACAGTGAATATCTATTTGATATTCAAATTAAACATATATACATTGGTTCGGTTCACTGTATGGATGATACTCGGTTTAATAATGTACTTTTATTATGGCATAACAAATAGTTCATTAGAAAATGCCCAAGAGGAAATCGAATTGACTGTTGATCAAACACATTTGGCACCACCACCGCAAAAAGCGCACAGTAATCATTATTCAAATCAAACACCGACCGCTGTATGGGATCGTCATGGTTATGAAAATAAAATGGCCGAAGATAGTTGGACAACCGCAGCAACAGTAACAAATAATTATTCAACAAATAGTTGGGATATCAATGAGGTGAATAGTGCGTGGAATGATCCAGCACCAAAAGTGGAACCAGCAACAGCCAAAAAACCAACGATATCAAGCAAATCGCCTGCATCTTCGAATGCATCATCATCAAAAAGTCGACCGCCGCCACCACCACGGCCAGTTACAAAGCCAGCTTCACAATCTAGTAGTCAACAAAAGTCAAATTCTGGCTTTTCCGGTATTTTTGTTGATGAAACACAATTTCCAACTTGGGATGATTAAATCCGATCTCATACAAATACACACACATACGCTACTCTAGGAAATTTTCATTCAAATACATTTTTTTTTTTCTTTCTTTTAATTCTATAATATTTAATTAATAAGGCTTCATCGACTAATCAAAATAAAAGAGGATGAAATCATTTCGTGCTTCAGTGATCTCATGTTTTTGTTCCATTTTCAGATAATATGACTCTGATTACGGTTAAGACATTTACTTTTATTTTTAAGTGGTGTGCTGACTTTTGTACATAAAAAAAATACAATTTCATCAGTTTGTCAACTTTTTATAAAAAATCTTGTACAAGAATACTGTACATGTACAACAGTATAAGTTTTTCAGTTAAAAAAGTTTAAAATGAACATTTTATCATAAAATGTTTGTTATTATCTCATTAAAATGCTTATGTGCAATAATTTTTTGGGAATTTTTTTTTTCTCCAATTGTTTTATAACATTCCATAGACACTTGTTTGATCCATATTAGCCAGTCAAATTCAAAAAAGTGAAAAAAGATCCTTTCTATTAGATAGTATTTATTTAATTGAATATTCAACATGAGTAGCATACATGTATTTATATGCATATAACCATATATATATACAAATATATTGAACAAGGAAATAAAAACACAGGAAAAAAAAAATGAAAAAATAACATTCAGTGACAAAATTAAAAACAAACAATTTTAAACAATGCAATATGTAAACTTCAATCTATGACTAACTTAACAAATTGATGCATTAGCAAGTATATTTTAGAAATAAATTAGCAAAGAAATAAATGCTTAAAGCATTCCAATGGGTCAACCAACCACACTGAATGGACGAGGAACTGATGTTCAATTTGAACCAATGACTTTTTATCGTGAAGTAGTAGAAAAAAAAATTGTTAACATATTTACGATTTATGAAAATTGATTAAAATTCTGAAAGTGGAAAAAAAAGAAAAAATTTGAAAAAAAAAAAACATTTTTAAATTCTAGTTAGAGAGTTTTTTTTAAGAGTGTAAGTTACGAAAATGCAATAAGTATTTTAATGTTAAGATTTTCGAAAAAAAAAAACATTTCTGACTGTCTATTCTATAATTCGTTAGCAGAATGAAAGGATAATCTGAGATTTAATATCATTCATTGCCTATTGAAAAGTGTTTATTGAAGTATTTTCGATATTCGATAATCATTCTCAATTTGCGAAAATAGTGATTCGATTTTATGTTCAATTCATTCCAACAACAAGCATTTCATTTCATTGATGTGCATGATGATCACATTAATCGCATCAATAATACTGAAAATCATGCTTAAGCATTTGCAACTAACAGAATGTAACACTTGTACATAGTATAAATAATTAATGAAAACAAAAATCTACTGATATATGTATTTAAACATTTAAGATCTCTTTTTCGATGGATGTTGTGTAGCTTTATACTCTTTTCTCACACATATACATATATATATTTTAATCATGCCAAGAACATTTTCCAAATACTCAAATTGTAACTTTCTGACATCGACTATATCTATATCTGTTAACTCATTTCCGTTTTTATTATTCGTATGTTTTTTTTAGACATATTCGTATTTTTTGAAATTGAAATTTATTATGAACCAAATCTCAAACTTGTTTTTCCAATAATTGTTTCTAAACCCAGTAAAATGGTTGATGTGATTGGCAGCACCACATTCAATGGTTTATCAAATTTGTGCGAATCCTTACTGAAGCGGCAACACATGTACGATCTCTTGTAAACAGTATCAACGAATGTGTATGTTGTAATTCACATCAAACATTTTATGTGATAGTTTCTACTGAGGATTTTGTTGGCCATTTCATTTTTAAATGAATTTGCAAGAAAGAAAAAAACCCTAAAAAACTTGTACTCTAATTTCCATTATACTCTTTCGAACTCTATACAATTTCTGTCCATTTACAAAGGAAATACAATATTTTAAATTAAATAAGATCTAAATATCAAACTGAACAACTTTTGAAACCACTTTACAAATGATTTTCATATTCAAACTGAGACTAAATGCACAAAAACAACAACAACAACAACAACAACCACAACACAGCTGCAACATCATCTACTATAGTCTCATCAGCATAAATTAATTCATTCATTTACTTCCAAATGCTACAAATCACAATGGCAACAAATCAATGTTTATTTGAAGATGCCAAATATTCGACATAAATGCAATCAGCGTCTTGTCCTATAAAATGTATACATTTCACATATTCATCTACAATCAATTCATAGATTAATTGTCTTGTCACAATCAATATATGCAGTGAATTTTGATAAAATATTTTGTTTTGAATTTGTTTTATTTAATTCAATCATTACTTTGAAATCAAAGAAACATTCGATTTATAATCATCTCTGGGCAATCAGTGAATTTTTTTGAGAATTTTTTTCTTTATTGAGACGAATATATAATGTTGAATGAATCATTTAAATCATTGGAAGGATTAAATTTAAAATCGATTGATACCAAGAGTATTCAGTAGGGACAAAAGGAGAAATGCCATTCATATCAGCAAATAGAAGATTTAATAACAACGTCAATATATGTCCATTTTCCGCATACATAATGTCAAGTAAATGCAAAAAAAAAAAAAACATAATTCAATTCTGAATTTTTTATGAACTGCAAAAAAAGCTAAAGCAAAATGGTTAAATTTCACCTGAAGAAGAAAATATTGATCTCAAGCTGAATAAAATAATCTCTCTGAAAGTTACTCCAAATTATTTATTCACATTATGATAAATACTTTAGTTTTTATTTAATATTGTTTAATACTTTTATACAAAACTAGCAATCAACTCTAACAATATGTATTCTTGAATGGTAGAATAATGAAACTAAGCACAACACACTAATCATTTCCCACAACAACAACAAAAAAACAGTTCAAAACTCAAAACTTTTATTCAATCAATTTCAAACCAAAAAGAAAGGAAGACTTATTCAAAACAATGATTGTGAGTTAGAATTTCGTACTATGGATGAAGGATGATGATAGATGAAATCGAACATTTTTTGTGAAAAACCATTTAAATGCTAGTAGCGATATGCAAAATGAGTGGATTAAAATTTAAACTTTTTACAAAGTTGATTCAGAAGCAAAAAAGATTTTCCTATAAATTGCATTCAATCGCTAAAAGAGTGTTAACAAATAAAATAAGAAAAAAAAAAACAAAATACGCTGTGTTTACGATACATATCTCAAATATTCCAACAACAACAACAAGACATAAAACTATTGAATATTATAATAGCTGACTAGAAGTGTTTATAGATTTATTAAACAAATGTTTAAATTTTATGAAGTGCGGCATATACTTAAAAAAGGGATTTTTAATCGAAAGACTTGTTAGTTAGGTACCAAAGTTTCAATGAAACGCAAACAAAAAAAAAATCGCTTGCGAAATATTCCCACAATTTACCTATTTACTTTTTGCCATTAAATTATCCAAAAAAAAAAAAAAAAAAAAACAAAAAAAAACTCTCGTCTCTACTGCAACACAATTTTTTTAAAATTTCTCTCCTTAACTATTAAACAAATACAATGAAAAATGAATGTTCTAAGCTCTAACATGCACAACCGACAGATAAAATGAAAAGTGCTTCCTTAACGGTAGCCTGTGAAGGTTTCAACTAAACATCCCATTCGAGTAGCAGTACAAATATGATCCAATTTTAAATCCTTTCCATAATGAAATCATACTCAATTATCCCACAAAGAAATAACAAAAAATTATTTTATTTATTGATTTGTTGAACGATATTACCAAAAATGATGAGTTTATCATAGTGTTTGATGATTTTAAAACGTATAGAATTGTTTGATAGTGCCTGGCAAGATGTTGAAAACCAAGTGATTTAGACGGTGACAAAACACATATTAAACAAAGAATAATAAAAGAAAAGAATGGCGCAATCTATCTAAACGAATACACATACACCGAATTAATACAAAATAACTAAGATATTTACCGAATTCGAGTACCTTGGAAAAACCAATATGGAAACAAAAAAAAAAATAATAATAAATTACAACATAAAGATTTTGATCTTTAAAATAAATTAATATACGTGACAAGTTGATGCAACAAACAAAACTATCATAATAGCAAACAAAGTTGAAACATCATAAGTAATATAATATTCATTTCGTAGATGATTGTATAATGTGCAGAAAGCTGAGTGAAATTTAAAATTATATTAAAATATTAAATCAAAGCACATAAATGAGATTCAATTTGTTGCGCTATTTTTTTCATTTCAACTAAATAATTTTTATGTTAAATTTTGTGTTAATTTTTTTAATGCATTTCCATTAAATTTGTCAAATACATTCTCTTAAAAATCTAGAAAAGCAAATATAATACATTTATTGATACACATATTTTATAGGCATGCAAGGAAATATTTTGAGAAAAATAAAATTGAACAGAATTCTAACAAAACAATGAACAGTGGGCACATATTGGGAAAAGTGCACGGGTAAAAAAGCAGTTTAAACGCTGAACAATGTGAATTATCCCCTTTTCGGGCACTCATAAAAGGGCTTACGAATGAAATCACACTACCTTGATTCGTCAGCTCATTTATGACAATAAACCAAAAATGCTACAAAAATGTCTTGTATTATACACTACAATTCAAAGCAAACACACATACACACAAGCAAATAAAACAAAACAAAACAAAATAAAACAAAAATCACTATATAAACTATTATATTTAGCCATTTACGAATGAAATATAAAACAAATACAAAATACAAAACAAGAAACAAACCAACTATAAACATAACAAATTTGCTGTTAGAATATTACAAAAAATGAAATGGATATTTATGATGGAAATCACAAAATATAATATAACGACAAAATGAAAATTAATATCGTTAAAATTGAATTTATTGAATGATGAAAATGACATAAATAAATTTAAATTTATTCACGTTTATGAATCAAATACTATGGTTGATTTTAATTTTGATTTTTCTATACATTATTTGATACTATCAAAGATCATCATCGTTGATTTTTTTTTGGAAATAAAGATTTACGTATTCCAAATGTATATGTAAGTATGATTCAAAGCCCTAATAAAGGCCTTTTATTTTTTTTTTATTAGAGAAATAAATTCAAAACCTCGAAACGTGCTTCATAACCAAATGATGTCGTTATTTTATTAAAGCCTGGATTTTAGAGCTTAGATTATGCCAAATCTCATCATGGTTTTTTTTCTGATTGGAAATTTCTTTTTGAGACATGTACATTGTACATTTTTCCTTTTGTTATTTGAACACAAATTTCTGTTTAAAAAAGTGGATAAAAAAAAAACATTTTCCATAAATATTACGAAGTGAAATAATATTTTACAGCATCTCTTTTTTCCGTTTTGAGTTTCATTTTGGTCTGGATTTACCAAAAAAAAATTTGATTGATATAAAATAAAATTAAATATTCATCAATCGCAATAAAGTAATCAGCGAATATTTTTAGCAAATAATTGCATTTTACGAAATTTTATTGCATACGATATACATACATATATGCACGATTTCAACACTTGAACGTCAATAAAATTCGATTTTTAATAAAAAAAATATATATATAAATATGGTTGAGCAGAGATTGAAAAACAGCAGTTAAAATACGTATATCTGAACTTGAAGATGGGTCGCTCAATTAAAATATCGTCAGTTATTTTTCTGGTTGTTTTGATTTCAATCTTGATAATAGTGGAAGCACAACTGGCAGGCGGTTGGTCTAAAACACCTCAAAAGGAATGGCCAAAGAAAAATGAACTCGATAAAAAACTGACTGCGTTTCTTAAAAAGACGATTAAAGTGAAAAAAATTGAGTCTGTTTATCAACAAGTTGTTGCCGGTCTTAACTACAAAATACAAATTAAAGCCAAAATAAATGGCAAGAAGCAGATTTGCGAAGTCAGGGCTTACACACCACCAAATGGCACGATGGGAATCACCAGCGTTAGTTGTAAATCTTACAAGTCTTCTTCATCATCATCTTCTTCTTCTTCTTCTTCTTTCAACTTCGTCTTCACATCATCATCTACATCATCATAATCATCTATATCGTGAAAACTTTTCCACCAAAATTATTCCTGAAGACTAGATGACTTGATAGTGATTATTAAACCAACCTTCAGACTGAAGGCTTCAGTTCTATGTGTGCTAGCAAGAATGCTTCTTAATAAAATAGAAATGAATCAAAGTAAAAGTTATTTTTATATTTTGCAATGGATGTGTAATTATTTATTTTACTTCAAGGTTTTCAGCTGAATACATTTGGAAAAAAATCATCTTGCGATATAATGAAATTGTTTTAATTGAAAAATAATTCTTATGTTTGGAATTAAACAGATTTTTTTTAGATTGAGAATCTCAACTTGAGATATTGATATGAGATTATCAATATCTCAATCTTGCTTCTCATATTGAAATATGCATTGACACATTTAAAAGATAAATAATAAACACAACAACAATCTAAAAAATATTGCATTTTTGAAATTAAACATCTGGAAAAACCCAACCATCTGGAATTATGAATACTTATAATTGTGAAATTTCGATTTATGCAATTATTCTTATCTCCTTAACAATCGTATCATTTAATCATTGACAGTAATAATAATGGTTTCGATTATTGCTTAAAATTGTAAAAAAAATAGATATTTTGCAGCCAAATCATTATCGAATGGAAATAATAATCATTCAATATTAAGCGACCATGTTAATCTTCTATATTCAATATCTATTGTCTAATTGCAAATAGCACTGAGCATCCATACATTTATTGAGTTGAAATTATTATGTTTTTTTTTTTTTCGTTTTAAATTTTGATATTCGCATCCATTTCACATTCACTTTCCTTCATTCACATGGTCAATGGCCTTTTTCATTATCTTTTTGGCAATTTTCCAACCAATTCTAAGGAATGTCTGGTTTGCTTCAATATTATCTACATCATCTTTGTCGCTTCCATTCTAAAAAGTAATTAAAGATATCAATCTCTTGAGCGAACTTTTAAAATATGTATTACTTACAGGATTAATATCTGGTTCGGATTCAATCCAATGATTAATTGGTGACTTTTCAAAAGCTTCAAGCAGCTTATTTTCTTCTTCATCTTTTATATCATCGACTTCTTTATAAACTTCATAAGCTTTCTTTAATATTTTTCTTACATCATCTCTGTCGATTGATTTTGACTGCATTTACAAAATAAATTAACGATTATATTTGTGTTTAAATACAAAATTTTTTATTGAAATTACTTGATTTGAGTAAGCCAAAAATATTAAACTAATTAAAAGAAACTTCATATTTGAGAACACTGCACAGTTTTGTTAATTTTGTGTATATCTTAAAGAATATCTACCAGTAAATGATGAATACAAACAACAATAACGACTGTTACAATCATATATGATAAACGTATTGACGCGTATAATATTTCTCGAATCTCATCAAAATGACGGTCATTAAATTGAATTAAATCAAATGATTTAAGTAATTTTTAATTTGCCTACTCATTTTTTTTGTTTGTTAGAAAAAGAAGAAAACCATTTATTTGTTGTATAATTTGAAATCATTTTAACTTATAAATTGAATCACTAAAAATATTTATCGTGTGCAACGAATTGAAATATTTTTGGTTATTTGTTAGTTCATAAGCATGTCCATGATTTGTTTCATTATCATTCTCGCAAATTTTAAGCCCATATTAAGCCACATTTGCCACATATCATTATTTTCCATGCCAGGCTCGGTGCTTGCTCTCTAAAATGAGTGAAATCACATTTAAAATTAAATTTTCAATTTTCAATAAATATTTCCTTACCGATTCCATTCTTGAACTATATTTCATTTGATTATTCGATGGATTAGCATAGCTTCCTTCATCATCATTCATTTCTTCAATCCCTTTCCATGCGGATGACATAATTTTACTTACATCGCCGATATCAATTGGATTGGCCTGAATTATAATCATTTTCTATTAATTTTATTCATTTTGAAATTTTGTTTATCAAAAATAAATTACTTGATCCATTGCAATGAAAAATAGTAAAATGAAACAAACAGCAAACAATTTCATTGCTAAATAATTTTCCTCTTACTCACTGCAAATGCAATATATGACTAAATTCATTTTTAAACTATAAACAACTGAAACAATCCGATAAATACGATTGACTTGCTTTGAATTGTGCTTTTAGATTTCCATTGAATTTATTATTAGAATGATCATTAAACAAAATATTGCAAATAATCAAATGTAATCCATAATTTTGTATAATAGTAGTACATAATGCCAATTTTGAAACTTTCTAAGAATTCTTGAATATATATAAATAAATTTATGCGATCAAACTGCTTATTACTTATTAGCAAGACTCATCAAATTCTATTGTTTTTTTTTTTTTTTTTTTTATACAAAATAATTTGCTAGTCGCTACATTGCTAAACTCACTTAAGAAAGAAAAAAAAAACTGTAAAAGGTATACTTTATTAAATACATACGGATAGTTTTTATTCATTTCAATTTATGCTTTTTATTTAAGTGTACTGGACGGCATTCATTTTCAAAGCTATCGGATGGAATAATTTCTTTATATATTTTATAAAATTTATCCAATGGACATTTTATTCCACAATTTGGAATGTTGAGTGGTTCCAATTTTACATGTTTGCTGTGACGTTTATAATAAATTTCGATATGATACTTTGTCTTTGACTTATGAAGTTCAAAAAATAAACATGAAGCATATTCTGGATAGTGAGGCTGAAAAAAAAAAGTTGTTCGCAAATTGAAAACGATTGGAAATTTGAAAAAAAAAAACTCTCTTCACCTTAAAAAGATTCAAAGCGGTCAAAACTTCAAATAATGTTACATCATGACCAGAATAAAACCACATTGATCGATTTGGATGTAACGTTGAATTTGCTTTCGCGTTGAAATGGTCCAGCATGTCTTTAATAAGAAAACCGGGTCTCAAACGTTGCATCATTTTTGTTTGAACATACATCTTGAAACATTCAAGCCCCAAATTTGCAATTTTGGGCATTTCACTTTTGGCCCATTCTGGTATTCTATGAACATTTGCATACTTATATAATCTCTCTGTTGTTTTCATAGTAAAAAATACAGCAAGCACAGTAGAAAGACAAAAAATTATACAAAAATTCCACTTACGGTAAACCATGTGCTTTATAAACTTGAAATTTGTCATATACAGACTCAACGTCACAGAAATGCTTGATACGCATTCTAATTTTATCTGACAATATTTGAAAATATTCTTTATTACTATCAACTAGGCGATTTAATTCTGCTTGATTATTGTTCTCTTCTTGATCGTATCGAGGACAATCACGCCCATGCACTATAATATGATCTTCATCGTATGGAATTGGATCAATTTCAACAGATGATCCATTAGGTGCAAATAAGCCAGCTAAATTATGCGCAGCACTGTAATAACATCGTGATGAATAGCTGCTCCTAACATAAATATTGTTTGCATTATATCCACCATTTTTCTTAATAAAATTATCGTATCGCGATCGAATAAATTTTCCCAATTCATAGTGTTGCCATTTTCCAATCTGTAAAGATTTTAATTATATTGTATTCACAATTTGTATACAACTGAACTTACCTCAGTTAGTTTACCAAGCCCTTCACGATAAAACAGATTTTGATCACTATAAATATCATTTGGTGAAAGCCAAAGAAAATTACGATCTCCATGACGATAGAGCTGGTATGTAACATTTATAACATTAATAATATATTATATATTCATTGAGAACACTAAACATGATTTATATTGTGTTTAGTAAAATAACGTATTGTGATTAGTATATTGTGATTTCACTTAAACTTACAGCGTGCACAAATACCAATGTTTTATCTGAGATTGAAGAAATGTAATAATTTATAATAAGCTATAATATCCATCAATGTAAGTAAATATAATTATATTATTCTTACCGTTTCCTTCGCATTGAAGCACCTATTATTTCGAAAAGAGAAATACTTTTAAACAATTTCGGAATAATTATTGTATTTTAAAATTGGCTTTTCTTAATTTTATGTTCCTAAATAAATTTTGGATTCGTTTTTTAAACAAAAATAAAAAATTCAGTTTACCGATAGATATGTTAATAAACAACAGAATAATAGCTTCATTCTTATTTTCTACTTTCAGTTAAGAAGATAAATAGAAAATACTTCAAGATATTTCTGTTGATCTTCCAGAATGTTTCATTTTGTCAAAACCGTTGAATTACTTGCTGAATCGTACAAATAATATCAACAAATTTGTAAATATCGTATATAGCTATGCGAATATTTCTTTGAAAACATGCTAGCCATAATACTTTGTTCAATACCCAATGAATATTGGAATATCACAAAAAAGTGTAAACATTCCATGTTTTGTTGAATAAATATTTTCATATGGTACTTTGCATCTAACTCATTTGCGTCATCAGGGGAAAAATCGCTATTGAAAAACTGGATAAATGGGGGGATAAATAAATTTTTCTTGAACAAATTGAATTTCTAAGAGCGTTTTTAGGAATTCACTTACTTACTTGTTAATATGTCAACAATACACTGATAAGTATTACCACATAAGAACATACTGAATTTAGTATTGTAATTTAACAAACCTGCTGCTAGTACACGTAAGGGATTTTTTTTGGATTCGTCCTGTTTCGATTGCTATTCATAGGCTGTACAGTAGGGTGTTCCTCTAATCTGGAAAAGAAAAAAGGGGGTACCTTAAATTAAATATGAACAAATTCTGTGTCAATTGATAGTATTCAAACAGGGCTGTGATTTATATTCACACTTCCCGAAGCAAAGAATTCTTTTCAAAATCGAATAATGCTTACCTAAAACACCCACTAAAGTACTCCTGCGCAGTTCACATCAACCAGATGGAAGAGAACTTGCTGCTACGCTACTAACCCACATAGTCGGGATAGCTTTAATAACTAAAGTTACATTTGTTTTTTTGTTTTTTTTTGTTTTGCGCTGTGTGATCAGACAGCATTATCAGCTGGCTGCTGATTGTACTCAAACATTTCTTCATCACTATCTACGATAGCAACAACAGCGACTTCGTCGGCCTCGGCAATTGCATTCCGGGCTCTGTATCTATTCATTGCATCCGGTATCGGAAGTTCCAGCAATGTCCATAGTCCTGATTAATCAAAACAATGAATCTTATTAAGCAATCATTCAATTACAATTTCAATCAATTAGCCTTACCTTTCAATAGAATGTTCTTAGCAGCCACGACGTCACGGTGCCAAATCACAGAGCATTCGTGATTTAATTCCCAGTTTTTAGAGTAAACTTTTACTTTTGGGTATAAACCATTCGTTTCAACATCAACTCCGTACTCGCGTTCCAATTGTCTGAACAACGATAAATCCGTCTTGCCCACTTTTGACACAATTTTTGATGGCAGCAATGTTCTGGCGTCTGGAATGCTGAAGGAAAAAAATATTCAATTGATAAAATCTCCAAAATCATATTTGATTAATTTTATTTAAAAGAAATTACCATCGGCATCTCTTGAATCTCGCCGCTTTGTTCTGGTTTTGGAAACGATTCAAACACCTAGCATCTGTTTGAGATGTTCCCCATTCGTCCGTCATTTGTATGAAACAATCTCTGTGCTTCTTTATTGCATTCAATGACAAACGAACCCCTGGACACCGCACGTGTTTCCTGATACTTATTGGGCTATCAGGTGGTATTTCGCCATCAGCACCAAAAAAGAACAATGTTGGCTTCTTTTTGGTCACCATGTTCACCCATTTGTCGACAACACTACTGCTTTTAATATGTTTGTCCAGGGCGAGTCGAGTGTATTTAGCAGTCGAGTAAGCGCATATGCCATGCTTCATCATCTTCACTCGATGCTTGATGTAATTCAGCCAGTGTGGCCCTTTTGGCGATGGCATCACTGGGTATAGATCTCGGTTTTCTCGATCTCGGCGCTCCTCTTCCACAAACTTTTTCGTCCACCGACTTGCCTTGGCGTTCCGTAATTTTTGCCCCGTCTGCCAGTGGAACTGCTTGCTCGACATGGTGAAATTGTACTGAAAAGAAAAATAAAAAAAATAATTAGTTATCAAATGGATTTGGAATCACTTACACAGTGGATTTTCATTGAAATAAAATGAATGTTTACGAAACTTACCTCTGCGCCAGTTTTGATGTTGTGTGTTACTGAAGTATTCCAACTGCGCACGCCCGTATCAACGCCAACAAAATTCTTGATTGTGCCATCCATAACCTTCTGAGTGATGCGAGAATAATCGATTGCTTTCCTTTCTTTCTTCTTGGTCGAGTACTGCAAAGCCACAGTGATTCCATCGGTGTTTATGGAAAAGTCAAACTGTTTTTTATTGCGCACGAATCGTCGAATTTTCCGCATATAAAAATACTGATCCCAATAATAATTACTCGAAATATTGAAATCTTTCAACGGAACATTTGTTATGTTGGTTTTTCCGTTTTTATTCTCGCTTTCCACTTTCGGCAGCAACTTTTGCGAAGATAAGACCTGGTGCATAGAGGAGCAATCGATTTTGAAGTACGTTCGTCGAAAACTACACATCGGCACCACAACTAAATTTCGGATTATTGGCCGAAAATTTGGATTGTCAAGCATTTGTTTGCGCTTGCATTTCCATTTCCCTTTTGCCTTCTTCCGCTTTCTTTTCTTGCGTTTAGTTGATGGCTGATGTGGCCATGTCAAATTGTATTCTTCTATCTCGCTTTGCATAGATAGATACATTGGCATAGCCTTAAACCAATGTTCTCCGTCAGTTGTGAGGTCATGCAAATTTATTTCTGGAAATACATTCAATGCGTTCACTGTGTTATACAAGGCGTTACACCGTTCGAGTTTGTGTGGATCGCGAACTGGCACTCTGATGACTTTTTGTTTTACAATCAATTGTACAACACTATCGATGTCACTTGGCAAAAATTTCTGTGTGTCATCTTCTACGACTGTGTTCCATTGGAACACTTTCAGTTTCAAATACTGAATAATGTGTTTCTTTACATGCGTATGTAGATTAGTGACTACATTGTCTGTGTATTGATTGGTCAAATGCTTGAGGCCATTGCTGAAATCTTTATTATTGGGCCAATCGATACGATGATTGTCGTCAAGACCTTCGACAATTGCTTTGAATTCCGGGTCGATACGTTTCATCTCTGGTCTTGGTCCACGTGGTTTTTTTCCTCGTGGTTTGTACTTTGACTTTTTCACTTTCGGCGGCTGATTGTTATGCCATAGCACTTGTTGAAAGCAGAGCTTGATCTTTTCTTCTCCACTTTCACCGAAGAATGCGAAATCATTGTTCTCGATGCCTATGTTCATACGCCTTTTGCACTTCAAATAAAAATAGCAATGATCCCAAGACGCAAATTGAAGTGGCTTGCAAGCTCAATTCCGTCATTTTGCCAATCAATGCTTCTCGGTATTGTGGTCGAATGATTGTATTCAATGCACATTTGACTGTTGTTATCTCATCTTTCGTTTCTCCCTTCGCTGGTATGGATGGCTTGAAACGATTCGCCATTTTCCTATTAAAAAAAAAAAACATAGACACATACGATTTAGTTCGAAAACAAACACTATTTAAACTTAGAAAAAAATCATTCTTCATTCATTGTTGGTAATCAATTTTTGCTATCAGTTGTGTACGAAAACAAAGCTAACACAAAAAAACCGAATAGAAAATTGCATATTTTTCATGTAATTTGAAATTGACATGTTTGGTTCTAATTAACATAAAATAGCACGTTTTATCGCTCTTCAATCTATCCACTCTTATAATTTTCATAAATCTCAAATTATAATTCATTTTCTGTGTGTCGGTTTTTGTCTCTTTACTGAACGTGTTAAATTTCATCGAATTTAAGAAGAAAAAAAAAGGAAGAAAACCAAAATCACAATTAAACTAAATGACTTTGAATCAAAAACTGCATTGAAATGATTAAAATGAATAATTAGCACAATTAGGGACAAATAGGCAGAGCATTAAATCCACATAAATCGGTCAGCATTAAAAATTGAACACAAATTCACTGAGAATTTTTTAAATAATTACCAAAAAAATCAACTATAAAAAAACACACGAATATAGAGTTCACTAAAACACACCATTCGATATGCCACTCTCGCAAATAATTCAATTCCAATTGAAAATCCAATAAAAAGTATTTAATTTACTGTAAATCACAAGAAAATTTGATTTAATTTAATCTTGGCGACTGACTTTGTCTAAATATCGTCTCCGAATGACAATGATTTGTGAAATTCTGATGATTTGAGGCGAATTTTATCGAAAACTAACAGTAACAAATCAACATCGAATCGAAAACGCGACACATTTTGAAATACACTGGATAATTTTTATTTCTTTGAAATGAATTGATTGTATGTATCAATGTGAGAGTTCATAAACAAATGGTCGCCGAATATAAAAATTGCACGGCAACCAAAAATTTGCAAACGATCACAAAGAATCCATTGAAATTTGAAATACACAGATTGGCCATGATCACATTGTAAAATACCGTTTTGTCACAACTAAGAATCATTTCATTTTGTCGATCTATTGTTTATTGATATTGAAATCACTTCATTGTTTAAATTTCTCTCTATACAGTGGGAATTTCCATTTTTGTTCACTTTGGGTGTTTTTTTATCAAGTTATTTACAATGAAACACTTTCTTTATGCACAAAATCAAATATGATACACATGCTTCGATAAAATGAAATAAAATCAAATCAAATAAGATTCCAATGTGATTCAATACCAATTACAAGAGAAAATCTACTGTAAAGACACGAATCAGTTAAAACATCAAAGTTTGTATTTAGATTTGACGTTTTGAAATGTGCTTCAGATCTGTCAACATTCATAAACAATACAATGTCAACAGTGTACGGTATTTGTATTTGGAACAACAATCTACTGTATTGATAAACCATATTGTTGAAAATTACCAAAAAAATTGGGGCGAACTAACATAATAGTAATGTTATATTTTTTTACATTATTACATCAGTCCATTTTCTCACCATGTTGATCATCATTATTCACGCTAGTGATTCGTGTAATGATTTTGAATTAAAAAAGCGATTGATGTTATTCATACATTTGATTTCAAGAAGGAAGCAAATTGATAAAAACAAGTCAACAAACTAAACATTCGTGATAATTTTGAGTTAGTGGAATGCTATGAAAATGGATGCTCTTTGGAACCTTTTTCATATTTGAGCAAAAAATATACGAATTTTTTCTAAATATTCGATTAAATAATTGTTCACATGAAAATTTCTTTGTGTTGCTGTATGAGATAGATTCGCTGAAACATCACGATTGGTTGTAAATCATAAAAGAAAAAAATAAAATTCATTGATATAATGTGTATCATTGTCCCAACATTTATTATTCTATTAATTTAATTCTGTGCTGTCATGTGTTTTTTACATGAAACAATAACAAAGGAAATACAATGATTTATAGAATTTATTAGTTACTCAACTTGGAGGTTATATTAAAATGCGGTTTTATACAATTTGTGTACTCATCACTATACACATCTAAAATAGTAGCGCATCCGAAAATCTTCTTATCGATGAAAATTTTTCCAAATTTCACACAGAATCCACCGTCGCCATTGCTCCCTTCGAAATGTGTAATATCAGAGAGTTTTTCAGGAAAGTGTTGCATAATTATCTCTATAGTTGACAAACTGGAACTAAACATAATGTCTTCGCCGCACTTAATGGAAATGCCACAAATGCACACATCACCGATGCTTTCTAATGTAATATATGCGAGCATTATTTGTACTTTTTCTCTGGTTGTATCAGTACTGGTGGCAGGGCTTAATATAGAGCGTGTCAATACTTCATAGTTCGTATTATTTAGTCCAGTTATGTCTGCAAAATTTGCAGAAATCGCACGATAAAATGATTCATGGTTTACATTGTGTGTATAAGTTACTTCACATTCATGACTTGTAAGAGGTTCAAGCAAGGTTTTTTGATATCCACCGAATGCTCCTGGATTATTGATTGAGTAAAATTATTATGAACAATTTTCATTCTAAAACAACATTTAGTACTAAACACTTACGTTCAATAATGAAACAAGAAAGAATTAGAAATCTCCACATGTTTATACTTTGAAAGCTAAGATCACAATATTAGACAAATGGCATCTATCATACAGTTTATATAAAATATTCGAATACATTCGGACCGATTATTATTTCAATTTTTTTGTTTTTATTTTGTTTAAGGATCCACCGAAATGCCCATCTTCGCAATTCATTATCATTCGAATTCTGATTAGAAAGTCAATAACGGTATTTCCATGACTCTTATCTAAGTTTAGTCTCTAATTATATGTGACATTAGTTACAAGCAAAAATCTAAGAACCATCAAAACTTTTTTACACACAATTGGCTGCGAAATTTTTGACACAAAAAGCACAAACATGTTTGTTTGTATGAAAAAACATTGAACTTGATACGCTAATATTATCTTTAAAAATTTTGGATTTTAAATTAGAATACAAAAAAATAATTTTGTATTCTTAATTATCTACAAAATAAATTTTTGAACAATATTGGTTTGTTTATGTATATCATTACGTTTAAAAATAAGATTTTATATACGTTGTAGATGTATAATGTTATATTACTGCTTCTCAGTTCAAATAAACACACGGAAGTGATTTGAATGAACCAACGCATACACCGCTTTGAAACTTAGTTAGGTATGCTTTCTGGTATATCCCTAAAGTGTTAAGCATAAGACAATCGCAGCAAAAGGGAATTATTGCCGCATAGAATAATTTGCGCAACGTCGGTTGAACCGTATTGATATTGTATATAACCAAAGAATGCATGCAATTTAGGATCCAAATTCGATTTATTCAAACAGTCGCGTAAAATACAGCAATCGATGAACAATAACTTTGTATTGTTTTAAATAAATATCTATACATATCAATTCATATCAATTCTTATCTTAATACAGAATTCAAATCAAAAGTGTGATTGCATATCTCTTGTGTGATTTTTCCTATCTTTGGTTAAACATATTGATTTAAATTCTATTTATTTCTCTATTAAGTGACAGAAAAAGAACTAAGTGTTGTCATGTATGATATTTTAAAGAATTTGAAAATAGCAAATGATTTAACAGGTTTGTTAAATTATAATACTAAATTCAGTATGGTCTTACGTGGGAATACTTAAGAGTGTACGACAAGATTTTAATGGAATATATGATATAAATATGTGATATAAATATGATTTATTTGATAAAAGTGCCACAAAGTGTCATTCAAATTGAAAAATAATATAAATTAATAAAATTAAACTCCATGGATGACATAGTAATTTCGATCTTCAGTATTTCTTAAAGATATAAATGGATTCGAGTGGAATTGCTCAATTGCATTAAAATCAAATGAAGTCAACATAGTGTGTTATGTTTAGCTGATAATGATTTTATTGAACATAGAATATCGAATTTTATTTCCAATTTAATCTGCAATTGAACTATTTATATATTCAGTAATTTGGTACAGCATATTGTTTTTAGACAAAATTAGGTGGAAGATGATGAAGATGATGATGATGATGATGAAGAGGAGGATTTTCGCTTTGGTTTATGCTTAGGTTTTGGCTTTATTTTGTCGTCTGGTATTATAGAACCGGAATCACAGTCGTAACATTCAGCCCAGTTAATATTAATTTTGTTGCCTTTGAGCTTTCTGAATCCTTTGATATGACATAGTTTTTTCTTTTTATATGGAAATTGAAGTAAAGCCCATATGTCATAATAAGTACCCAAGCCTGACACTAACATTTCGAATGCTGCCAAAATGTTCACAATTGCTGTTGGTTGTCCAAAGTATGCACCAATATTTCCATTTAGAAGATAAATTTTTAACTGATTGAGAGCGTTAGTTGATGTTATTGGTATCCAATTTGCTTGAGCAACAGCAAATAACAAAATAAAGACTACGGTTGATGAGTTTTTCAAAAAGTGCACCATTTCGATTCAAATATGGTTTGATTTATTCCACAACTGATTAAATCGTCTTACTCTTGAATTCTTTATATAACAACATATATTCTCTTGAACGTTAAAAAACTGATACGATGGATATATATATATATATATATATATATTGTTGTTAACCAAATGAAAAAAAAAATTACAATAATAACTTTTGTATTTTTCTTACAAATCAAGACTGTTCATGTGAACCAATCATCTCTGAAAATCGAATATAAATATTAAAAACAAGCATACTCCACATGTTTTAATTTTCGCAACATGTGAATCCAATGAAATTTTTTGCTTCAAATGATTGTAAATCAATTACAACCAATATTATACAGAATTTTGCTCCAATCTAAATTGAGTTAATTGCAACAGTTTGCAAATAATCTTGTAAAATTACACAATGCCAGCAATGTCTGTTTAACCTTTCAATATCATTCACTAAAAGAAAGAAATTGAATAAATTTAAAATGCCGAATATTTCAAAATGTATTGTGCAATACGAATTTTTATTTCTCCTTTATTCGTTTTTCAATTTTTCGAAAATTTTCCCAAACACTCTCATCATTGAGACTTTGACAATGTCTTTCGATCATTTGAAAATATCTTTTTTGTTCCAAACAAATGATATATAATCGCTTAGGCACATATTTAATTGTAGCTAATTCCTTTAACCTTTCTTTAAGTTTTTCTAAACTATTTGTAAAAATCCGTGGATAGGAACTAATATCTGCTTCCGTGAAATGTGTTTCATTTAGTAGAAAATCTAATAGATTTCGAATCTGAAATAGAATTTAATACAACTTTGAAATGTCAGTATTAAGAAATTCAACACAATGAAATTAATGAACAATATATTTTACCTTTAACATATTACACTTTTCGAGCGCTGGACAATTTTTCAATGCAATCATTTTCATATTTTCATCCCAATTTAATCGCATTGTGATATAGTCTAATGTATTAGAACAACCATCCAATAACTTCACTTTTTTATCTTGTCGTTTCATCATGCTGAAATTATAAAATGTATTCCAGTTGTCACAATAAAAAAAAAAATAATCATTTGTCATAAAAAAAAAATTATTGTTAATCTACCGATTGAGCTGTGAATCCGTGCTTGTGAGCATCCATGAATAAACTGTTTCGATTGAACTATTTTTTAATTCCGTTAAACGATTTTCTATTTTATTTAAATTCATTTTAAACGTTAATGGTGAATTCAAAATACTATCGAGTTCAACTCCATATTGAATTAACATATCTAATTTTTGATACAGAATTTTAGGTGATCTAAAGAAAATGCTTGGATTTTGTGCAAAATTTGATGCAACAACAGATGGTGAAACCTGAAAAGAAAGTACAATTTAAATTATGTATTAAAATGGGCGATATTAGAAATATGCTTCACCTTCAATCGTTCACTGAAATAATAAATAGGATTTTCGCTGTCCTCATATAGCTCATGTTCTTTTAAAACATTTTGAAATTGTTCCAATTTATTTTTTTCAACGCATATCAATGGTAAAAAATCTTCGATATGCTTAGGATCCATTCCTTTGATTATACGAAATGTTTGCTGCAATTGTTCTGCAACACAAAAGTGTTTTTTTTAAAATATGATTACAGTCATTCAATAGATGCATATTAACGAAGTATAACAAACCAATATGCATTGTTAAAACGGTGGCATTTTCTGTAATAGCTTCCAATGAAACACCCTGCGAAGTTAAATACTCAATATTTTGCTTGGCACTATCAATTTGATCGAAATGACTGATTTGATTGTAATAGATATGTGCGCTGTCTTCACTTTTACATTCGAGCATTTCATTTAATTTATTCTCAATTTCAATTTTACGATCGCTTTTCGGTTCAATTTTTTCCATTTCGTCATGTTGATTTTTTTCTTGTATTTTAGTTAGATAATTTTCAAAAACATCGTCCGCACACTTGAATAGCCAAACTTTTACATCTTCTGTATTCAATAGCATTAATCGCTCTAAACGTGAAATATAGATGTATTCGGATCGATCAAGTGCGTATAATGATCTCAATATGCTCATCGGTTTTATATTGTAATCTAATAAGATTTGCATTTTTCTATCAACAGCATCGAATGGTGCGATTAAGGCGTAATCATTACGTACACAATATTTCGACACAATATATGGTTCAATCTTTGATGGAGAATTAGAAACAAAGAAAAAACAAAGAAATTACAAACCGATTTTGTTTTTATGAAAAAGAAAGTGATTATAATAACCAACATTTAATTTATGACTAAAGTAATAAATACGATTTCCATTCGGTATCAAAGTGCGTTCTGCCACCATTAATTTACAAACTTGCTGAAGACGGTCCACTTTCATCTCAAGTAACGGTATGAAATCATTGATTTTCATATTTTCTTTCAAATCTATTACATTCAATTGATTTAATTTTTTCTGTAGCACATCTATAACGAAAATTGTCGTTAAATTGATTATAAAATATTGCATCACTTGTATCGGTTTGTTTTTTTTTTTTTTTTTGTTACCTTGAGTCATAACGAGCAAAAATGGATTTTCGATTATTGCTTCTGATGATATTCCGTTCTTCATTAGAATCTCAACATTATTTCCAACTGTGTTCATCATGTCAATTGAACGAATTGTTGGATACCGATTATAGATAGTAACTGCTGTACTTTCGGTACACGTTAACAGTTGACGAAGTGACTTCAACACATAACTCATATTTGGCTCAAAAGCAAATGATTTTATCGCACGAGCATTTTGTACAACATTCACTTCCATCCATGATTTATATGAATGTAAATATTTTCCGTTTTTGATACCATAAAAAATGGCCGATTTAGATGTATTTAACATTTTCCAAAATCATATAAAATCATCACAATGTTTACAATTTTATCACAAATATGACAAATGTCAATGTCAGAACTGGTGTGAATGTAGCTACAATTTGATATTTGAACGTGAACGTGATATTGCTGTATTTTAAAAATGCCATTATATTGAGTTGAATTCGCAAAAAAAAAAAAAAAAAATAATTTAAAAAGAATGTATCAAAAAAAAGAGGGGAAAAAATCGCGAATGATAAATTGAAAAAAAAAAAAATCACAAGCAAATTAGTATGGATTTTTTGAATTTCGGTCGAAAGGTTAAATGATGTCAAAAAAAATGTTCACAAACGATGATAATAACAAGGTTGATGTAATGTAACTATGTCATTCATGTTCAATGATAATATTAACATTGTTCCATTGTTAGATCAGTGAAGCATGAAGTCACACAGCAATTGCCCATTCAAAGAACTTGAAAAATATAATTACTATCAGTCCCGGAAATCAATTCAATTTTTTCTTTTTGTTTTTCTTACAAATTCTATTTATGCAGATTATCGTTAAAATGCGCATGAAATATAATTCACTTAATATTAATTTTAATTAACGCATATCAAATGTTTCATTGAAGCCACATTTTGAAATTTACTAAGAAAATTGCCATATAATGAGATGAAGCAATACAAAACATACGAGAAAAATGTAATTTTGTTATGAAAATATATATATCTGCAATGAATTGACAGAACCAAAAGGAAATAGAAAAGATGTGCGTTAAAATTGCGTTTTTTTTTTTATTATTACATGAATTGAACAATTCAAAGAAGAATTAACGACTTTATTTTTTTTTATCTCTTCATCCGGTTTGTGGAAAATGGTGGCATTTGACCGTTTTTTTTTTCTGCAATATAAATAATACACGAGGAGTGGTATGTGTCAGTTTATGTAAACTTGTTTTCAAGTCAATAGCTTGTAGTCGAAGAATTATTTGAAAATGAAATTACTTTTAGTTACAGTTTGTATGTTTGGTATTTTGAACTGTGCCAGTGCTCAGATTTTTGGTCGTGGTGGATCACCGAATCGAGGTGAACATAGTCAAATGGTATTGACAAGAAAACATATTTTGAAAAAGAAAATAGAAAAATTTCAGTTGAACTTAGTCATTTTGGATAGTTTGATTTGGATATTTTAAATTCTGTGAAAATTTTATGAAAAATAAAAATTCATATTTTTCTTAGCCACAACAAAATTCGGCTGAAGCCAGAAGAGGACAGGAGATGATTCACAGATGCCAAAGAAAAGGTTTGTAAAAATCATCTTAAATTTTTTTTTTTCATTTATTTTCACATCGATTTCTTTATTTATTCTTTTTTTTTTCAATCATTTAAAAACGATGAAATAATGAAAAGAATTGGCTACTGATGCTGATATGGCGCAGTTTTCACAACAAATGAAACCATCCACAAAAACAGGAAAATGCTTGCATGCATGCCTCATGGAGTCTATTGAATTGGTAATTACAATAATTTACCTTTAATTTACATGATAATTACAAATAATCTTATTTTTTTTACATCAAGGTCGTCGACGGAAAGTTTTCAGTAGAAAAATCGAATCAATTTATGAGTCAAATGGCACAAGGAAATACTGAATTATTGAAAATTGTTCAAGGAATTTCTCAAGACTGTGAAGGTGTTACTGATGAAGATCGGTAATTTAAACAATAATTCATATATCGATAATCATACGTTCGATAGAAAAATTTTAGGAAGAAACCCTCATATTAATTTTATTTAAAAATCTGTTTATATTTTCAGCTGTGAGATGGCATTCAAAATTATGCAATGCACAGAGGAAGGTATAAAAAAACGAGAAAATGAGATGAGAAAATTTATGCCACAACAATTTAATCGCCAACCAAATTAAACGATTGTTTTTCCACTTAATCCATATATTCCTATCTTTGCGCAATAAATAAATGTATCAAACTCATAGCTTTTCTTTATTTCTTCTTTTTTTTACAATAATTTTTCATCGAAATTAAAAATTGTTTTTCTTTCACATTTCTCTTGGATTTATGCCCATTTTTTTTGCACCATCGAAAACACATTTCATAATTTGAAAGGCAAGTTCACACCTGGGAATATCAATCACAAAAGGCTTTGAAAAAAATAAAATTAAAATTATATTTACAATTGACTTTACCGTTCAAGTCTGCAATCTTGGATTTTGCAGTTTTGGAAAATTGTATTTAAAATTTTCTCTTTAGCTCCATCGAAATCTTGACCATAGCAAAATAGTTTTATGAATTGATCACGATAAAATCGTTTGTATTTGATCTAAAATGATGATAATTTTATTTTAATATAAATTTGTTGTTCCATTTTACCAACATACCACCTCGAATGATTCAAGCCAACATGCAACAAAACACTTTTCAGTTTTAGTCAATGGTAGAAAATTCTTTTCAATTTTTTCAATGTCATAATCCGAAGCTCGTTCTTTTATTTTGCACGTATTTATAACATATTTGAAAATTTCTTCGAATTTTGGATCTTTATTCTGCAATTCAAATTCAGTCCCTTCAATCTAAAATGTGGAATAATTCAAGAATTGCCGAAAAAAATCACATATAAAATATACTCACAGTCAGCACAAAACGTAAAAAATTGGCAATAAAGACGGCAAGCAAATAAAAATAAACTGTACAGTTCGCCATTTTTTATTGAATAACTTGTTTCGCCAATTCAGCTTACCCAATTAAAACGTGTAGTTAATTATTTAATTTGAACAAGATTGCAATCTTTCTACGAATATGATCATTAATAAAATTTCTACCAAAATCTTAATATTATTATATGACAAATTTTCATGATTTTAAGCTCAAATGTTTGAACAATCGACAAATATTTTTATTAAAATATTGAACGTATTTTTCAGTTCAGAAGGAAATACAGTGTTTATGTCTCATTGCTTATAAAAACCAAAAAATTAAAAATGCTTAGCCAGATTTAGATGATTTTAGATCGACGAGGTAGTCCATAACCATTTTAGCGAAATCGTTTCTAAAAAAAAAATGGACATGAAATATTTTTAAGGATTTACAAATTAATTTCAAAAATTATTTTTCGTTATTCAGAACATCCTTTGGCTGTTTACTTTGAACGCAAACATTTCTAATTGGTCTCTGATTTGGGTTCCCACCCAATAATCAATGTAGAATAAATTTTCTGATTAAAATTACTGAAAAAAAAACAAAAATATTTTTATGGAGGTAATCCCTTTTATTCAAATATTATTCCAAAGTTTGTCACTTTACGGGAATATTTGGCATGCAATTGCTGATAATTTTTTGGTAGTGCTAAATATTGAGCGCGCTGATTTGATCGGTGTTATTGTTGACGTTGATGATGATGGTGTTGAGCATTTTAGTGCTGAAATTTTTTACAGTTGGCGTATATTTTGATGACATATTTATTCGATTTTATCAACACAATAAATTTGTACAACTTTTTATAAATTTCATACGATATAAAATTGAGAGTTCTTTGATATGAAAAACAACGGTAAAAACCGTTTAGAAAACGAATGTGAAAAATAAATGGGGTACGCATGGTTTATGTGCAGTGATGAGTGCACTTATTTAGTTCAAGTCATTTTTTTGTTCGCTCTTTCACTCCAGTTATTCGAAATTATCTTTGCACACATTTGCACATGCGCTTAAAGTTTGCCCCTATGCGGCTTCAAAACAACATTTTTGTCATTTACATAATACATATTCAATTAATTTGGTTTTTTTCTTCTTCTTTGTATTGTTTTGTTTCGTTCGTTGTTCCTTTTTTTTTTGCTGGTATAAGCTAAACTATAATTTCATGTATGCAAAAGATGTCGACAATAATAAAATAAAAACAACAATTTGGCACGTTTTTTTTCTTTCAAACTGATTTCATGTGTTTACTGCCCACAATGGATTTTAACTGGAAAATGCTCAAAAGAAAGCGAAACATGCTGCGACAATTTCGAATGGACATTTCGTTCAATATGCCATGAATTAATTGCACTATGGAAAAACTGTTTGGATAGATTTTATTTGCTAATGCATTCAAATACGATGAATTAAAATCAACATGTTTGAGATTTTTTTTTGAAGATTCGTTTAATTAACACAATAAAGATAACGCCAATGCATTTTTTATCTTTCATTCGTCAACTTTTTATTCAATTTAGTTGAGGTTCCCTATTTGAATTCATGATAACAATTTGGGTGAATATTCTCTAATTGATCTTGATGGATGTAACAATTCACTATTCTTATGTCATTTTTTATAAAGCAATTTAAATTTAATTGGGAATTGCATTGAATTTTTCATTGATTTCATATTGGACAAACTTTTTCCTACACACGAACACATTATATCCGGTTGAAGAAACACTCTGAAATCATGCTGGAATTAGCTACATCCTAATTGGATTGGACAAATATGGACATCTTCCCGTCCGGTCCACGCGCGGATGCTGTAATGAAACTAAAATCACATTTTTACATTAGTATAGTTTAATTTCATAGTTTGAAATGAAAATCAATTTTCAAAGTGAATTCAAAATAAATACGAACCTACAGTTCGGACATTGTCCGATAATGGATTTGATTGTTAAATTTGTGTTTTGACAGCGTGTGCATTTTACATACATATCTTCATCAATTAGTTTAATTGTTTCTTCAAATTCTTTCATCTTTCCTTCTGCTTCGAGTTTGTATTGGTCAAATTCTTTCATCTTTCCTTCTGCTTCGAGTTTGTATTGGTCAAATTCTTTCATCTTTCTTTCTGCTTCGAGTTTGTATTGGTCAAATTCTTTCATCTTTCTTTCTGCTTCGAGTTTATAGTTATAAAATTCAGATTTAATTTCCTTTAATTTTTTCAATGTTGCAAGATGATTTCTGATTTCCGTTTTTTCCGTCCGATTCAATCCAACCAAATCAAGTTGATCGTCCATTATGTGTCAGCTTGTTTGGAAATACGTAAATGTAATCGATATCTAAGACAATGATTGAAATGTCAAAAAGATTAAAATTGAATAAGAATCACGGAAATTGTAAAATTCAATAAATTTTGAGATTTACGCGTTTATCAACCAAAAAAAAATGGCAACTTCTTTCTCTCTTTTCATTTGTCTTGCGGATGTTGAAATTGCACGTAAATTTTTTGTCAATGTTTCTTGTTTCTTGTTCAATAATTAAAATTAATTCACTTCACTTTACTTTTTTATACCTACTCTTTTTCAATTGTGTGTCCGTCTCAATGTCCGTTTCAATGTTTAATGTTTAATGTTTCTTGTTTAATAATTAAAATTAATTCACTTCACTTTGCTTTTTTATACTCTTTTTCTCTTGTCCGTCTTGCTTCAAATTCGCAAATGACCGAATGCAATATATGTCGTGTGCATCAAGCATTCAATATGGCAGACAAACAGCACCGCCACAGTTAATTTGACACTTGCAATTTCAACAATGGCCACATTTTTACAAACATTTTAAATTTATCGTTAAATGCGATACACATTTCGTACTGGAATTATGCAATTAAAATGTTTTTTTGCGAAATAAAAACGACTTTTTTACACATTTTCATAAAATGTAAATTGCATGAACGAAATTGTACCGACTCTCCATGTAAAAAGATTTGTTTCGCATTCAGTATTGTTAGTATTGTTAGCATTTCGTCAATAATGTCCCTATCGGAAAAACAGAAAATACACAAACGATATGTCGATTAAGCCTCAATGACTTTTTGTATTGTTTTTTTCTCTCTTTTGTATTAAAAACACATGGAAACAATTGACAAAAAAAAAATTCGAAGATCATAAAACATTGAAATACATTCTCCTTGAGAGAGAGAGAGAGAGAGAGAGAGAGAGAGAGAGAGAGAGAGAGAGAGAGAGAGAGAGAGAGAGAGAGATTCAATGACATTTTTTGTCGCATATGAATCAATTCGGATTCTTAATGCGTATTTACAAAAGAATCATTTATTAAGGTGAAAATTATTGATTTTAAAATTGATTCTAAATGTTGGTTTCTTTTTTTTGGAATATTAAAAAATCAAAATTTTTTTCAATTTTACTGACATTTTATGCGAAAATAAAAAAAGGTGAAAAAATATTTTTCAAACGATTTGAATGTGGGTTTGAAACATTGACGTGTTGAATTTGACAGTTTATCATTTGACAGTTGAATAAATACATTCTATCACAGATGTTCTTTCATATTCTCTGACCAAATAAATATCTCTGTGTGTGAATCTTAATGTTAACAGTTTGCTCGATTTCAGCAACACAAACGATTTTGACTTGTCGGCAAACTGATTAATCAAGATTTCATCTTGTCAATATTTAAGTTGTGACGTGTTGTGTTGTATATTGGCTTTTAACCATTTGGCAACAATATTTACAGATTACGTATGGATGTTCGTGGCATTTCAATACAAAAATTTTACGATAAATTGGATAAAATGGGTGCTAGTGATAAATTAAAAAATCCATCGGATTATCAGTCAAATCAAATTTTTCGTTCGATTGCCATTGGTGCAATTATTTTCATAATGTTTTTAAGTTTACCACGTTTGGTTTCGGCTGATTGTGGACATTCGCATCATTCACACGACCATCATTATCATCATGATCATGATCATGGTCATTATCATGAGGAACCAGCTAGCTTTAAATGGAGTAAACAAGCAAATCAAGCATATGATGATGATTATCATCACCACGAAGATTTACACCATAGCCATGGACATAGTGCGCAAGCTGAAAAAACAACGAAAATAGCACAAAGTAAGACCATGAGTAAGAGATTTTCTTTTGGACAAACTACAATTCAAACAATATGGTGGTGATAATTTTATCATTAAATTTCGAGTCAAATGAAATGATATTTTTATCGTGACATTTATATTGCAGATGATCTGTTTGAGTTGTGGACACATGCATTGGGATCAACATTACTGATAAGTGCTGCTCCATTTTTTCTACTTTATTTCATCAATTTGGATAATACAGACGCAATGAAGCCAAGACTTAAAGTTTTACTTGCATTCGCTTCGGGTGGTCTTTTAGGCAAGGATTTTAACGTTTTAATTTTTTTTACATGTTTGATTGTGTTTCATATGAACGACGAAATTCTTACATAAATCTTTAGATTGAATGATATTCACCGATAAAATCATATAAATGAGTTAGATATCATCATTTAGTTTACATTAAAATTGTTGTTTTTTTTTTTATAGGTGATGCTTTCTTGCATTTGATTCCACATGCCATTCATCCACATAGTCATCATGAAGATGGTGAACATTCACACTCTCATTCACATGCATCTTCTGATTCTCACTCATCACATGCACATGCACATGCTCACTCTCACTCTCACTCACATAATCATGAAGATGGTCACGGTCATACACACAACATGAGCATTGGCCTATGGGTATTGGCTGGCATCATTACATTTTTGACTGTAGAAAAATGTGTGCGATTGATAAAAGGTGGTCACGGACACAGCCATGGACCAGTAAATCCAGCAAAGAAAGAAGACGATTTGAAAAACAAAAAAACTCAATCAAAAAAGAAGTCCAACGATAAAGAGGAGGATAAAGAAAAGAAATCATCATCAAAGTCCGAATGCAACGATCATGATGAAGAAGATTCAATTTCTGTGTCGGGTTATTTGAATTTGGCTGCCGATTTTACACACAATTTTACTGATGGTATGGCTAATTTGAGAATACACATACATATTTAATAGATATTTCGAATATTTACATACATATATGTAACTATTTTAATGATAATTTTATTATTGTTTCTCTCTAGGTTTGGCTATTGGTGCGTCATATTTGGCGGGCAACAGTATTGGTATAATTACAACAATTACAATTCTATTACATGAAGTACCACATGAAATTGGAGATTTTGCCATTTTAATTAAATCCGGATGTTCAAAACGTAAAGCGATGGCATTGCAATTATTGACAGCCGTTGGTGCATTATCCGGTACAATAATTGCATTGTTAGGTACAAATGGTGAAGCAGCACCATGGGTTTTGCCATTTACAGCCGGTGGTTTTATTTACATAGCCACTGTTAGCGTTCTACCTGAATTACTCGAAGAATCAACAAAATTGTATCAATCAATCAAAGAAATTGCCGCCTTATTGGCCGGTGTTGGTCTTATGGTTGTTATTGCAAATTTGGAATAGAAATTACAAAGAAAAAAAAGAAAAAAATGAAAAAAAAAAAAAAAAACATTTCACATTCTGAGTGACTTTGTTCAGGCAAATTGAAATCTCTCATTTAGAGAACCATATTTAGAATCCATTTTATGTACTGATTTATTGAAGGGAAAGAAGACAAAAAAATTCAAACATGAGTTATTAACCCTTTCACCGCGGGTTAACAAATTCCATAAATAAATGGTGTGATCAAAGTTTTTTTTAGGCTAGATTCAATGCAATTTTCCATATTATTTTTTTTTTTCTTGTTAGAACAGAATTGACATTTTTGACATTGGATACGTATTGTTGTCCTTTTTGTCATTCGAAATGTCTAATTAAATTAACTAATACAACTAAAAAGCGATATTTTTATGATGTCAACCGTTCAAATATTATAAAAATAAATGAATTTATGAAAAATATGATTTGATTTTGAATTATTTTATCGTTTAATATATTTTCCTTTGAAATGCTACAAAGGTATTTGAGAATTGTTTTTCATAGCAACTTTAATGGCAAACCATATCACCTAAATAATTAAAAATGGAATTTCACTATTAATCATTTTATGTGACTGATTTGACTTTTTATTAACTTTATTTTATCATTTTCGTGCAATTCGTGTGCATGATGCCTCGCCTGCACATTTGGTGTGATGTAAATAAACACGTTTAGTCTATTCGTCACCAGTGCAATGCAATTTTAATTGTATTTATGACAACGTGTTGATTCGTTATTTGATGGAAAGGAAAACAATGAGAATATTAAAACAAAAAAGTACTGAAAAGATGTGTGCTTACATTTGTTTGATGATAAATTGGCTTGTGTAATCCCATTAGATGTGTGGCGATAATCTTTTCCTATGCAAATCGATTTAGACATTTATTTTCCAAAAATTATAATAATTTTGAAAATCCTGATTTATTTATACTACAAATATGGCGTGAGATACATTGAAAAAGATTTTAAAAAAATAAAAAATAAAATTTAAAATATCCGCTCTACTGATTTATCGATTTAAGTTGTTTTATTTTATAAAATTTTATGCTACTGTCTGTACATAAAAGAACAGATTGTTAAATTTTATTCATGGTGAAATATCTAGATGCAATAACAATATGATTTCCATGCCCACACCATAAACAATGTAGAATAAATCAGTATTACAATTACTGAAAAAATTAAACAAAAAAATTTTTAAGGTGGTAATCCTTTTTTATTCCAACCGTTCAAATATTATTCTAAATCTACATTTAATTGCAAAAAAAAAAAAAAAAAAAATGGCGAAAAATTCGTTTGATCAAAATATATGATGAAAAAAGTTTATTTGTTAACAATTTCTTCATAAATCGGACGACAATTAAATTTGGCATCAAGCCGTGAACATAATAAAAATACGCCCGATAATTTCCTATGAATTGAATAAATTTCCTCTGGGGGTGGGCACAATCGATGTGCAATCATTGTTGGTACTAGTTCAGCTATACGCTTTGTTGTACTTTGTTTACCAAAATCAAATTCACCATCATAGCGAAACATTTCACCAAGAATCATTATTGCATTTACATGTGCCTCCTTCATCTGTTTACTTTCATATCCTGTTAAAAATTGCATTCGTTGTGATAATTTTAACACATTATCAAAATCATCAGCAACCGCAGCACGAATGATTTCTTTGTAATTGTTAATAAAATCGTCGGTATAAAAACGTGTTGATCCAAAATCAATTAACATCAAACGTTTTGTATTGACGTCATATAGAAAATTTGACCAATTCGGATCAGTTTGCATGCATCTCATTTCGAATAATTCGCGAAGACAAAGTTTCAACACGGATGTTGCTATGACCTTTCGATGTTCTTTACTGAAAGATAGAAAAGAATTGTTTAGACAATGCAAATCAAAATCAATCACGAAACTAGTTGGAATGTGTGGAAATCAAAATTGAATTATTGCAAAATAATTAACCTTAATTCAAAGCATTTATCTAATGGAATGCCAGGCACAAGTTCAGTTGTTAAAACACTTTTGGTTGAAACATTTCGAATTACTTTTGGAACGCGATATTCTTTATGAGTTGCAATCATTTCACCATATTTTTCCGTATAGTTTGCTTCACGCAAATAATCAACTTCCCAAACAAGTTCACGTTTTGCAACTTTTACGATATTATCGATGAAAATTCCAGGTGGAAAAACATCCCAAACTTTCAACATTCCAACTAAATTATCGATATCACTTTCGATACTTTTTGCAACACCAGGATATTGAATTTTAATCGCTACTTCCATGCCATCATGTAAAGTGGCTCGATGAACTTGACCAATACTTGCAGCTGCGAATGGTTTATCATCAAATGATTTGAAATTTGAACGCCAATCGCTGCCAAATTCAGTTTTCATCACTCTTTCAACTTGCCAATCGGGCATATAATCCGCTGCTTGACGTACACGATCGAACGCTTTAACCAAATGCGGTGAAACGATTGTTGAATCCTGTATACTAAGTATTTGGCCAAGTTTCAATGCAGCACCACGAACACGGCACAATGTATCGACAATGCGTTCGGCATTTTTTGCACTAAATAATGCAGATTTCATGTCTTTTGAACCACCCAAACCTAAAGCACCTTTGGCCAATTCATTCACTGTGCCAATACCCAGACCAGCAAACAAGGTTCCAAACGATGCCATACGACCGATTCGTGATGATGGAACACTTCGTTGTTTCGCAACGACACTCAATTTTGGTATTTCAATCGGTTGCGTTTGTGATGGTGATTTAGGGAATTCCGATTTTTGAGCTATACTCTCGTCAATTGGCTTTTCTTTCATTTCATTTTCTGGTTGATTTGTAACTGGCTTGTGTTCTGCAATGAATTTTATCCATTCTTTTACATATTTTTCATCGTTTAACAAATGCTTTGGATTAATTTTTGAATTTGGTGCAGCACTAAAATCTATCGGTTCATGTTGGATATTTTCATTTTCATTTTCATTTAATTTGCTTCGCTCTCTTTTATTGTATTGATTTGAAAGGTATTGTTCCAATTCTTTCAATGTAATTGCTGATATATCCAAGTGACCAGCACTTGCAACCACCGTATTCATAGCTTCCTTCGGTTTATTTGATATTTCGTTTATTTTTTGTATTGTGGCCGATTGTGATACACCATAACGATATAAACTTTCAGCAACTACAGATGATCGTTCGACGGTTTCTTTCAGACAATTTGCTACCTCTTCAAATTCCTTGGTCGGATTCTTTGTGATACGATTTGTGAATTGTTTTGCTTGTTCACAATTACTTAAAATTAAATCGCGTACACTTGAATTTGCCCACAAATGACGTAAATATTCCTCATTTGTTTGTGCTGCAGCTTTGGCAATTAGCTGTAATCCTTTTAATAATGCCAATGTGTCTTTTGATCGGGACATTCTTGCTGCAATTGGATGTTACGTTTAATTTTTTCATTGATTACATCACTCAAGTACTTGAACAAAAATGTTACCTTTGAGCTTTCAAAAACAATTTATCAACAGTATGCACTTCAGTTTCCGTATCAACGGTGGTTACGTCTACAAATACAAAAAAAAAACATCGTTTTCTATTGTTGTCAAGTCAAAATAATTTGCTTTTCTTACCGCTTGTTATAACAAAATTATTGAAAATGTTTGGTTAGGATGACACAGTGTCTGACTTGTCAATAACATCATTTGTCAAAACATACAAAATTCATTCGATGTTTTCTACAGTGTCGATGTTTTTTTCATTTTTTTTTCTCAAATACTCATTGAATTCATCCGCGATTAAGTGATTTTCAATGAACTTTTTGCTTTATTCATTGATACACATTGATATTAAAATCACATTTTTCATTCTTTTTCTTATTAATTCAAACAAATGAAAGTGAAGTTTTATAAGAAACTCCTCAGTAAATGTCCCATTAAATGTCACTGAAATTACAAAATGTTGTGTAATTAAGCAATAATTTTTGAATGGATATTGGCGTGAGAATACATGTGTGAGTGTATTAAATATCACCTTCAAGTGTAACAATTTATTTAATGCTTCTGCTTATTCATTTAGCCGAGAAAATGTTTGGTTTTTTTTTTTTTCAGACGGACTGAGACTAACAAAAGACGCAACTCTCCTGTTATTCTGTTTTGCTAATGAATTTATGCAATAATCCAATTGAAACAGCTATAAATTAAATTCGAATTTGTCTTCAATCGCATTTGGGAATGCATTCAAATATTTAAAATCGAGATTTATTCCAATGTTTTTAATCGATAATAGGTTTAATTCATTTCCCAATCGTTATAAATGGTATCTGATGTAATATGAAACACAAATCAATAAATGATCTACATTTTTCCATCAAATTTAATTTTATGATCTACAAAGAGATTTTCCGCATCAATTACGAGGTATTTGATTTGCAACGGTTTTATGCACACGAATCGCATCAAATAGAGTTGATTGAATGCGAATGCGAATGCGAACACAAACGCTACATCTCTGTTTTTTTTTTTTTGTACAATAAATTTTACGAATATATGCGCTATCGTTTAGCTACCAATCACCAACAATGTGCTTCATTTTCATGATTTTATTGCTCTTTATTGGATTACCAATTGCCACTGCCGACAAGTTGTTTAAGCTTTCCTATCATCTTGATACGTAAACGTTTAATTAAAAACATTAAAATACACTTCCTTACATAAATTTATGGATCCGATTAAATCTTTCTCGTATGCGAGAGCAAATGGTTTTTTTCTTCTGTTTTGTTCACCTCACAGTTGGCGGTTGAAGTTACACTTTCATTTGATCAGTTGGTGATTAATTTGAAATCATTTCATTGATTCCGGAAGATTCGCGGAAAAATACGTTTTTTTTTTCTATTTGTTTTTATCTGCTCTTTCTATAAATGACGCCACAAATGAACCAATGTTCAACTAGACCGCCAACTACAAATTGAATAATTAGCATTTGTTCATGCTGTTGTTTTTCTTTTCTTTTCTTTTTTTATTCTGCACGTCAAATAATGGCATTCTGTCATAGTAGTAATAATAAGTCTCTTACTTTCTTTACTGAACCAATTTTTATCACAATTTCGTTCCAGTATCGAGTAGTGGAAATGGGCTTTGTAAATATTTTCGTGAGTTTAAGCAATTTTAAAAAAAGTATTTGTTTTGTTACCAATTCGGTAATGGCTATTATTTTATAAACTTAAAATATAGATTGCTTCATGCGGTGCTTCATGGTTCCGTAGTTGCAAGCAAATTATTATGACATAAAAAGTAAATGCCGGTTTGTCAACCAGAAAACTGCAAATTTTTAAATAATCTGAAAAACAATCTAAACTTGCATAGAGATCATCGTTGACCGGTGAATGTTATTTATTTTCAGTGAAAAAAAAAAAAAAAATATTATAGCGAAATGCTTTATGATTTTCTGTTTAAGATGTCATTGTTTGTAAATGTTATTCGTTATTCGATAAACCAGTTTTTGACGGTTAAATTCTCGTCAATGTTTATGAGAAATTCAACACAATTTAATCTATTGTCTCATTACGAAGGCTCAAATCTAAATACATTTTTTTTTTTTTTTACAAAAAATGACAATCGTATTTTTCGTCTAATTGTCCAACGGTTGAATGGACGAAGATGATTGTTTTCGTTGAATTGTCGTGACAGTACAGAAGCAAATAAATTAGAGGTTACAATTAAATATAGAATTTAATTGATGTTTTTGTGACCCAAAGTCAAGAGCAAGTACTGAATATGAATAAAAACAAATTTGCAGTACATTTCCAGCGCAATTATAACATATTAACGCTTGATGATTATCTAATTGAGATTGCAATAGAATGGAAAACAATAAATTTATACACACAAATACATGAATGAAATTGAATGAAGAATTAATTTTCGGACAACACAAAACTAAAAGAAATCAATGCAATTAATGGCCATGTTTTCATGGAATGATAGTCGTTGCTCTGAAAATAAATTTACCGATTGAATGATCAATGGTGTTTTATTCGATAATGAATGTCTTACACTCGAAATGAATCGGATTATAAATTAATGAAAAAGATCGTATATTTGGAGTAAAAAGAGAGATGAAAAAAATCCCGCATAAAATCATGTGTTCACGCAAACAACAGTAGTAGCAGCAGCAACAACAAAAACGGTATGTTATGCATACAATGCGATCGTGACGTCAGTTTAAGTTTTCATTCGTTTTGTTTCGGTGCAAAACAATGAAAAAAAAAAAACAACAGCACAGATTTGTGCTGAAACGATTGAAAGAAAAGAAAAGAAAAGAAAAAAAAAAAAACGTAAATCGTGGTAATTTGGTAAAAGGCCCATTCGATAAAAGCAAAAGCTATAAAAGCCCTGCATTTTCGGTAGTTCAATTATACTCATTTTATCAGTGAACAAGCGAACATCGTTGCCTCTATATTTTCATTTTTATTTCGTTTTATTTTCGTTCAATCTTCATCTTTAAATTGTTTTAAACTATTTCTTTTTGTAATTTTGTGACTTGAATTAACAATGAAACTAACGGTGAGAACAATTTCTGTGTACAATGTTTTTGTTTTCTTTTCATTTGCTCGCTTCATTTTCTATGTAAATTTGTACATTTTACCAGTGGGAATTGTTGTTTGAGTGATTTTAATTGTGTTTAATTGTTGTTTTCAGATTATTGTGTTGTTTGCAGTGAATTTGATAGTTTATGCCGATGTATCGAATGATGATAATATAGCAAAAGGTAAACGTGAAGCCCCAATGGCCGAACCATCGACTGAATATTTACCACCACGTTTAGAAGCACCATATGCAACATATCAGCCAATTACTGTGGGCGCAAATGTGCCTCAATCGCAATTTTATCATCAATCGACACCATTTAATCAACCTCAAACTGGAGCACCAACTGCTGCACCAGCTTATGAATACAATCGATATGCTGGCGTTGTTCCATTGCAAACCGTTGACAATAATGATGTTGGCAACGAAATAAATTCTGGACCGCCATACAATAGCAATCCAGGTCCACCTTATTTTAATAACATTTACGGTGTAAGTGGTGCTTATACTGAAGGTAGTTCATATGGTGGATATGGCAGTTCATATGGAAGTTTCATCAAATATGGTCAAGGCAATTTACCAGTAAATTATGGATCTTATAATGGTTTAGGGCAAAGTTTAAATGTTTACAGTGGTGGTAATGGATATGAAAATAATGCTGGAAACTTTGAACAATACTCAACAATTAAAAATAATCAATTTTCTAATGGCGGTTCAAACATTGATAATACATTCTATGGAAATCAATTAAGTTCAGGTGGATCATCAGGTAGCCAAGGCAAATATCCAACGTCAGCATCTCTTTTATCAAATCCACCAGCGTATGCATCAGGTGTAAAAGGATTAGGCCATTATGGACAAACAGTTCCAGTTTCAAATTTAAATACTCACACCCAAACTCAAGCTCTTAAAAATAGTCGGCCAATTGCATTAACATCACCACATTTACAACGCAAACAACCATCTTTTTTGGCTGAATCGAAAAATCCCAATTTTCGACCATCATTTCTATTGGGATCACAAGTCTTGCAATCAACACCTGACTATCAACCACTTAGTCAACCTCTAAATCAGCCTCTAAATCAACCATTTAATCAACCATTGGATCAACCGCTTAGTCAAGCTCTAAATCAACCCACACTGACTTCGCTCGGTACAACAAATCAGTATATTCCACCAACGCAATCACTTCCAGAGCAATATCAATTTCCAGCACAATATTCAGCGCCTCAAGCATTGGGTACCCTACCATTAACACAAAGAGAATACTTACCACCACCATCATCATCATCATCATCATCACCGAATTTCGTGAATAGCTATCAGGCAGCGGTGCAACCAATTAATTCGTTTGGATTACCTGAGACAATAATCTACACGAAATCATCATTATATGGCGAAAGATATGGATCGCCTTAATGAAATCGCAGCTGTTTTCGATTATAGTAAATCTGTTTATTATCGCCATTTAGATCATTTTGAGCATGAATCTTATTTATTTTATTTTTAAATAACACAAATAAATTAAGTTTCCGAAATTATTAAATGAAACTTGAATGAAAAAAAAAAAATGAAATAAAAATAAGCAAATTTCAGATTCCCTCAGGTGATGTGTGTCTGACAGGCGATGCAAAGTAAGTAAAATGCATTAATCAAATAGAAAAACGAAACGTTGATTAATTCAATGCTGTTGAATTTATGACATTCTTTGCACAATTCTCTGCTTTCTATGCGATCAAGGAATGTTTCATTCACTTTAATCCCAATACCCGTGAGAGATGAAAATAAGATTTTAATTAAAGAGTAAAAAAATGTTGTTACATAGCGTTGTCAGCTCATTTCATTCCATCGACAATTAAAAATTATTCTGTGTGTGTGTCTCTCTCGATCAACCACAATGTAAAACCCAGCATCCAATATTGTTATTATTACGTTTTTGCATATAAGATAAGATACCGTTAATCACATTGTAGTCAAGTGTAACCTGCATTTATTATCGAATTATGATTGGTGGATGACATCGTTAGGATTTTCTAATTCAATTCGCCAATGAAAATGAATGTGATAATATTGAAAAGATACCGCAACTATTCGCCATAATGATTAATAACCACAAAGCCACGTTTAAATTAGCTTATTTACAAAAGCCATTTATTTTTTGTTCCATCGTTTTCTCACCATTTCTTTTAAATTTCAAATAACCTTAGCATTGAACTTATTTATGAAATTGGAAGAAAATCGACATTTCAGACGAGTCCTCCTCCTGCACATTGTAAATAAAAAATTCCCAACAATTTATTTAATTGGACACCATTTCTGATGCTTGAAATAAATTATTTTCATATTTTTGCTGCATTGATTCACACTTTGATTAAAATGCACTGCATTTGACGCTCATTCCGTTCACAATATTTTAATGAGAGCATTTCGTGAAGAAAATACAATTTGAATTCATATGTTTTCATATAATAAATGACTTTTACTCTGGCACGATTTGTTTTGAATACAAATTTTGTTGATACATAGCGAAACAAATCAAAATGACTGTAAATAATATTGTGTGAACGGAACAAAATCTGAAAATTTGCCAAAATTAAATTATATTTCAAGAAAACGTCATGCAGTCATGGTCGAGAATGAGAAAAAAAAAAAAGAATGTGTGACTAGACTTTCTCTTATTTCTAATGGACAGTATAAAATGCGTATACAAATTATACAATTCAAATGGCTTTATTTCCCTATCTTTTAACCATTTCAAAACAAACGAAAGATTCATTTGATTTGAATTGATACAATCGACAAACAGTCTATCATTATCAATCGAATGCTAATTTCCGATTCGCGAATACATACGAATGATTTGCTATTTTTTTTTTTTTTTTTTTTCAAACGAAAAGAGAGATCGAATTCAAATAGAATCAAATAATAAATTTAATTTCCGATACTTCATCATTGCATTTCTGTTTCATCATCATTTTTACAAGCAATTGTTTATAATGCACACAGAATAAGACTATATTTTTTTTTGTGATCACTGCACGTGTTACGGTATTTGAACAGATCATAGAATGCAAATGAAAGGAGAAAAAAAACTGATACGAATGAAACGAAAGCGATAGATTGCATGTGGAAAATATATCAATTGCAATCATGATCATGAACATGAATTCAACTTGAACATCGTGGTTGATAAAAATGTTTAGTGCTGATGCTGGTTGAACAACAAATACATATAAGATATATTGTATGAAAAAAAAAAAAATACAGAAATTGCAACAACGTATAAGAAGCAAAGCATTACAGATAGCCAATATATTGAAAACAAGTTCAAATCGAAAGTGAAATTGAACGAATGAGATAACGTACGATGCACGACAAAATCGAGTCGAGCTAGTTAAATTCATTTTGAAAAATTCGTTAACTGTACTGGAAAGCATGCAGTTAATAAAATTATAATGTAAGTACCATTTCGGTTCACTCGTTTTCATTTATCACAATTGAGTTTCGTGAGAAAATTTAACCATTTGCGGAAGTTGCAAATTTCAGCAAATAGATGGGGAAAAAGTGGTCGGTAATGTTTTGACAAGTGAACTGAATCGAAAATTATAAATAAAAATAAGTATTTTTGTTGCCCATTGTGATGTAACAATCATTTATAGTTCATTGACACTAAACCTTTTGACACTGCAAATTGGAAATATGCGACAGGCGTACATAACCGCCTGCAAATGGTAAACACCTTTCGATCTTCGCCTATGCTTTCGGTTTGTTCACATTACATTATATTACGCAGACAACAACTAATAACAATAATATAAAGAAAATGAAAATTATATAAATGATCGGATAAAGAAATGTTTCCATTGGTTGCAACTCAACTTGATTCACGTAATTAATGCGTTGTATTTCATTTCATTGCCGATTTGGCAGTTGTTTATTACGTATACGTGCCCGCGTTTGTTGCACCATGGATAAATCATAATAATAATGAAATGAATTGAAAAATTTGCATTCGATGCATTTCCACACAATTGGCAATGGTGATGACGATGATGACGACAAAATAAAAAAAATTGACAATGAATTCTATATAAAAAAAAAAGGACTGCATTCACTCTTGTTTCTCCATTGTTACAGATTTTTCACTTCACATTCACCATTCCCGTCATTATAGCACTTGATTTAATGTGCGTACATCAATACATCGAATAAGTAAGATAGATAATCATATTACTTGCGTTGGAATATCTTTTCGAAAATGGCAATAAAATCATGCGAACACATTCACACATAAAACATGAGAGACCAGATGAGAAAATACCATAAATAACAATGATTTTGCTATCGCTGCATTTGAAACCAGTTTACAATTGACTTTCGTTTTCAATAAGAAAATGCGTATGTTCATTAAACGCTATTGCATCTCAGATTGTGGCAGAAAAAAAAAATGATAGTGCGTTTATTACACTGCCGTTGACTATCCGTATCTAACATATATTAGAATATGTGCAAATTTTTTGCATTGTACGGTAGACCTTCCGACATTTGTGACTTTTTGCCAATTTTGAATGCAAACAGCAAACAAACTGCCAACTGATATGCTATTTGTATATTGAAAAAAAGAAATTTGATTTTGGAAGAAGATTATGAAAATTACCAATCAAATGCAAACAAACATGGTGTTAACATTAACAATGATATTTACAGACATATCACATTATGAATTTGTAATTTTGTGATTTTCAACATTCACACAAGAGATATTTAACAACTCTTGGTTGGCAGAAATGTGAATGAACTAAATTATATTAAACGGTTTAAATTTTAAATTACAACATAAACCGAAAGCAGGAAGAATACAAAAAATACACACAGTTGAAATTAAGCATCAATAGAGTAAAATTAAACCACAAAATTCGCATTTATTTACATGGAATTCATAATGTGGCTAAAGTACGGATTATCAATTGAATAGTGGTGTATTTCGAACTATCTTCAAGTCCACGTGCCATCTTCACGCATATTCATGAATGAGATTTACAACCGACATTGACATTATTGATGTCGTAACAAAATAAGTTAACCATTGATGGTTGACAACGATGCACTTGCAATATTCATTCGTTCATTGATCTTGGTATAATTGTCGTCTGCATATGCCAAAATCATTTAAAACTCGTTCTATGAAATGGCAAACGCCATAAAATGTGCAACAAGTAACTAAAACTATAAGTGTTTACCAGTTTCATTTGGTTGATTTTCAAATATAAAACTTCGGAAAAATAACACAAATTCATTGAACCGCTTCCAACTATAATGGAGAAATACCAATCATTTGATTGAATGTGTTTAGTCACCAATTAAACTAGCTACTTCAGTACCAATTGAGCATGTCGATCGTTGTTTATTTTAAAATATTGCCAAGTAAATCTATCGCCTATTTTCATCATTTGTAATTGAGAGTGAATAATGAAAAAGAAAAGGATAAAGACAAAAAAAAGTTGCACTCAACAAATCGAGTTTCATTAAATTAAACATTGATGCAATTTACCACCACTTTTCTAATTCAGGTTTGTCGCTTATCAATGTCTGATGGTTGCACCACCACCACCATCAATACCACTACCATTACCTATCCCTATCGAAACGTGCTCGCAGCAAAATGTGCGAATGAAAACGACTATATTCGAAATTTAAACGAAAAAAAAAAAAAAAATGTTTTCGTTGCCAATTTGATATCAAAGACGACGTTGTAAATAGAAAATGATGTAGTTCAAGTTCATGGTGGAAGTACCACGGTTGCATTTGTTATTCAGTTCGACCCATCTGTGAGCATATAAAAGAGTTGGTTGCACAACTGCAGCAAGCATTTTATATCTAAACGCACGAGCGAATCATCAAAAACGAATTGAATTTTTTCCATTGAATATTTCTTTGATTTTGTTACTTGTTGCTGTTTCTGTACACATTTTTTACATATTCGTGTGGAAATCAAGTGTTTTGGTATTGTTTTGCGATTGAAGTGAATTTTTCCATTGCTGATTGTATTGATGTGAACATTTTGTGAAACGGATCAGCAGTTTGGCGTTGAAATTGAAATGAAGAAATTGGTAATATTCAGAGAAATGTGATTGAAATTGTGAGATGTATACCGTTGAAAAAGAAAATATGTGATACTTTCTATCTCAAAATTGCTTGAGGAATGAAAATGAACTGACAATTTAAATTGAAAATAAAAAATTAAAAAAGAGAAAAAAAAAACAAAAAATAAATTGAAATTTTTCTTCGTGAATTACCATTACCTATGATTGTGTTATGAATATTTATTCAATTTTTTTTTTTTCCTATTCGATTATTATCTTTTGGATATTTTTCCATCTATGTTTAGTTGACGCTGTGTTTTTTGAATTTGGTGTCTTTGGCACTTTGTACAAATAATGTTGTGGATGAAACACGCAAAACGGCCGTTCGATCAGCATCAGCGGCAGTCGGTACATCTGCTCATCTCAATTCATTAACTTCGACTCAAGATAATGGCAATAAACAACAATCATCGCAACAAATACAAAATGGAAATGGTCAAACATCATATACAAGAGTTCAAACACCCGAATTTACATCGATAACACAACCACACAATGTTTATACACAACCAACAGCACCAACTGGAGGATATTTTATTTCAGTCAATCCACAAAATGTTCCATCAGCTGCTATTGGTGCAGGTAAATTGTATACTGATTCCCATTTAATTTTGTAAGCGCCGAGAAATTCATTATACGAAACATCTATTTTGTTTTTCTGTTCCTTTTTTTTTTAAATACTTTTTGATGAATGAATGTTTTTTCTCGCCATTTAGGACCGACACCAGTAATTATGCAGTATTTACCACATAATGCACAGCAAGGGCCAATTCAATATCTTCAACTAATACCTACCCGTCCGTTAATTGTTCCAATCAGTCCTTATATATCCGGTTTCAATAATCCATATGCACCATCTGTTGGTGGTCCAACTGCTCAAGCATCCTCAAATTCACCATATGCATTGCCCCATCATTCATATTCATCACCATCAAATGCATACAGTAACAATTACTCACCGTCTTTATCAAGCCCAATTGGAAGCTATTCAACAAATTATTTAACATACTTCCGTCCAAATAATGGAATGCAACTGGTCAACGGTCCGGTCGATTTGAGCTTAAATACCAACGAATACATTCCAATAACGAATGACAATGCATACAAAATGCGACGAGTATAAGAATTCACATTGAGAGACTTAGTTGCACGGCATTTACTTGTTAATAATTTTTTTTTTTTTTTTGTCATATTTTTAGACAATTTATAATGAGAAGAACCATTTTTGTTTGCATTAATTTAAGAATAAAGGAACTTGAAAATTGATCAACTTTTTTTTTATCGAAATTATTTCGTTAATTTTCCGAAAACTATCGACAAAAATTATTTCCAAATCAAAATATACAGAATTGTACACGTATTCAATTTTAACATTCGGTCGAATAACAGACAGTATCCCATTGTGTGATGGTTTATGCAAATCCATTAAAACCAATTATCATATATACGACAGTTATTATCAAAAGATGAAACTCGATATCGTTGAAGATGCCTTCAGGTTGAGATATATCCATAAAATTGAGTATTTCAAAAACTCAAAAGAAATGAATCAATGGAAAAGACTTTTTAAACACCGAAAATCCGAAGTCATATTAGTAAAGAAATTCATTGCCTCTTACGCCATCTCTACGAGTACAATGTGAATTTGAATGAATATCAACTAAAATTGTGAAAGTTCATGCAGTGGATTTTCATATCGTGAGCAATTATATCAACGATTGATTAATGTACTACTCTCGATCTTTAAAATTTATACACTGAATTGCACATACACCATTACGGAGTGCAAACGACAAATCGTAAATCAGTTTTGCCGTTTCCGTTGGTATAGTCAGTGTACATTGATTAATCGTATAGGTGGCGTCACTGTCTTGTAATCAAAGCTTTTCATATGTAAAAACATACAACGAATGCCATATTGAAAAATCTGCATATTTTTTCGAATTAAAACATTTGGGTGTATCGTCAGTTTCTTCTGTATAAATATTTGTATTTAACAAAAACAAAAGAAGCTATAATTTTGCTAATTTCAAAATGTTTGGTCAATACAAAGTATAAGAATGTCAAATGATTTTAATCAAAGAAAATTCAATTAATCATTAAAAAGAAGCAAAATAAATCGAATCCATGTCATCTTAATTATTGACAATGTTAAGCAAATATACAAATCATTCAAATTAATTTAGGGTGAAATTTGAATCAACAAGATCCATATTCTTCCATCCATTTTTGGAATTTTTCAACATCACTGGCTGATACGGATTTGCGTGTCCGAAGTACTGCATCATGAAAATCTTGTAATGTGACCGGCAAATCAACTTCCTCACGACGAATTTGCTTTATTTCAGATGGTGATCGTCCGGTTATTTTTCGTCGCATTGACATCATTGCCGCATCGCTATGACATTATTGTTTATTATAATTAGATTGACTATTTTTGATTAATTAATTTAGTTAATTAAAACTTTAATCAATTTACCGACAAACATTTGTAATATCTGATCCGGTGAAACCATTCAATTTATCAGATATTGTTTTAGTCTCCAAATTGCTCGATAAATTGACACCCTTTAAACAAAGTTCTAATAAGGCAGTTCGGGTTTCCTCTGCAAATGAAAAACAAGATTTTTATTATAAAAAATCGCACAGAAATAGTTTCTCAAAAGATAATAAATCGCTTTACCATCTGGAAGACCAATAAAAATTCGCTTTTCAAAGCGTCGGCGAAACGCTTCATCAATGTCCCATGGGTGATTTGTTGCCGCTAAAACCATTATTACTTTTTCATCATTTAACGATTCATTCAGGCCATCCATTTGAATTAAAAGCTCCGCTTTGAAACGTCGACTGGCCTCGTGTTCGGTATCTGTACCACGATTAGCACATAGACTATCAATTTCATCGATAAAGATTGTGCTGGGTGCATGGAAACGTGCCATTTCAAAGAGTAGACGAACCAATTTCTCACTTTCGCCACGATACTTTGATGTGAGTGTACTGGATGATACATTGAAAAATGTAGTGCCACACTCAGTCGCTACGGCTTTAGCCAACATCGTTTTTCCCGTTCCTGAAGGAAATTAATATATCAAACATACAAGCAAAAACTGAACAAAAAAAAAAAAAAAAATCGGAATTTAATATTCACAGTTACGAACCTGGCGGTCCAACCATTAATATTCCTTTCCATGGCCGTCGTATTCCTTTGAAAAATTCAGGCATTATGACTGGTAACACAACCGCTTCCTGTAAAATGGCTTTTGCTTCATTTAATCCAGCCACATCGTTCCATTGAATGCTTGGATTTCGTTGCAAAATATCCTTTTCCAAACTCTCCACCAAATGTGATTCATATCCAATTGGATTGAAAACTTTAATTTTTTCTCGACTTCTTAAACCTTTCGGCGAGCTATTTGTTGAATTTTCTTCAATTGATGTTGCTTCTGGATCATCATCATTTTCTTCCGATGAAGATTTCTTTGGTTTTTCCTTTAATTTCATTTTCCGTACACGCACTCTATCGATCGAACGACTTTTACGTAAATTTGTTGATATTTTACTACTGCGACCACGTTTATCTAATGTATATGCAATTGAACCAGATCCATTCGAACTATAGCTGTTGTGATTGTGATTGTGATTATTATTGATCGATGGTAGTGTTGGTTGAATTTCCGGATCACGACGACGTAACGATGAAATCCAACGATTATCAGCTGGATTATTTCCATTTGCCGTATGTGTTGCACTTTGTTGTGGATAACGTGGGGTTGGTGGCACTTCTGAAACAAAGAAAATTTTGCGTTAAATTACATATACAATGACGAAAAAAAAAAATGTATTCTCACAATATGTGGGGAAATGTTAATTAAAAACTGATAAAATCCAACAACACAAATAATGACTCAGTTTCACTTCGATATATTTCGTAAGTTTTACTTTCGTTTTCCTTTTGCGCCGCTCTAAAAAGGTTAGCATAATAAAGTGATGTGGTGGCATTTCTTGATCAAATACATTTGGCGACACCGATGGAAGGGGACTCACTTCATGAAGGAATCAAATACAAACAGGATAGTAATGATTGAATGTTAAAACGTGTTGAGTTTGATGTGGCACGCAAAATATTCAAAGCAAACCCCATTTGTGATGAGTAGAGTTCGAGTGAAAGTTGTGGCTAGAAACAACGTAATGTTAAACGTGAATCGAGCCTAAACAACGGTCTGCCACCTGATTACATTTAGGTGACATTTTTTTTTTCTTTGCACTGATTTCAATTGTTTCATTTTTACAATAATTGCTTGTAAAATATTCTATAAGTTAATTAACATACGGTGCGCGAAAATGCATTTTATGCAATGCATTCGATCGATGTTGTTGTGACATGTTTAGAGCATTGACCCAGCCTGGAGTAAATTATTCAAAACATTTGCAAAATGAAGGATTAAAACCTTCGTGATTTGATTTGCTGTAGAATTTATATGGATTTTCTGCATGACCAGAAAACACTATAAAGAATGAAAAAGGAAAAGAAAAGCAGCAAAGAAAAAAAAAAACAAGAACAACAACAACTCACGTGAAAGATTTTTTCGATTCAAGCAAAAACCATAATGTTTGTTTGCCATTTCGTTTTCTATGCTGTTCATTAATATTCATTGCATTTGGGCATATATTTTTATTGTATATGTAATGAAAATGAGAACATAAGAACAAAGAAACCATTGCGTGGAAAAATGATTTGTGGCGCAAATCGTTTCCGTTCTCATTTCTTTGTTGTTGCTACTGCTTGAAATTCTTAATAATATAATTGTTTTAAAGTTTTCTTTTTCTTGGTGATTCATTTCAATCATTTGGTGTTACACAGAAATTAAATTGTCCATAATTTTCATAAAAATGCATAATGGACTATTGAGTTCATGTTTGTTTCATTTTCATAATGTGTCTTAAAGCATTTCATTGGGATTGTGATAAGAATGAAGATTTTTTTGAAAAAAAAAAAAAAAAAAAAAAAAAAAATTAAGAATAAAAAACAAAAATTTGTGAATTTCATACCTTGCATGGGAACTTTAATCTTTTGCGATTGTGTTGATTGTCGAATGCCTCCATTCATGCCAAGAACCGATGCCACAGATGCATTGTTATTATTATTGATATTTGTTGTAGACGAAGAAAGATTTGCCGTTGATTTGGCCAATAATTTCGATGAATTCATTCCATTATTTGTTCGTGTTGGCCGATGTGTTGTTGTAATTTTCGTGAATGTATATGGTGGAAATTCATTTAATATCAATGAATCCATCATTCGGGCCATATGTTGAAAGCTAGTCGCATTTTGTACATTGCTGTGGATACCATTAAAAAAAAAGATAGAAAGAGATAAAGTTAGTTTTATTTGCATAAAAGTATAAAAAAAATCATTCGATTATTTTATTTTTTTTTTTTTTTTGTCTTTGAAATCATTTTATCAAGTGTTTCTTTGCCCCAAATTAATCGTTTCATTTATTTTTATAACAATTGAAATGCTGAATTTCAATCAACGCACCCCACTCATAAGCGGCGTACATTTTCATTTTAATCATGTCCTCATTACAGTGCGTGTTATTTATCGTGTTTATTGTAAATATAGTCAATAGACGCTACCACCTGCGTCAATTTATCGTGGATCATGGTGCAAAGACCGACATACTTTTTCGGCGTTGAATTGAGAAAAGGATCAACCGAACACAATAAAAAAAAACTAGTTATTTCGAAAGAAAAGAAAAAAAAAAACAAAAAATGCCAGCAAGGAATTTAGGTTAAATGCCACATGAAGAAAATCAACCAAGCGACGAAATAAAATGTAATTCGTCTTGCTGCTGGATTTAATCGTATAGCCATCAACACGATTTGTCCAAAATTCGCCTGTTATGCCAAAAGGGAACATTTTCTGATAAAACTCTATTATTATTGCCACATTCGATATGGAATGCGACTCACGCTATCGAATAACTCAGAAGGTGTCATAAATTCAAAGCTAAAAACACGCACAAATCAACTATTATGATTCGTTGATGTGCTTGACTTTACTTTTTGAATTTCAACAATAAATTATTTTGTTTCTTTTTTTTTTCATATTTCTCGACGAGACGTTCATATCAAGTTGTAAAAAAAAAAAAATTATGTTTAAATTGGGGATAATAAATCTGTTAAGAACTTTAGCATAATTTCATGTAATACAAATGGCGGACTCCATCAGGTGGAGTATCGAGAAAGAAAATGCAACAAAATCTATTCTTAAAAAGGCCGGCTGAAACGAATGGAAAATTTCATTTTTTCTTGTTCCGTATTCCGGCCAAGTAATTACTATAATTTCAACGGTCAACAAACTTCAACGCAATACAAATTATCGATGTACGCATATACAATAATGCATTCGTATATTGAATCGTTACACAAATAGAACAATATGAAAAATTCAATGCGTGCGATTTCTATTTGATTTAATATCATTTGTATTGGTGTGTTTAAGGAATAAGAGGTAAAAGAAAACGTCAATTTGTTGGAAATTGTTCGGACACTGCTATTCCATGTTTCGTTCAAATGTATAATCCGTTTGTAACAATAACAGAAAAATTTATCGATTTTTTCTTTTTATTTGGTTACTATTTTATTCATTATCCGAACAGGACATTGCACTCAGGACCGTGGCCGTGCGCTTAGCTTTGTCTTTTGTATCCATTTTACATACAATTTCCATTCATCGCACTTTGCTTTACATTTAAAATTCGATTTAACCATTCTGATAAGTGTATTAGACATAAACATGCTTGCAAATAGAATCGTGAGCGTCCATCGAGTTGAATGAACCCAAACAAAGGATTGAGTAGTTAAAATAGTTTAATAAAACCGATTGAATGAGTTGGAAAACTATTTTCAAATTGTTTCTGACAATGTTTTTTGAATGAAAATGTTTGAAGCAAAAATGGAATAAAAATGTTTAGCAATAACATTAATTATGAAATTTTTGGTCCTAAAAAAAATCACAAAGCATTGATTTAGATTAAATAGCAATTGAAATACATATATAATATAAGTATAATGAAATCCAGATCAACGCCAAAGCATCATAAACATTAATAGTCTGTTGTAAGGTAGCTCTGGAGATTAATTGCTAAACACAGTATCCATTCAACGGTATACCTGTTTAAATTCCATAACGAATGGTAGGGAGTATGTCGAAATGATTGAACCACTGGCACTGACACTTCATATTCAACTTGATAATTATTGTTTGTGCTGCTAGCCGAACTAATATTTGATGCATTTCCGATACCACCATCGGGAATACCAGTTGGGATTCGTGTTGTTTGCTGCAATGCTGGATTTGATGTTGAAAAACTACGCAACATTTTATATTGCGGCGCTGGAATTTCGGATATTAAGTCAAAATGTTCAATCATGTTTCATTGCACATCAAAACCAATGATTAATTTCCCAATTTTCAATTTTTTTTTTTTTTTTTTTCACAAAATCCAAAGTTAATTTCTCTAATTAAACTTTCGGTGTAAAAGCCAAACACTATACATCTAGTATGTGATATATTCGTTGATTTTAGTTGTTAATCGTACTGGTGAATTGAAAATGCACATACGAATCCTACGATGGTTGTGGTTAAACTAATCGAAAATGACCGATGGCGTAGGAATAAGCCATTTTTTTCCTTTTCACAATATCGTCGCCATGTAGCCAAAGGAAATGAAAGCGACAATCAAAAATGGTTAAAGCCGAAACGCGTTTTGTGGATGTGTGCGTGTATATTTGTAATTGTATATTGTACATGGATCAACTTAACATTGGCCATTGCGTCAAAACCAAATTTATACGAATTTCATTCATTTTCAATGTAAAATACATAAAACGTTTTTTTGTCGCAGTTTTTCGTCCATAGTATAAACTTAATACATTCCAGCTGTTTCTATTAGCCCGACGAACATGAATATGCATATACAGAAATTGTCAATTGTCGAATGGTGCAAATTATAAGTAATGATTTCCATTTTTATCCATTAATTGAATATGATTCACGTATACAATTAATTTTCTTACGACAAATAACTAACTTTTATTCAGTCGAATGGAAACAGCATTTTTTCGTCTGTTATTGTTGTTAATTTATCCACAATTCGTCTAGTTTAACTGATAATGATTAACAAAAATATTTCTACAATTTTAGGGCAAGAAAACATTATCAAAAATATGAACAAAGTACATTTTATAACCATGTTTACCTTTCAATGACGGGCAAAAATGAAGTGGTTGAATCTAATGTTCGTATTGTTTTATTGCCACGAACCACAATTTTTTCTCGTGTCACTCGACGAATTGTCTCATCTCCAGTAATAGTACTATTGATTCCGCTACGCAATTTTGAACCAAACATTTTTTATCGCAAAGAAAAACGTCACAATTTCTGAATTTTGTTATTCATTCACTTATTTATCGATTGTATTTGAAAAGAATTCGTTTTTTTTCATCAAAGGTTTATTACTTTTTTCACCAAATGTTTGCAATTGATGAATAACATTGTTTTTGAGCACAAAATTCCGATAAACTGTCAATATTCGCATCGATTCGTCTTATTTATAGGATGGTCAATATACATTATTAAATCATATGTGCACCATATTTGAAGGTCTACTCACATCTCTCTCACTCTCACTATCCCGTCTATTTACAATAGAACAGTTTGTATGTATGTGTTGTCATTGATGCTGTAACTGTATCATCGGAAGATTTCATTGTAAAAACATGCGCACATTTATATGCTCAAAACAACAACAATGTCAATTCAGGACGATGTGCAGTTCTGCAAATATTGAAAATGATGTGCAGTTCTGCGTATACCGGGTTACAAGTCAATTCAATTGAACTCTGTAAAAATTCAACCAACTCAAAATCAAATCACACTTTGGCCAAATGTTCAAAACTGTATTTTTGCTATTCGTCTGCTTTCATTCACTGCAAAATTCAAACTAACTGAAAACATGACCGGCACTTGCTGCATATTCTGCATAAAATAAAATTAGTTCATTTTTCTTTACTCTTCGTTACAAAAAAAAAAAAAAAAAAAAAAAAAAATGCTTTAAAACACATAAAATACAAAAGTGAATATAAAGTATAATTATGGACGTTTAAAATTCCGTAATAGTTTTTTTTATTCTTCTTTTATTCTTTCTTCACATATGTGAATAAATCAGCGCCAAAGCTGAAGCTACCCCAAGAATGGAAAATATTTATTGACCGGATTATTGTAACCAGACAGGCAAATGCAGCAGCGTTTTGTTGGCCATGCAAACAATAAATACACGATTTTATTTACACAACCAAGTCGATGGCGGACAGTTAAAATCTTATCAAATAATCACAATATTCAAAATTTGCTTGTCAATAAACAATTCGGTGCCATAAATTCGGATGAAAGTGCGTGTGAACTAAATCACAGCCCGATTTCTGAATAAACACAATTTTACTGTTACACATTTCATAGCAATCGGTTATTCATGTAAATATAGTAATCGACCTAATAATTGCAATTTATTCAACATTAACAAGAAAAAAACTAATTGCCTAATAGAGCGAAAAAAATAGTCAATTTTCAATAATGTTTTGGACAACCAATTTGACATATTTGACACAGAAATGAAGGCACTACAAAAACGGGCAAACACTTTGAGTGACAATATTTTATATTTTTTTTTTGTCATGTCTTGTTTAATTTATGACAAAACATTTTCTTCCGTCTGTGAAACGGTCTTGCATGGTTGATATTCTTCTGCAACATTATGCGATTTGGCTTTCAGTATGCAGAATATGTCTAAGAAATGTTTTACTATGTAGTTCAAAATGTGGATAATGTATGAAAAAATATAGTCTTAAAAAGTGTGATGACGGAATTAAAAACAAATTGCACTTACAACATGAAACAAACTTGGAATTTCAATGAGCTGAAATGGATTGCAACGTTTGCGAGTTCATTGTCACCTATTATGCAAATATTAGGCTGTGGCTATTTTGAAGCCTTTTCAGACGTTTCTTTTCCTTTTTTTTTTTTTTTTTTAAATCAATTGCTTTGTAAAACGATGCCATGGTGAAATGAAATCAAATGTAATTTTAACATGAAAACTATAGTTCTGAATATTTGCCAATTACTAACAGTACATCTGAACGTCAAGGGCATGTTTTTCATTGAGTGGACTTTTTTCAACAACAACACAAATTGTTCTTTTCATATGAAAATGTAAGGAGGTAACTGAGAGAGGTATATTAACATGGCCTTATTTCCTGAAGGAATCTCTTTTTATTCTTTTGGTTTCATCAATGATTTAACCTAAATTCAACAATTCAATTGGAAAATTTTTAGATTACTTCATCATTGATCAATTAAACGTTACATTTTCTTCGATGAATGAATATAATTTCTTCATGAATTATTTTAACCGCAAATATCTAAATTATTTATATGAAAACTTATTATATCCAATGTTCAAAATGTTCCAAAAACTTTCATTAGATGGCATTTTAAACAATACTGAATTGTTAACATTTACACATGAAATTTCCTTAACAAACATATTACAAAGTGTTTCATTTCATCATATTAAAGTCAGTTAATATTTTATTTTATGAGAGAAAAAACGATGGATGATATCGATAAAGACAATTTGAGCAATTATTGTGCTGATAATGTAAAAACGGACGAAGATCATAGATGATTTACTAACGTGCAATGAAAAATACTGCAAGAAATTCATGCGTTGCCATCCAGTAATGAAAAAGAAGAAAAATTTAAAATGGAATATGCATTGTATAAAAGAATTCTCGATAGAGTTCTTAAAAACGTGAAAGAAACAAGGAAGGTTTTGAATAATGGAACTTTTCTTGAAATATCGTATTGCATACCTAGGACCATCAACACAGATCAATAACAAACATAAAAGTAAAACCAATGTGGTATTCTTTGTATGTGTTTACAGTTGAAGAGCTTTGACGCCATCTATACGATTTATCAATGCTATACTGACTACACCAACGGAAACGGCAAAAAGATTTACGATTTGTACCATAGTACATTAATAAATCGTTGATGTACTTGCCCACGGCATGAAAGTCTACTGTGTGAACTTTCACAATTTTGATTGATATTTATTCAAATTCAGACTGTACTCGTACAGATGGCATTAGAAACGTGAATTTCTTTCCTAAAGTGAGTCGGAATAGGCGTATGAGCATATTCCCTGTATTTTGGGCGTATAAAAAGCGTCTTAGTATATTGAAAATTGTTCATGTGAAATTTGAAATAATTATCGCATAAATTCAATGAAAACATTAATTTTGATGTAACAAATTCGTACTCAAATATAACTCACTTTGCCTACACCAATATCACATTTTGCAATGAAATATCTACCAAATTCTTTGTTAAATTGCATTTTCAAAACATTTAACATTCCTGAAAAGTTTTCGTCTTCATGAAAACCAATCCAATTTTTCCTCTATGAATGAAATTTATTTGTTTTTGTTGTTTATTATTTCAATGCGGCAGAAGTAATTTTTTTTTTCGAACTTAAATTTAAGTGAACAATCTCTTTACAAAATAATATATCAAAACCAACAGATAGCGAATGGCGTCCATGCGTCCATGCGTCCATTATATTCGGTGAATAACATCAATTTAATATCAGTAACAAGAACAAAAAAATGTAAGAACAAAAAAAAAAAAAAAACATATGATCAAAATTAAGGACTCTAAATGTTTTGTCTGAAATCTTAGGATTTAGTGGCGTAAAATTAGAATGATGTATTGTTTAATCATGTGCCTGCAATTTAAGGCGATTGATAATGCGATAGTACTCCTCTTCGTGTGCCTAGAACAATGACAAATAAATGAATTAATACAAAATGAAGAAAGAACGATTGATAATCTCGCCAAACCCAATACCTCATATTCTTCTTTCAATTGAAATATGCGTTCCTCGGTTGTCGGAAGAGTAGCTGTCGTTGTGGATACATCAACGCCACGCTTTTCCATTTTCTTCAAGTCTTCCTTTTGCTTATGATGCGGTACATTTAACCGTTTCTTTACATCCAAACGATAAGCTTTATATTCGTCTTTATCATTCACATTGGTCGCTTTTAAACGAAGAATTTCGTACACAATGCGACATTGTTTTGGATTTATTTTGTATTTACTTTTTGCCGCATCGACCATTGTTTTATTGAAGCCTGCTTTTAGTTTATCCGGTGAAAATTCTGGCAAATTAATACACAGCATTGCGTCAACATAATTACGAACTCGACGAAAATCATCGGATGGATCTTCAACGGTGATATCAACAACAGTTGGATCATTCATGAATTTATTGTAAATGGTTTCAATGACTTTTGCGCCGATGCCAATGCCTTGAAATGGTGGCAATATCAAGCATTGACTAATTCGTGGACGAATATTTTGAGGATATGCATAGTAGGTGTAAACTGTTGAATAACCAACTGTAGCATATTGATTGTGGCCACTGCTTGATGTGTATTTCTCATAACTGAAATGACAAACATTTTTTTTTTTTTTTACCGAATTAAAATCTCAATTTTATACTAATTATTTTACAAGGGGATAAGCATTTCACTTACACAACGAAAAATTTCCATTGTTGATCATTTGTATCAATATAACTTGCGGCATCAACAAACCAAAGCAAAAATGTCTGCAAACGTGCATGAAATGTGAGAAAGCCTGGTGTTTGTGTATTGCATTCATAGATTTCGAATGTACGTTTGCTATTATTCTCCTGTTCAATGTCCCAGCTAAATATCTTTTCGCCAAATGGTGTAAATGATTCTTCTTTGTCGAGTTTTGTGAGAAATTCGTCAATGTTTGTATAATAGCAGCCAGTGGTCAATAACTTGGTTATGGCACCATTTACATCGTCACTTTTTAATCCATCATTTTGAATATCTTCAATACGTGACGTATACTTAATGCCCATATAAATGTTCAAAGGACCAGCTGTATAGAAGAGGCGAATTTTCAAGTCTTTATATCCAAAAATACATTCATTTTCACCGAAAATTTGATGCGCAAATTCTGGATGGAATGAAGTTGCGGTATCATCATCAATTTCACTGCGACTACGGACTAAACATAAGAAAGAAATGAAATGACAGTGAAAAAATCATTTTTAAGCTCGGCAAATATTATTGCATACGAAATCTATAGATTATGTATAAGTATGCTTACTCAGTTTGAATTCAATGCAATCGAGGGCATTGGCCAAGTATTGCTTCATCTCCAATTGGTTTACGAACGACATAACTACAAAAAAAAAAAGACCAATAACACATGATTATATTCAAACACAACAACAGTTTTCTGACTAAAAAACAAATAACGATACAAAAAGGCGCCAAAACAATGTCATTCATTGCTGCCTCTTAACGCTTGAAAATGTTTAAGTTTTTATTGAAAATTCCCGACAATTTTGGCAACCAATTTAATGGTTTTACTTTTATGAACAATCAATCGTTACTTACCTCTAGCAAATATTCCGTCCGGCTCAATTTAATCGGTTAATTTAATTGGTAACACGCGGAGCGTCATTAAAACGCAAAACAATTTCTTGTGATATATTGTAAGTGTCAAAATACAAAATCATCAAAACTAGCTTTCATTAGGTTATTCACCATTATGGGTGATTGTGCAAACATCAACGGATTCTATTTGTTATGATTGTAAATTCACCACGCTTGGGTTTCTGTGTATTGTGGTTATTTTTAGATGTCGATTTTCATCGTTGTTAAGTTGGCAATGATACCAATTGAAAATGTTTTGAATAAAACAAAAGTATTTGATGATCCTTGAATAAATATTAAATAAAAATGTGAAATCATTTTGGTTTTTTATTTCAAAGTAAAAACATAACAAATTATTTTTCACCAAAAATTTTAAATTTATTTTTCTCAATAATTATATTCACTTTAAAAGTGGATGGCGTATTTTTCAACAAATTTTTTTTCTTTTCATATTGTTGAAATAAACGCAATTTCATAAATCATTTTAATTTGTTTCAATAAATTCTTAAATCTTATCATAAATCGCATCGTTAAATGGCCAATCTTTAAACCGAAAGTGGGAAGTTTAAAGATTATTTAATCGTTTTTGATTATTGTAATCAACTTGTTGGTTGATAATTGTATAATAACTGATATGAAAAAAAAAAAAAAAAATAAAATAAAATGAACTTAAAATTCTAAATTTCATTTTGGATACTTCGAGTAGCTAATTGTCACATTTCAATTTCAAATTTTGTGCAAGGCCATAGAGACTGAAATAGACGACAAGTTGTTAAATGTCAAGTTTGGTTGTACGTGCCACAAAAGAAAAATATTCAAAACTGGTTTTTTTTTTATGACTTAACTTAATAAATAGTAGGGGATTTCGTCAAACTTTCAATCAATAACAAATGTATTTTTTTTGGTGAAGAATTTCCAGCAGTCTAAATGACCGATGATTCACGTCTTTGATGGATGGTGCTCATTTTATTTGAAATTAAATCGTTTGATTTCCAAATGATTTCTTCGTCTCTTTTCAATGGTGTCTCAGGTAGACTAAGCGCTTTTTTGGCTTGTCTTAGTCCCATCTTATCGGCAGCTTCGAAACAAGCGCGAGCTGCATCACGATTCTTTTTCAATCCGCCACGTCCATGAACATAAAATACGCCAAGATTGTACATGGCTTTTTTGTGTCCCATACTTGCCGCAACACGATAACATTCCATGGCATTTTTCATGCTTTTTTCAACACCAACACCCATCTCATAGCAAATACCCAAATTAAATGTTGCTTCCGGATGTCGATGTGTTGTTGCCAATTTCAGATGTGATACAGCTGCTTCCGGTTCATTGGCTCGAAGGTTTTGCATTCCCAATTTGAATTCAATACTTCCCAATGTTGCAATTAAATCATCAACAGCAACGCTGAATTCACCTTTCTGATTGTGGGATAGAAAGTTACATAAATTGTAATAAAACCGCTTTTTTATCATAAAAAAAAGTCATACGTTTCGTTACTCACGTTTGCTGTTGACTGTGCACAAGATGCAAATGTAGTTGTATTTGGATATTGATATTTCTGTTGTTTTTCGTTTATGCGTTCATTTGTGACAGGTACCAATGGCATTATCGTCTGGAATTTACGCAATCGTTCATACTTGTCCCATCGATCATTTGATGGCACATAGCTGCGCTGATAAATTGATTGTGGTTCAAGAGCATGTCGAATTGATCGTTCGGTGAGAAACAGTTCAATGTTATGCCATCGTTTTACATTTTGGCGACGACGTGAATAGAAGCACATCATCTGCCCAAAATACAAACTGGCCAAGATTCCAGCAGTCTGAAATATACAACAAAATAATAAAACAATCGAAATGAAATAATTATGCAAAAAAAGAAAAAAAAATTCAAATACCCATTGTAGAAAGTTGAATTCAAAGGAACCATGGAGCGGTTCTTGTTGTTGTTGTTGTTGTTTTTGCTTCTGATAACATTTTTGTATTATATACGGTGCATCAGTGTCAAATCGATTCTCTTTCAGATCGGAGTTTTGAAGGGAATTGTTTTTAAGACACTTCCAAATAGTATAAACTCGTCCATTCTGAGTAACTTCAAATCGTTCGAATGACCCTTTTTTGGCAATTTGTTTTTCTTGTATTTTGCTTGCACTGCACGTTGTAGAAAATGTACTGCGCAAATTCTTTATATGCGAACATGTCTGTTCGGCAGTATCTTTTATAGAATTAATACGATGGCCAACATATTTCCACATTATTCTGTGCAAACAACTATTTGAAAAAAAAAAATAACACAAAAGTAAATAGTTATAAAATTCGGATTGAGACCGAAATATTTGATTGAAAACAAAATGTTTTCGTATTTTGTGTAAAAAGAAAACACGTTCTGTCAAAGAATGTATGAATCGAATTGAAAATGTCGGTCAATTGACATTTCACACATAATCACATCAGTGGTGAATAGAGGAAGAGAGAGAGAGAGTGGAGAATTTTTTTTTCTTGGTGAAAGCCACACATATTGACAGATTTAATTTCCAACATAGCCGCACAACTGACAGTTCATCGTTTGCATTAATTTATGTTTTGGCATCAAACACTATTCGACTGCCTTTATTTAATTTCTACAATTGTCTTGTTTCAAATAGATAATATGCCTAAATAGATAAGGATATTAAGGATTTTCAATAAAAAAAAAACCAAGTAAATTCACAAAATTATGGGTTTTCATCATAATAATGATAATGATTCTGGTAAGTTATTTGAATTGGATTTATCATATCATCTGGCAAGTAATTGCGATTAGTTTATTTCATATTTTTGAAATATTTTTGTTTATATTTCAGGCAGTGGCTCAGATTCTGAATCACATGGCAGTCGAAGCAGAAGTGTAACTCCAAATAATTCCGGTGATGAAGTACCCGATGGCGGTAATAGAACACCGTAAGTAGTTATTCTGTGATTGTTTGAGGTTATGTATAAGTAAATTCAATAGTTTGATTTGTTCTTTCTTTTTATTATAAATTTCAATTAAAATTAGTTCAAGATCGCGTTCAAATTCCGCTGCATCGCGCACTAGCCGTTCTCGTTCGCCAACCCGTTCACACAGTGGTTCACGCAGTAGATCAGCATCAAAAAGTCAAACAGGATCACCGGATGGATCACGCAAATCACGAAGCCGTAGTCGAAGTGGACATAGTCCAACACCATCACAACAATCAAATCGATCTGGCAGTGGTTCTCGTCATTCGAATCGTTCACGAAGTGGTTCTCATCATTCGAATCGTTCACGAAGTGGTTCTCGTCATTCGAATCGTTCACAAAGTAGTTCACATCATTCAAATCGATCTCGAAGTGGTACACCTCAATCGAATCGCTCAAGAAGCGGCTCTGCAGCATCCGCTCGTTCGAGGAGTGCATCGCACAAATCGGGCAGTCGTAGTCGTAGTGCATCAGCTGAATCGCAAATTGGTGGCGAAAAACGAAAGCGACAAATTTTAAGTGATTCTGGAAGTGAAACTGAGAAAACTCTGCAGAAAAAGAAAAAATCCGCATTGATTGACTCGGATAGTGAACCGGAAGAACAGCCTGCAGCCGATCCCAATGAAGACATGGATGCAACTGAATTATTTGTAAGTTGAAAATGTATTTTTTTTTTTCGGAATTCAATTGAATGGAAAAATTCTTTTGTGGATTCATAGGGTGATGCCGATGATATTAGTACGGATGGCGAGGACGGTCATGAAAAAAAGAAAGGTGGTGATAGTTCAGACGACGATGTGCGACGTGGCAGTGATCATGAAGATAATCGTGGCAGAGATTCAGACAGACGAAGCTCAGTTAGTGATGATGAACGTCGAAGTGGTGATGAAGAAAATCAACCAGAAAAAGAACCAGAACCAGAACCAGAACCAATACCAGAACGTCGAATTGATGTTGAAATTCCACGAATTGTATCGGATTTAGGAAGAGATGTTCATTTTGTAAAATTGCCAAATTTCTTATCGGTTGAAACGCGTCCATTTGACCCACAAACCTATGAAGATGAAATCGACGAAGAAGAAACACTTGATGAAGAAGGTCGTCAAAGGTTAATAATTGATAAATTCTCAATTTGATTGATTTAATATTCATTTATTATTTTTCATATCATTGTTCCACTTTTTTTTATCATAAAACAGAATTAAATTGAAAGTGAGCAACACAATACGATGGCGTGATTATTTGGATGATCATGGCAATCAAATTCGAGAATCAAATGCTCGTATGGTGAAATGGTCAGATGGCAGTATGAGCTTACATTTGGGCAATGAAATATTCGATGTATATAAGCAACCATTGCAAGGTGATCATAATCATTTATTTATTCGACAAGGAACTGGTCTACAAGGTCAAGCTGTATTCCGTACAAAGCTCACATTCCGACCAAACTCCACCGAATCGTTTACACATAAAAAGATGACAATGTCATTGGCCGATCGATCACAAAAAACATCTGGTATTAAAATTCTTACACAAGTTGGTCATGATCCGGATGCAAATCGTTATGCTAAATTGAAAAAAGAAGAAGAACAATTGCGTCAGGCAATGAGACAAAAGACTACACAAAGCAAACAGAAGCGACGAGAAACAGCCGCCAACAATTATCGCGAAGAACATGATTCAGATGACGAAGGTGCCATTTCAATTGCGGCCATTAAGAATAAATTTTCTAGTGGCGGTAAAGGTGCAAGCGCATCAAAACAAGGTAAATATTTGAAAAAAAAAAAAAAAAAAATCAATTCGTGTCATTGAATAATGAATTAATTTCAATTAAAATTTTTAATTCCATAGGCTCTGGCATCTATTCATCTGACGAAGATGACTCTGATATTGATACACGACGTAAGAAAAAAGCTGATAAATCTAAAGCATTACGACAGTTGGATGATTCAGATGAAGAAAGTGATCAAACAAATCATGAAGCTGGTAGTGTTAATGAATCCAATTCAGGCAGTGGTTCTGGATCTGGATCGGGTTCAGATTAAAATTGCATATTGTTATTATTCATCAATTTGACAAATGATCAATAAAAATGGAATTTATGAAATAATACACAAACACGAGTTGATTTCTTAATAAATCGTTTTTATTTTCGTATTTACTATCAAAAGTATAAATTCAACGGTTTTTTGTTTTTGTATAAAATATATCTACATATGTGCCACTCTGAACAAATGTGAGTAGTGAACACGAATAGTAAGGATCTTTTCCGATAGAAAATGATAAATGTTTTTCTTCTTCATCTTCTTCTTCATGCATGCAATGAATCGATCAATTCCAAGCCGTCTTCTTCTTCTTCTTCTTCTTCTTCTTGTTAGTAATATTCTTTTTTATTTGAAACGGATGGGATTTGTACGTGTTTGTCCGAGAGTTGTATGGCTAATAAATTTCTCTATCGCGATTATATTTTAAGGCAACGCTACTGTATTTGCATTTTATTGTAATAATTTATTTAAATATTCCTCTAAATGTTTTTCACGTTTACGTGCATTCAATGTCCAACGAAAAATTTTGTCATTATCAAGTGTTAAAATGATTAAGTACAAAACGAGTCTAAATACGTCAGTATAAAAAATGAACTTGAATCTGAATTAAGCCTTTTTTTGGCAATTTTTCTTTTCTAAAATTAGATTATTTCACTATTTGGAAAACACTTGAAATCAGAAAAAACGCAAAGTATCGTGATAACTATCAAACATGTTTGGTTTATACGATAAAAAAAAAAGAAAAACAATAATTAAACTAAAAATAGATGGTGTAATCATCTAATGAGAAATTGTGATTAATGTAATATCATAAATGTTCATTAATTTTCTAGTTTGTATATCAATATAAACGAATTGATTTGTTTTTTTTTTTTTTTTTGTTTTTTTTTCGAAGATACAAAATGATAAAATTGTGTTATGCTCACTGCATTGCTTGATGCAGGAAAAAAATATAACAAAATTCAAAGTAAATATGATAAAACTAATTGAAATAATGAATTCATGTTATTGAATGTGAACGCATTCCATAGATCAGCAACAGCATTCAGCAAGCCTGTGAAAGAGATTGAATGTGTTAAAATTGTTGATCATTATTATTTTTATTGAACATTTGGTGACATTCAAAGTCGGAAATTATACCTGAATTCTAAGTGAGTTCATCTCATAGCCGCCTTTGCTTTGCATCTGACTTTGGATCGCATTCATGTGATTCGGAGTGAGTTCAGTGTCATTTGAACCTATGTGACCTGTAAAACAATCGATCGTTTTTTTTTTTTTTTTTTTTTTTTCATTAGTAAATTAGCAATACAATGAAATTATCTCATCGATACTAACCTGTATGTACAAAATTCGTAGGATGGCCAATCATTGATCGATCTATTCTCATGCGCTGATGACGTTGACGTCGTCGTGTTGGACTTTGTGGCTGATGAAAGCAGCACGAAAACCATTGTACCCAAATGTCACCAGTGCTTGCCATTTCTTTTGATTTCATCCAAGTGTTTACCGGATCAATAATGTAAATCAATTTCGAAAGTGAAAATCGTCTTATCTGGGAATGAAGAGAAAGAAAATGTAATTAGTATTTATGGTAAATTAATTGACATATCAATTGATTTTGTACAATTTTTTTTTCTAATTGAATTATTGAATAGAAATATAATTTTATGCGGTTATTGCATCTTTTCTAATCGTTTATTCTTCTCTCAATGCCAAAACAGTGAACAATATTTATAATTTCAATACGCAAAATGCAAAATATAGCTTAAGAATGCAATCATTTCAATTTTCTCTTTGAGATATGGTGATTGTAACACTCTGCTTGATTTATAATTTTTCAATAAATAACACAAAAGTGACCACCAAGCAACCGATAAAATCAATATAATGAGTTGATACATTCATTGATACGCTTTAATGGGCACATCATTAACTATATTTGCTCATCTTCTTCCGTCTTCCGATATGATGGTTTACGCATATGCTTATTGACGTTGATGTGCATTCACAGTTTGAAATTTCATTTGAAAAAAGAAAAATGTCAACTTGTGCACCAAGCGAAATGCGTTTATATTTATTAAATAACCAATATTCTCACGCACCTGTCATTTGTGACAAATTAATAAAAATTACATTGGCCTCACCGATGTCAGCAGATACCTTTCGCAAACTATTAAAATACGTCTTTCTCTTGCCATTTTTTTTTTCACGTTCAATCTCTTTTTCTTTCATTCATTCTTTCGGTCGATCTCCATTTGGATTGGAAAAAGAATTAATGTGCGCAAAATTACAAAGATAGACATCGTCAATCAAAACCAGAAGATAAAAACTGTTCACTCATCCATTGAAATTTATCATTTCATTGTTACAAACCGGAACTCTTTTATCAAAATAGAAATTCAATTTTGCAACTCCGCACTCATCAACTTTTTATTTTCTTTTCAATGTTGCTTCGATCAAATGGCACGTGCTGTTCAGTCGCAATGGAAAACAAAAAAGTTTTTTTTTTTTTTTTTTTTTTTATTTCTTCTAATCAACGACTTTGTTTCCGTCATCAAATCATTTAATTGGAAAATAAATCGTGTACATTTTTCTATATTTTACAATTTCGACCAATAAAACCGTCTGCATTTCACTTTCATGATTTATTAATAAAGATTAAATACTCTCATCAAAGGCACGAATTTCCGCAATGTAATCGTAGATATGAAAAAAAAAAAAATTACCAAAAGGCTAACTAACTGCAATTGCAAAATAAACGCTACAAAATCATTAACTCACAAATGAAAAAAGATATTTTCATTCAATATGCAGACGATATCGTCGATTGAATGTTTTTATTTTATTATCAATAACCAAAAACAACAAAAAAAAAAACACTATAATTAATATTTTTTCTCTTTCGGACTTGCTTTAAGTAAGGTTACTTATGAAATGGAATGAAATCCCATTTAAATCAATAATATTTGAAATTCATAAACAAGACGTTACGATCTGCTGCATAGCACAACAAAATCAATTAAGCGAACAAAAAAATTGGCTTTTAATAAGAAATGTTTTATTTAAAATATAAGGGAAACAAGCGAGAGTATAACTCGTCCTCAACACACCAAACATGATTACGGAATTTGCATAAGTAATTATGGATTTTAACACAGTGCTTATGTTATTTTTGTTTTTTCTCTTTCGGCTTACTTTTTTTTTCGTGTGCGGCTTTTCACTGATATTTATCGCCGCAGATTATATATACTAATACAGTATTACCGCATTTTGAAATACCATCAAAAAAAAAAAAAATATTAGATTTAGGCATAAAACTTCATCACCATTATTATGGAATTTTTAAATTTTACGCGATAAAAATTAGTTCAAAGTAAATGTTGCTTATCATTTTCTAGACTTGATGTGTCTGCAAGATTTTCTAGATTTGACTTATTTGAGAAACCAAAACGTTGAATTATAATTAAAAGATTCGTGCAATTGGTATTTTTCCATCCACTGGAATCATCACGTCTAAAATAATAAATATTTGTGTCTCGGATTTTTGTCTTTATTCCATGCTGTGAAAAACATGAAAAGAGTTAATTGTAAATAATGAAAAAATAACCAGCTGTGTCATTAATTTGTTCTATTTATTTTTGAGATATTCTGGATAATGTTATCAATTGATTTGATCAAAATAATATTGCATCTATTGCGTTTTTAATTTAAAAAAACATTTGCCCTTCAAATTTACACACGCAAATATACTTTCAACGATGTTTTTCCAGTAATGTCAATTTCTTTACATAATTGTTTTAATGAATGAAATTGTTTCAACATCAACAATATTAGAACAAGTTTTATTGTGTATTCAATAAGTTCAATGGCAATGTGCCAGAGGACAGTGAACTGATGTCAGCTAATGAAAAGAAAATCTGCACATAAATACACAAATTAAATCAACGATTTAAAGTTTAATGCAGTGACCTTATCATTTGAAATGTTGTTTTTGGAAAATTGCGTTTACTTCATTGAACAAAACAATTGATTAATTTAACATTAATATTGTGTATCACACAATTGATGAAAACAAGAAGAAGAAAAAAAAGAAACGGTATAAATTGAGCAATTGTTATTTCATTTTGAAGCTGCACAATTTAACGCTTTTTTTTCGTTATTTTGTTTACAATAATAATAATCACAGTGAAATGAACGGATAAAATAATCTATTCCATCAAAGTGCTTTTTCTAAACAACAACAACACAAATTGTTGTGAGTTTGAACAATGGTATGGAGCGACAATGAGCAATAGAAATCACAAAAGCAAATGATTAAACTGCATACACATCGTATGCATACGAATGCATTGTTTACTTTCTATCATTTCGATGGAACGTTTAGTCCCCCATATGTAATTTTCAATTCTTTATTGTAACGAATCATTTTCACTGTTAATTTATATTTGTTTAACAACTTTGGCTTGGTGTAATAAATAATGCATGGATTGCTTTTTAGAAAAAAAAAACAAGGCAATAATACCACATCGCATATGCATAGTTAAACCGATTTGGATATAAATCATTTAATAGTCTAATAATATGACAGCATCAATTGGTGTAGCTTGCACTCTTTGTGTGTTTGAGCATTCTTGGCAAAATGCAACAACATTGATCATTGAAAGAGTTTCTCTTTTTTTTTTCTTCTCACTTTGTTCTCTTGTTCCGATTTTTCCATTGACGATCGTGGTTTATAATTTTAGGTGTTTATCAATTGCTCAATGCCGAAAAATACAATCAAATAAACAAATAATATGCAAATCAATGTTCGATCGTGTTTATAGATTTTGATGTTTACACACCCTATGTCTAAGTTCTGAATTCAACAATGAAAAACCAACTTAGCATTTGAGTAGCATCGAAAATATTGGTGCGAAAATGCCTCAGGTAAAGCTCAAATACAATAATCAACATCATCAAACTAGTCCTTTCGATTTTGCGAACTAAATTCGACGCTTTTTTTGGCTCGATTTTCAAATTCATTTTAGTTAATTCAGTCACACGAGTGCACATTGCAATTTAAATCATTCGATGGTGAGATCAAGACTACGACATGTTTCCTTTTACATTTCATTAGCGGTGGTTCTTTTTTTTGTTTTAAACTCTCATGTCGATTCTATGACCATAAAAGTAATGCTATGATTGTCAGAGATCTGATTGCTACATATTGATTCTATTCTGTGAACGCATAACACAATGTCGAAGTGTGTTTTTTTTTTGTGTGTCACGAAGAAAAAAAAAAATCACCAATTTTGAAATGTTACTTCGATGTTCAATATGTACGAATGGCCATATTGGTTTTTTCAACCATGGATTTAGCGGAATCAAATGTGAAGTACAAAGTGTAATTTAGCCAAAAGGTCGCTTCGACCAAGAAAAAAATAAACGAACCATTAATAAACAAAAAAAACCAAACAAAGAGTGTGTATGCCATTTTGCAAGTGAAATCTCGCATGCGATCGTTACTTTTTGTGTAATTTAAATTTCAAGAACGTTTCAAGATTGATTCAGATTTATATTTTTTTTTTCAGCGCTCGAAGCTTAGTTTAAAATTTATTGTACTGGTTTGTTTTGAAACATACGAAATGCTTTCCAGTTCATTCATCAGCCAAAACACAATTTGGAGCAATTTAATGTATTGCGTTTCAAGCGTTTGGTATTGAAACAGCAACAACAAGAGAGAGAAAAAAATGGATTCCGGACAGTGACAAATGATTTATGAAATTTTAAATCTTTCAACTTTTCACATAAATGAACAAAGAATCATTAGATTCTGAACGATTTCAATTGGCTGCCAAAAAAAAAAAACGCAATTACATACTGACAAATAAATTTTAAATCGCCGAATCACACAAAAATAACACCGATTAAGCAATGATGTTTCTTTTTCGTTTTTTTTTTTTAAATCTCCCATTAAATTCAGATACTTAAGATTGCAAGATTGAGTTCAAACTTTGAGGAAGTTGTTTCAATTTTACGGTATGACAACCGAAAATTTATCATCCAAATTCAATTATAGGTATTTACTGCTTGCTGAAGCAATTTCATGTCATTTTACAGAATTACGCAAATATTAATACGTATTATAAATATCGAAACAGCAGACACGAAACAAGTTCGAGTCATGCAACGGAAATACTGACAGCAGACAGAAATGAAACACACACTCACACGCATAACAAATATCCAATGGGAAAAGAAACGAAAAAAAAAAATGTGTTTAATTCAACAAATCAGATTTATATGGCTAAGTGAGATCGGGTTTGGAGCGAGAGCGGTTATATGCTCCATTTTTCATTTGTTGAATGCAATCAAATACAAATACATAGACTAAATTGTTACAACAGATCTAATTTAATATTGAACGAAATTGTGATTTATTCAAATTAATTTCAAAGCAGCCTGAAGACATTTCCATAATATTTATTGCTTTTGATTGTTTAATATTGTTACATGTCTTTTGTCTTTTGTCTTTGTGTATATCAATTAATTGGTTTTTTTTATCGAATGTCATGTGAAAATGAATTTCTCATGTGTATTCATTTGACGAACGATTAACGATGACTACCGAGTTACTACCGATTTTTTTTTTGGCAACGCATTAAAGAAAACTGAGATCAAAAAGTATGCCAATTTGATACGGTTGAAAGTAAAAGTGAAGTCAAAGTTCGTCAAATGACTCTTATCGTTATGGAAAAATTATATTTTCTTTTGCTTAAGTTCATCATGCGACATGCAATGAAACTTACTAAAGAAAAAAAAAACCAATTACATATATTATGATATTTGCAGCAACAATATCATCATCAAATATAACCGCATTGTTTTCTAGCTAAATTAAAACGATGCCGGTGGACCGTGAATGATGAAAATCTATTAGGCACTTAGATCACACTATATTTGGTGTGGGTACACATTGTTTACAATTAATTCAATAAGACATTCGACACAGTGAGTCTCTAAGGCAAAGAAAGAGATAGAGAGAGAGAGAGAGAGAGAGAGAGAGAGAGAGAGAGAGAGAAAGAGAAAGAGAAAGAGCAAGAGCAAAATTGCATATATATTCACAATGTAAGTGATTCTTCTCTGGGCAATCAACCGAGCTTTACGTAAGATCATTCACTTCATTAACGTATTCAATTCAGTTAGACGATGTAGAAAATACTCATGAAACGAACGGAAAGGTGACAATAAAAACTCATTAAACGTGCTTGTAAATCTGCAAACTAATGCTGCTATTAACTATATTTCTGAATTATCTCTTTTCTTTCGTTATTGTTCATTTGCATCTTAATTTAATACTGTTCCATTGAAATCAATCCCATTGGATCTTTTGTGTTATCGTAACAAATCAATTAAGAGAAAAAAAAATCAGCTTTATTTGAACATTTGACACAATCATAAAGAAATTCTATGGGTTTTTTTTTTTGGCAAGGTGTGAACAAATCTAACCTACATTTTGATTCTTTCAATTTATTGTTTCGAGACCAATATCACTTAATTCACGAATTCATGAATAAATTGCGATGGAATTTATCGTAAAGTGGAAATCTGTTTGATAGAAAGCAGAACGATGCGTGAATGATGGAATGCCAAAAGAATTTGTTTTTATTTTCGATTTTTTTTCTTTTCAACCCGACATCTCATCCATATTCATAGATAAATAATAAGCCTGAGCCAATAGTAATTACATTAGACCCACTTTACATTGTGTCTATTGCCCTCATGGATCGTGTCGTTTTACGTGAACCGGAGGCAAGTATTTTTTTTTTTTTTTCGGATTAACACTGTAATTTATTGTCTTAAGTATGGTGCATGTGATAATTATTTTGTTCGCTCAATGAAATCGACATAAAACAGACCATAGAGCCATATAATTAGTGACTTGTAAATTCCAAAATTTGTTCACATTAATGCCGTTAGTCGTTCAATCAAGATTTTCATCTGAAAAATGAAATAACAAAGATTTCTTTTCTTTTTTCGGGGGAGCAGTTTTTGTATTGCAATTTTGTTAATTTGTCGATGATATAGATCTAACGATTATTCTAAATTGTATACGCTGCTCCCTTTGAAAAGAAAAGATAGATGCTGCTAGTGGGCTTGGAACGCTAAGCCCAACTTCAATTCACTGATGCATGTTACGATACAACACCCGTATAAGTCGAACTTTGCATCCAAGGCTTGGCTGGATGGCTTCGTAAACCTATAATTTTTGTAATCCAATAGCAACTGAAATGCAGTCACAGTGAAGAAAACTGATGTAATTTTTACATTGATTGCTTCCTTCTCTGTTTCGTTCCGCTTTAATTAGCTAGACTGGTTAGTTTAGTAAATTGTCGCCATTGCGGCCACAAATGTTGACCCATTTCATTTGAACCATTTCTAGCAATCACTTGCGCATAATAATTTTATTAAATTGCATCCTTCCTGCAAAATTATCTCGGTTATTTCTTTTTTTTTTTTTTTTTTTTGTTTAACTCATTGCAACATATCATTTCGATTCAATTCAACACTTAATTAAGACATGTGAATTGTTCTTTGTTGCTTCCTTCTTTTCGTTTGCAAAACTCAATGACTCGTGTGTGTGTGTGTGTGTGTGTTTGAATTGGTTTTTATGCGTGAATAAAAACATTTTAATTGATATAAATTGAATGTGTTTTGTTAATGTATATATTTCTCGTTAGCAAAATTTAAAATGCACTCTACATCTGTGTCGATAAAATTCAAAACCCGGCTGACTGACCCATTTCTTGGGATGTTGTTTTCATCGATGTAATTAGCACTTATCACATAAAATTCTATTGGATTTGGTTGACATGATGACGACGGATGAAGCACATGCAGTATTTGAAACAAGTGTAGTGTTTGCAATACGCTACATTAACGAAAAATGTGTCAGCTATCATCAACAACAGTCAATCATTCCAATATGATATAGCATGTCCGAATGATGCACATAAAAAACTGTGAAACTAAATGTGCAACGAACATGAAATTGATCGAAGGCAGAATATACACCAAAGTCGGTCATTATGGCCAAAGTGAATGTTATTTATGCGCTCGCGGGATCGTATTGCTTAGCATTTAGTTGAAAAAGTAAAAAAAAAAACACAAAAAATAATAACGGTTTAATTCAGCTGTGTATTGCGAGTATAAACAAATTACATACGCACGTGCAAAATCGATTGCATGAATTATTATCAATTTCCCCATTACTGTCGATAGATTTACGAACGATATTTGCTCAAACAAAAACTCTATCGAATTTAGAACAAATTTCCCATTTTTAATCGATGCGAGATCGCATTCAACGGCAATCATAAAAATAGAATTATTGTTTAGTTTCTTTTTTTTTTTTCTTCATTTGAGTTTGATTGGAATTTTACTGCTAAAAAAAACCTTATACTAAATGCATTCTTATGAGTGCCCACTTCGAAATGCTTTCCTTCTTATTGAAGCGCAAACTCAAACATTGGCAACCAGCTGCTCGCAACCAACGCTGCTCATTTTCATGCATTTGAAGCTCGATTTGAAGCATTGATTTGCTACTGAATCAAAATAAATTGTGCATACACACAGATATAGGTCACTTGTTCATACAATCACTCACAATGAAAACCATCGACCGATCTTTGGTTTGTTCATTTTTTCCCCTCATTATTCTTCATTCTTATTGACTTAACAATTCTCTTCTTGTAGCTCCATATATGGAGCGGTCGTTTGTAAGTCGGTGTTTTAAGCATCGTGATCATTGTTGATCTCATTAAAATGGCCTTTCTCTTCTGCACGTCTCTGCTATCGGAATATATATATATAAATTCCATTTGTGACTATTGTTTTGCCTCTACTATCAGCAAACATCAGACGTAGACAAATGAAAGAAATATTAATATATTTTTTTTTCCCTTTTCCTTTTTGTTGTTATTTTCGCATTGAAATCTCTCCTAATTTGGCATTTTCCAGAATTCTCGTCAATTTAGATCAAAGAATTCCGTTGAATTGTTTACGATTCTAGTTTCCATTGAATTGGCACAAAAATGAAAAAGAGATCACAAATTAAGAAAACCGCAGATAGAGCGTAAAATTGTCTATAAAAGGAACGTTTAGGAAACTAAAATATCCACAGTCAAAGAATTGAGCACAACAACTAATTCCATGAAAGCCATAAAATTCGATTTTTTTTTTCACTCTTATTCAGTGGCGAATTCGAGAAAAAGTGAAATAAAAAGAGAGAGAGAGAGAGAGAGAGAGAGAGAGAGAGAGAGAGAGGGGGGGGAGGAAATAATTAAACGTCTTTTAATTATTATGGTATAAAATCTGAAATTCAAATTGAAAGCATACTTTGAAATTGAACGAATATGAAAAACAAGATTATTTAATCAGTTGTTAAAATTGCGTGATGAATCAATTGCTATTTACTACAAACACCATATTATTTTGTGTTGACTGTATTTTCAGCTGATGCAGTAAATAATAAAGCGAATAATTTCTAGATTCACATTGAAAATTCTGTATTCAGCCCGTCGTCATCACACATTTTATCTGATGATGTTTTTGAGTAATGTTTTCAAAACTAGGCTGGCTGCGTTCACACAAATTATTACATTGTTTGTGCAATTTTAGGGCGAAGAAATTGTATAAATGATACTAGATCAAAACAATTGCTTCTTGATTCTCTGCTATGACTCGATGATTATGGCGTTAATTTATTTATGTATACAAACAAGAATTACCTATGCAATGCACATGATATAACTGTATTGTTTATGCCAGATGAGTTTATTTATTTATTTCTATTTTGTATGCATGTTATGAGTGCTTGACGACTTAAAGCAGATTGATGCGATTGTGTAATGCAACATCAACGTTGCCGCATTGTTTTGCAGTTTTCCATTCGCAAAGTGATTTTATACAAGACATTAGCAATTTGATTTGTTTATGATTATTTTATCTTCTCTTTAATTTGTTGATTAGATTTCATTTGACATGTTTTCTCTTAATCCACATGATCCACACCTCGTGTGATGCATTTAATAGGATTTTATAAGAATCGTAATCCGTTGTCACTTGTCATTGTTCGTGTATTTAACGTGCGAAATTGGCACAGTTTTTGTTTTGTTTCGTTGTTGGCAGTTTTTAGCGCGTACAAAAACAAACTCGTTTATTACATGAATGCGAACGACAAACTCTTGATGATACATGAGGTCATGGTGATATCACTAATATCGAATGCAACAAGAATAAAAACGATTTTATATCAACATTACATTCGAATAGAAAATTAGTCGAAGAAAGCTAGAGGTTATTTCAACTATTCTTGAAATTACAGTAAGATTATTACAAAATCAACGGCATCTTCGTTACAATTTGAAGAAGACATGCGTCTATGCGGCTCAGTCGTATCATAAAATGAATAGAGAAAGAAAAAAAAAATAAATATTGCTTATGTTTGCATGTGTTGGCCGCTACTAATTTATGTTCACATGTAGAAGAATTTCTTGATCGATCCAAATTCTTTCATTTTATTTTTTTTATCATTCGCGCCTATAATCATTTTGTATAGTATCATGAAGAAAAAAATGATTACAAAATATCAGAGACGAGTCAACATTTTCAATAAAAACGATAAAAGTGCTGACAAGAAAAAATATTTTTCGTTTCTTGTTGCAATTCGAAATGATATTAAGTTATTTGTTTCTTTTTCGAATCATTTGTTTTGAATTTAACTTCTATTTTTTTTTTATTATCTTTGACACCAATGATATATTTCCAGTATAAAAATATATTTTACTTCGAAAATATAGACATTTTTGCCCTGAGTGTGCCAATAAAGCAAATAAATTTTCAAATGAATGTTGTTGAAATTTATATGTTGCTCATGTTTCGGTCCCTTTGCGGTCGATTGAGTAAATCTTTTGTCGAGACACGGTTGAGCATCGATAATTCGACGTTTTTTGCTGAACTAATTTACCGCGAAACTCTCTGATTCATAGATATAATGTGTGGAAGCACGAATCCAATATATTCTGCATGTTTTATCATCTCTGTAGATTATCATCGATGCTGACGACCCACTAAGACGTGCATATAAACCGGTTAATTATTATGTTTACATATTTGCATCGAATATGTGTGTTTGTGCGAGTACTTGGGTCGCGAATAGTAGTCTTTGTTAATAAGCATGCAAGGATTATACATAATTGTGCCTTTCCTCCTTTCAATTCAGTGATTATGGCAACATTTTCAACGGTCACATGTTAATTGATCATAAATCAATATAATTTTACATAATATACGTAATACAACTTCAAAAAGAAAAAAAAAAAAAAGAAAAACAAAATGCGGAACAAAACGGTAATTAAAGTATTGATTCTTAGCCGGAGAGACGCGCCATTTATGAATGTTCGTTAAAATTGATTTTACTTTGTTTTTGCTGATTGCACATATTTTTGGCGCTTCTGTTTTCCCCTCCACATATAATCGCATATGATGACTAGGCTTTTCGTTGTGGTTTTGTGGTTCCATTTTAATCATACTAAGTGCCTATTACTCATAATCATGAGAAGCGGCACAGTTATCGCTTTGCCATCTAGACATTCGAATCCCTCTTATTATTCTACATAAAATTCCCCTATGCGTATGTGATTTCTCATGTATGAAGCGTCATTATTGAAGTTGTGTACGTATTATTTTCTCTTTTGAGCGATGATGAAGTCATGCTCTTCATATGGTTTTCGTATTTTGTTATGACTTTATGCACACAAATTATATTGTTTTGTTTATGTCAGACGAATTTTTTTTTTTATTTATCGCTTTTGAAAATCAGACGAATGAAATGAATAAATGCAAAGTGATAAGGGGAGATAGTAGTAAATTCTGAAACAAAAACAAAAAAAAAATCAATAAATCCAATATCATTTGGCTGAATTGTGTTTATTGGTATTACATATCATATTTGTATAACAAAACTGGACTTTTATCGAAATGTAATAATTGTTTGAAAAAAGCATTATTCCATTGATCAAAAAATCACTTTCTATTCCACATTAAATGTGATAACAAAAAACCATCCAATGAGCGGAAAGATTAGATGGATCCAATACAATTATTTATGATTAAACAATAATAGATATGCAAGAAAAATGGAAATACATTTTTTCTTGTGATTCTTTGATGTATATGCTTTGATCTGTGCGATGAATTATTTCTTCCGAATATGATATAAATAAATAAATATGATTGGTTGTTTAGTCAAGACAAGTGAATAAAGAAGTAAAAAAACCTATACATTTCTTTCCGTTAACGTTGAGAGTGCTGAGCCGGAGTGAATAAAAAGTGAAATAATTTCAGTATTCTAATGCGATTGTGAGTGAAACAAATTAAATATGCATGTAGAAAACAAAACATCATTCATTGCCGAGATAGTTTAGATATTCTCGTTACTACTGCGTATATCATTCGCATTCGTATGCCATCGGGCACGAAGACACACAAAAAATTATGGAGAGAAAAAAAAAATGGATGGGAAAATCAAATAGAAATATTTCATTCAATTATAAGTTTGCTACAAAGCAATGGCTCAGTCAATTCGCATGATGAGACCATTAGGTTGAAAAGAAAAGAAGAAAATATTTCCTTTCATAAAATAGAAGAAAACAGTGTGCAGTTTACACATAACAAACGTAGTTTATTTGTGTTCAAGCGAGGCCGTTTAGTCTAATTTTCTAGCATTTTTTTTTTTTTGCAGCTCTTTTCTCTTCTTTCCATTTATTTTAATTTCCCCTTTTCGCGCATTGTCTTCATAATTTATTTCTATATTTATTTTTTTTTTTTCGTTCTATTTGTCTTACTTTGTTAGAAGCAAAACAATAAAAATATAAAAATGATAGCAATTTCGTTTTGTTCGGTGTTTCTACACTTTGGTTAGAGTGGCTTGCACGCAATCGCACGAATCATCTAAAAAAATTTTTTTTCGGGCAAATTTATCTACATCTTTTTATATTGAAAATAGCTTTTTGAGTGACATTTATTTGCAAATTAAACGCAATTTTCTCCGGTCGCGAAATTTATTTCGTTTTTTTTTTGTTTCTTTTTGCAAATGTAAAATGTTAAAATTGAGAAATTGATTCGGTTTTAGATTGTTTTCAATAGAGATGTGATTACCTCAGAATGGAACAAACATAAAAAAAAATGATCAATCAATTTTACGATATCAAACACAATAGGAATTGAATCATTTCCTTCTTTTTTTCTCGCAAACATTTCGTCACCAAAATTGACCAGTCTGTGAAATGTGGTTTGAAAACAAAAGAAGAAAAGAAAAATCATGAAAAGAATTAATTTTCGTATCATTATTTTGATCACGAAAATGGCCAAAACGAAAGAAAGCGATTTTCAACTCATTCCCATTTGAATAATTAAATCATTTGTGAATTTCCAAGCTTTAACTATATCCACTCCTCCGCTTGTCAATCTCTTTCTCTCCCTTGTTCTTCTCAGTCTCTTTCTCTTCTTCAATTTATATTTGCGTATTCATTCACTCTTGCACTTTCGCTGTCTCGACATTGAATCACCCTGCAGGCACATTTTACATATTCTCGTATGAAGATCAAAGACACGGCAAAGGCATTTTAATAAATGCATGGCCTGTTGTTGAGAATTTTAATTGGATTCCACGCAAGCAATATCACATAGTTGATCATTGTAAAACTATCATTGTAGCAGATAGTTCACTGAACAAACTATAGATGCACTGTATTACGTTCCATTTGAATTTATAATTCAAGCGAGTTCAATAGTCCCGTGTGTTACACTGCTCGATTCTCTTGAATCTCTCATTATACATCTATTGCATGTCATACATATTTTTTTTTCTCTGTTTTTCTTTTCTCTCTCGTTGGTATTGTGTTATTTATCTTTACTTTTGGCATTTTATCATTGTGCATTGAGTTGGACGACGAATGTTTATCAACTTGCTAAATGGTAACAAAAAAAAAAAAAACAACATTTGAAGAGATTGAAATAAAAAGTGTGGCATGCAAATTCGCAACCAAATTGATTACATCGACTTTACAGTAAAACGAATGAGAAAACTATTCCCAGTTTCAGAAGCAATCAATGAATTTTTTGCCATTGTGAATTCAATATTTTTTTTCTTTCATCCACTTACGCAAACAATCAATAACGTGTGTGTGCGTATTTTTTCTCGTTTACTATTATTTTGCATATTTATTTTTGTTTTTTACACATTACTTATGGTCGTTGTCTCTTCAGAAGATAATAATTAACGCCACTTTTTCTTCAATTACTTTCGCCAAATTGGGAGAACCACTTGCCAAAATTAAATTGCCATTTCATGTCAATTATTTTATAAATATATATTGACTGTGATCGACGATTCATGACAATAAAGTATTCAACACCAATCAATTTCATTCATTCAATCAAGTTAATGCATGTTTGGAAAATCCTTTATATGCTCGTAATGTGATTGATCGTTTAAGGTTCAACGTTTTTTTTTTTTCTGTTTTTTCTTAATTTTTTTTCTCTTGAGATTTTACATCTTGCTGTTTGGTTGAAACATAAACTAATTGAATAATGATTTCGGAAGTGGCAGCTGTTTTCAGATGGATTTCTCATAAACGTTTACGATGTGAACCAAATTTGGCGAAAAAATAACCGTCATATTGCGAATAAAAATCGCCACTGATGGAAATTAAGTTCAAAATTGGAAGATATCAATTAAGAAATGCATAATAAATGAAAGGCTCAAGCGACGAAAATTAACAACCAAATGCATTTTTAAATCGTCAATCCAAACACGATTTTCCGATAAACTCGAAAAAATAAATCTTCAAACATGTGATTAGAAACATGGGAACATACTGATGAAAGCATTTGGCTGTTGGCACGAATAACTCATGGAACAATTTGTATATACATAACGGAAACATATCTTCCAAATAAACAAATTAATTTGATTTCAAAACGATCACACAATACTAACAGAGAAAGTTCAATCCGTGATTTCGATGGAAATAGTACAAAACATTTTAGATAATGAAATGACGCGTGTAATGAAGATGCAAACAAATGTGAATTTCGTGTGCATGAACAGTTTAATCGGTGATGAACTTTTTTCCATTGATTCATGTGTTGTTGTCATTGCATGTGTTCCACCTCACAAAGTAAACAATTTTTTTTTTTTTATTTCATTTGGCTGTGTAAACAATTCAGATTGATTACGTCGAATTCATGAATTCGGTTTCAATGTTAAACGACTCGAGGGCCACAGATGATCTTTCAATGATATCAATTACAATAGTCTTGAATTCTGCCAAATGCGACAAATTAAACAGATTGTCAAACAAAATGAATCTAGATTGAATGTTTGAAAATGCTTTTACATTAGACATGGTTAGAGGTTAACAGAGAGAAAATATCGACGATTTTTTTCTTCTTGAGAGAGTTTTTTTTTATTTATCGTCTTAAAAAAAACATGATCACATTACATACTGGAGATTTGTCATTTGCGAATGGAAAAACTAAAAATAAAATTCATCATCATCATCGCCGAACACACATTAGAAATCACAATGAAATGATCTATTTTTAACAGTGAAACATCACACGCTACGCGCTTGTATGTGATTATATTACCAAATGTGTTTACTCAGATTAAACTAGAATTAGCAGCATTGGAAATTTTAGTTTGAAGAGAAAGAGAGAGAGAGAGAGAGAGAGAGAGAGAGAGAGAGAGAGAGAGAGAAAGAGTAATAACCAAATTTTTATTACATAGACGTTTACATTTTACAACTGTAAAGCGATTCTTAATGCTGTAATAATAATGTGAACATTTCACTTCACACATCAAGCAAAATCTATTTGCTAATGCAAAAAATAACTAGGATGTATCACTTCTTCAAAGCAGTTCACACATTTCGTCTGGTGCCCTGACTCAAGCATTTCTTGTGCTTCTCAATTCTTTCATAATTTGCAAATTATTTTCTCTATTCCGTAATGCATCGTAATCGATTTTGTTCACACCTTTTTATTGCTTATTGATTGTTACGAAATTGAACGTGAAAATTTCGAAGGAAAATGCACATTCATTTTTGTACCGTGTGTACCTTTTACTTTATTGTGTTCGTATTTATTTTCATACTCATTGCATGCTAGTGAAAATGAACAAAAAAAAAAAAATAAGTTGGCTTCATCACCTGCTGAATTCTTATTCCATCAATCCATATTTCCATATTACTTTCATTTATGCAAATCAAATCTAAAGAGACGAAAAATATAAGACTTTTCAATTGAAGCGCATTCGCTGAACTGTGCATAATTGATAGCTGAATCGGTTATTATGCAGATAATGCGCATCCGTGGGGTGTGATTGTGATTGAAGACAGTAATTTTTGATTATATGCGATCGACATTGAAAGACCATAATTTATTCGTTAAAGCTGTCATTTGGAATTTTTCTGAGCAGTAAACTTCCTCCAATTCCATTTAAAAAAAAAAAAATTAAATATTTTCGTCGCTTCGATAAATCATTGGCTCTGTGCGCCCAATTGCGCATTCACTCATTTTTTCTTGGCATTTATTTATTTTTTTTTTACAGACAAGTAAATCACAGCGTGACATTAAATGATTTCACTTGAATATGCAATCGTCAATCAGTCTCAATTTAGATGTGCACGCAAAAATATGTTGACCGAAAAACATGAATTTGTATTTTTGCATCACGCATACACAATTTAATCACTTTTACCAATTTTAGCCAAACGAAAAAAAAAAAATGAATAAATAAAAAAAAAAACCAAAGCAATCAGAGTGAATCGGAAACGGTACTTTCAAGAATATTCTCGCGAAAATTGAACATGACATAAATCACAATTCTCGCGAAATGTGCGAACAGTTTTAAATTACCTCGGTGTAGAGTGAAAAAAGTGAAGGTTTTAACGTTTTCCAATGTCTTTCCGTTTGTTGTTTTCGGAAAGCATGACGAATTACGTTTTTTTTTTTTTTGGCGGAAAATTGACACATATTCAGTGACTGAATTTAAGTCAAACAGTAAAAGTGCTAAAAAAGCGTAAGTGTAGACTAATTTCGACAAAAAAATATGTTGGACTTCAGTCCCCACGTTTCAATTGTATCATCATCGAATTTTGAGTATTTCGAAATTGAAATAAACATCAATATTTAATAATATACTTTAAGTATTAATTCAATTTTGTACTGATGATTGAACAAGCACAAAAAAATTGTTTTTAGCATCACGTTGGCATTGAGACTGTGAAATTCAAACTCGTTAAATCACTCAAATTAAATGTTGCAGAAAAAAAAACAAATTCGAAAAAAAAAAAAAAAATAGAAAATACTTACATAAATTGATTACTTCTGAAAGAGTTCTCTGAGTATGTAAACAGTTGTAACAAAATGTTGATTGGCCTTCACCTAGAAATAAAGAATGGGCAATATGAGAACGAGTTGTCATCGAGTGGTTTTGTGGAAAAATGTTTGAAATGATGAATAAAAAAAAAAAAAAACCAATGAAATTTAAAGCCAAACGATGATGAGTCACTTGAATACGACTTTATTGTGGTTTTTCTGCATAATGTAATTTAGTTTTGTTGCTGTAAAACCAACGGGAGATCAAATATCAATTGGATAAAACCAAGATGGTTAAATCCATATTTACAACCATAATATGTGATCAGCCATACCTAAATGCTTGTTCTAATCAACATTGGTCAGTGAACTTTACACTCAAATATACAATTTTATAGAGAAAAAAAAATTTCAAAATAAAACTGGTCACTGTGACGGTGAAATAAACAATTTCGCTTGGAGTCACGTGAGCGTTATTTAAAAAAAAAAGGTAATCACACATAAAAACACTCAATACATTCACGATAACAAACGATACTATTCCATAGTGGAATATTGTGTACAATTAAAAGAACGGCAGCTCTGATTGATATGCTTAACTAACTGTGTGATGGATTAAATTCGTTTTTGATGTTAGAATTTATTACACTCTCACTAACTGCAAGTGTTGTAAATATTCACTGATTTACAATCGGGTAAGGAATTGAATCTCATGGCTTACTGAATATCATCGCTATATATCTACTGATAAAATAAACCATTTTCCGCTTTCTATTTCTAGAAATGAAAAAAAAAGAAAGAAATTATCATATGCGAATGAAAACGAAATCAAGTCCAATCGTTGCTTCGAAATCAGTGTCAATAAAGAAAAAAATGAAAATATACGGCCAATTTCTTAAATTGAACAAAACAAAAAGAAGAAGAAGAACAAAAAAAAGCGACGTAACAAAGACACTGGCTCTTATCGCTTGCAATAATCTCATACAAAAATAACAAAGTGATATTTAATTAAATGAAGAGAGTGAGAAAGAGAATGAGAAAGACAGAAAGACAGAAAGATAGAGAGAGAGAGAGAGAGAGAGAGAGATCGAAAGCCATAGAGATAGAGAAACTGCCAGTCAAATAGAAAAAAAATGAGAAATAGAGAAATAAAACAAAATCGTGGCGTGAAAACAATCATCAATTGAGAACGGTACGAGTTCATGTGTGTATTTCATTGACAACAAAGACGACGGCGAGAACGACGAATGGAATAATCGACGAATAGTACATTGGCCGAAAATGAAAGTGAAACAAACTAAGCGTCGATGCTGAGTGTGCATGTTTATGGCCATTGCTCCCAATTTGGGGCCATAATTTATATAGTGTATATAGAGAATCATTTTGTGAATGAACATGTTAATTTTCTTATCTACGAGCGATGAGCGGAACAAATGACGACGCCACACCAATCGTTTGTGACATTCGGAAATGAGCTGCCATTAAATTTGATTGTTCCAGGCACTGCATCGATTCTGATTTGATTTGATTCGAAACCAGTTTTTTTGCACGATATTTTGCATAATTATTACTTTAATATATTTGTATAGAGATTGCAAAATTGTTGATGATTTACATTGTTCAAGATGAACCAGAAACTTGTTTGTGCATGTAAAGCGATTAAGAAAATTTATTATTGCAGTGATTAAAGGAAAATAAATGCAATGCATGGTGCTTATGGTTTGTTTGAGAAAAAAAAAAATAACAGGCGCATGTGATTTCAAGTCAATTTATTGCATTATGTTTGAATCTTTTCGGGTGAAAGTTCTTTTTTCATGCATTCCCTTTGGAAAATTATGCGATCTATCTGTTGGCCAAGCATTAATAAAAACTGACACACGAATATCTTTTCTATGCATATATGACCTGGGTAAGAATATTCACGATTTCAACATAAAGAAATAGCAGCGAAAACACAAAAACCACTCGAAAAGTTTACATCGACCAGACACTATTAACATTTACGACTGATGGAGAGAGGGAGAAAATCAGAAAGAGAAAGAATTTCATAAATGTCGAATCATCAGACATTTATCTCTCACACATGAAGAAACAAGAAAATTAAACTCAAATTCTCATAGTTCGGTTCCTTCTATCCCGTTTAGCTGATCTAGTTTTGAATATGCTGAAATTAGGGCCGTTGATTTCGATAGAGAGAGAGAGAGTGAGAGAGAGAGAGAGAGTGAGAGAGAGAGAGAGAGAGAGAGAGAGAGAGAGAGAGAGAGAGAGCGAGAGAGAGAGCGAGACAGAGATGGAGAAATTGACACAGAAGGCAAGACGACAATGTTTGTGTCGACGAAATAAAAAAAACCTCGACCCGCATAAAAGTGAAAAGTGTGGATTAAGAGAGCATGATTAAATGAGCTATTTTGTAAAAAAAAAAAAATATCGTATTTTGTTGACAATCTCATGTTGTTCTCTTTGCAATGCAAGGTATTTTATACAAAAGCAAGTAAATGCATTTTTTTTTCTCTTTCTTTTTCGTTGAAAATTGTTTACTAATTTTATCTATTCACAGTAAAAATATTGTTAAGCACATACTCAGACAGATAAATTCGCTGGCAAATACAATAAAAGAAAGAAAGAAAGAAAAAAAAAAATATTCTTTCAACCACCATTGCTCATTTTATTCACAACGCTTGTCTCTCTGCCATCATACACCATCCATACAAATGGAAGCAAACAGAAGAAAATAACGCGCGTCAGTCGTAAAAATAGACGAATAAGATGTCGAATGATAAAAATCTTTCTCTTTAGCATTGCAAAACTGCATTGTGTGACAACAAATGACAATAATATGTGAAAAGTCAATTCAATCGTTGACTCGTTGAATGTAAAATAAAATTAACAGTTTTTACCAGAAGATTTGAACGAGAAAGAGAATTAAATGACGCACAAAATAAAAGACACACATCGATTGCGTTTCTTCAAATACAGACGCAACACAAAACATCGGCAGAGAGAGAGAAAGTTATGCTTTTCATTGAGTCACTTTGTATAAGCCATATTCTTCTTTTTCTTTTTCTTCTTCTTTGCATATTATCCCACAAATTGCAGATATTTGTGACGCGTTACTGGCTCTTCGACTTGTCATTTGTGTCTCTGTGATTTGTTTCGATTTCATTTTATTGTTGTGTGTATCTATTAATGGCGGCTGTTACATTTTATTGTAACTCAATTTGCAAACTTCATTTTTTATTTCTTTCCGACTGTTTTTTCTTCTTCTTCTTCTTCTTCTTTGTCGTCATTTTACCGTGATGTTATAAATACGGACGTGGATTAATTGCATTTGGCATCAAAATGTCTCGACCGTTGAATGCAATCACTGGATAATACACAAATAGTTGCCAAAAGGCTATTAAACTCTTTCATTGCAACGTTTTTTTCTTTCTCGCACACTATATCTAATGCTCAGGCTGCCGTTAAATTTGATACGTTCGTTGCATTTTAGAATCAATGAAAGTTTTATGGCGTCAATTTAAAAAAGAAATATTTCGCTTTTTTTTTTTATAAATGTGAATGCAAACGATTTAAGAGAAATCTAATTTTAGACATAATGATGTGAAATCGGGAAATATCCGAAGATTTTTACATTGTCTGTCCATTTGAATACAAAATAATTGCCAAATCAATCATCAGTGTTACAGAAAAAGATGCATAATTTTCAACGGAGTCTTTTTCAATAAGCATTAAGTTTATTACTTGACTAGCTTGGCTCACCCTTAATTAATCCAAAATTGATTGCGGCAAATGAGATGGCAAAAATAATCAAAGGAAATGCATTAAATCCACTCTTAAAATTGTGTGGAGTAAATGCTAGTGTAAGTGTTTATTGGATATCTAGATGGGTATGTTTACTTTCGAAATCGACATGAGCTCGCTTTTTGCTTTAATACATAACATTAAACTGGGTGAAGATGATTCATGCGCGGCATGTGCAAATTTAAATGTAAATATGGTCGATTTTTGGCCATCATTTCCCGTTAAAGTGAAAAATGAAGACAAAAAAAAAAAAAAAAAAAAAAAATCAAAACAAAAATTGAATTTTAAAATATTTTCGTGGTTTATATCCGTTAGCCTGATGTGTGTGGGCTTTTACACTCTTGGCACTCAACATCAGCCAAAAATAAACCAAAAAATTATCAGCATTGCACGAATTTCGTGAGATTGGAAACTATTTACTCGATTCCCGTAAATCGAAAGTAGCAAAATATGAATCTGATGAAAAACACTCAACATTTTTATTTTCACATGATTGAACTAATTGATGGTAGAGCATATATATCGTGCACAGAATAGTGCGTGTCTACACATCACATTCTTAAGCAATGCAATCAATTACGATTAATTTCGCGAAACTAGAAAAAAGAAAAAAAAAACCTTAAATAAACGGACGATTTTCAGCGAATTAAATTGATTTTCCGACATTATGAAACGGTGCTGGCCATTCAGTATTGGTATTTATTTCAACATAAAAACAATGTCCAAAAATTGAATTGAATCGAAATAAAAAGTGAAAGAAGGAATGAATCGAGAGAGAATTGATTGATTGCATAACAATTCGGTTTTTGGAGTTGAATGTTTTAATTTTTTTTTTGCTGCTTGTTTGTGCTATTTGCTCGTATTAGTTTTGTGGGAGTGTTTTGTTTTTTTATATTTGATATTGTTCTGTGCGTACTATTGGAAAAAATGGTTTAAACATCGACGAACTCAGCAAATTCGAATGACAAATAAACTATTTTGTATGAGATACTTGTATGCGGCACCAAAAAAAAAAAAAAAAGCTACAACTGAAAAAAGTCTGTTGAGAATGCGTTTCATTCATTGTTTACGTGACCAAAAAAGCCAATATTGCTTCGAATTGTACATTTGAAGCATAGATCTAGAGATAGCAATATATTGAGGCGACGTATTTGGAAATTTACGGCCTGAACGAAACGAAATGACGACACAATGTCTCGGCCAGACTTGTGTGTGCATCACATGAGTTACGCGCTCATCGCACACACCCAATGGAATTGAAATGAGACTTTTAATGAAAATGTGCGATTCATAGTGTCATATCGTTTTACATTTTCAGCTGAAACTGACATCAATCTGATTATATTATATAATCGGTTTCAATAGCATTTCTTTGGTTTCATCGTTGTCGTCACTATATTCAGTACTCTTAGCTAATCGCCATTGACACAAAAAAAAAAAAAAAAAATAAAACAAAATAAATAAATAAGCCAACAACAGCAAATAACGCGAAGCTACTGAATTCATTATGCAATTTGTTTTATTATCAATTCGAATTACAATTTTTTGGATATGAAAGTCTTTTGAATAAATATATCAAACGAAGCCCAACAGAAGCTGATCTGAGATACATAACACAAATGGAACAAAAATCGAATAGAGTGAAAATTATATCCAGCTAAAGAGAAAAAAAAAAACTGAATCTGTCAACAATTCACTTAGCAAGTTAACAAGCACTTAAATCATTTAACATGATTTCAAACCAGTATTTGACTCATACGCTATGCGTTGTTATTTTTGCAAATTAAAAAATAAACGCATGAATTGTGATGATTGATTTTTCCCCCCTCGTGAATAGTAAATTATGTGCTATAAATAAAATGAAAAAAAAAAAAAAAAAAATATTCCTCGTTAATATGAATTGGCAAAGCCATTCAGTTGGGCAATTACACGATTGGCAATGAAACCACATAACTTGCGGTTGAAATGTTTTGAAAAAATCCATCATTTCACATGATTTGAATGATGATGGAAGTGATATTTAATGCTGTTTACACAAATCATTTTTATGATGTTGCTATTTTTCCTCTCCATTGCTTGACTAATGTGTGTAGAATGTAGTATGGCTATGTTCATTCGAGTGTAAAATAATTTTAAAAAGGAGAAAAATTCTGAAGAAATTGCAATATGTAAAACATGACATCGGATACATGACACATTTCGGAAAACTAGAGTAAAGTTCATGCACAAGCTGACAGAAACAATACAGATATTTGGGATTGGTAATTGGTTGATGTTAGTGTGTCACATCAAATACAGTAACCAAGTGAAAAGTCGAGCAAATTAATCGGTCTTTCAACCGTAGTTAGTAAAACTAAATATTTTTCTTTTGCTTTAATTCTATAGTTTCTCTTATAGAATTTGTTAGCAATTCGGTGCACGAAGTGCCATAAATGAAAAAGTTTAGTATGGGGCAATAAATGAAAATGACAAGCACATTACCGTCAAACGAAATCGGCTTGGAAAAAAAAATCCTAAGAGTGAAACGAAATGAATGTCAAAAGGAATGAAATGTTCCATTCGGCTTCGAGTCATTTTTTTTTAGTATCATTTGTTACATTCAAATATGTATTTTAGCGTTTTTTTTTTCCTTTCTTTCTTCTTTGCATGACATTGACCATAAACTTACAAACAACAATAGAGTGACGCATTTTGCTTTGTTTTCAAGTGCTCGTTTACCTTATTTGAAATGACCACCATCGTTATAAACCAGCAGCAATTATGAAGTGTTATTGTGAAGAACGCAGCATGAAAATACATGATCTGCATGCATAATTCGATTGCAGTCAACTTTTGGTCTTTGTTTTCGTGTGTCGCATTTACTTACAAAAATTAAAAGAAACACACACAGAGAGAGAGAGGGAGAGAGAGAGAGAGAGAGAGAGAGAGAGAGAGAGAGAGAGAGAGAGAGAGAGAGAATGAATTTGCAAGAATTTCAACCGGAAAGTCTTTTGAAGTGATCAAAATGCGATGGACAAGTGAACAAAATTCATACCATTTTTGTACATTTATTGTACCATGAAGGAATCCGACATCATGGAAAATACAACAAAAAAAACAAATATATAAGCAAATTAGCATCGAAAACCTCTCAAGCAGTTAAAAATATGCTTATCTTTTTTTTCGTAAATTTTCTCCTAAGACAGACAATATAAAAAGCCATAAAACATTTTTTTTTACACAAGTGAATTCAGGATTCCTTTGCCTTACGATGCAGAAAGCCTCAAAACAGGAGAGACAACCAGAGAATGAAAAAAAAACTTAAATATTGAAGAAGAGAATTTGAGAAATAAAAAGGAACGGAAAGGGCATCAATGATAAAGTACAAGAGAATGGCCTAAAGAACTGCTTCGATTTGCAATTTAAGAGAGTTTAATGCAGTGTGTACGTCACACACGAAGACACTTGAAAAGGAACCCTTTTGTACGGAAATGCTATTTCATTATTTGTTATAAACGTATTATGTTCGCTTGAAAATTATTTTTTTTTTCTTACTTATCATTTTATGGTCTTGTACACTTTTGAAGGTAGCCACAAAAAAAAATGGCCTAAACCTTGTTGGTTTTGTTTTTTCTCTTTCTCTTTCTACTGATTGTACTGTTCGTCTCATTTGAAAAGTTTTCTGCACACATCGTTTACGACAATCAACTGCTGCTTCTGCTGTTGCACTTTAGCTAGTTCTCATTCTCTCATTTTATTCTGTTTTGCACACGGTTTTCTTTTTTCGCTCATGTTGTCTTTTTATACTCACTTCTCCTATTCACGGTTATGCGAATGGCGCATTGAAATATCGTACATCAAACAAAACACACATAAAGCATTTGCATTTCAGTTTTCTTTGTTTTTTATCGCTATTTTTTCTTCTGCATATCCATACGAAATGGTATGTTGTGAACTCCGAGTTAATTTTACAAATAGAAATTTATGCAACAGACTTTTATTGCATAAAATGTATGTAGAAATGAAGTGAGATTCAGAAAAAAGCACAACAAATGCAACAGAATTGTGAAGACATTGCAAGAAGAAAGAGAGCCAACTTGAGATATATATTCACTTGGCATGTGTTTAAATTATGTGCACACTCTTATGCTTCCTGGTATTTTTTCGTGGCTCACTCTCTCACTCTCTCTCTCTCTCTCTCTCTCTCTCTCTCTCTCTCATACTCACTCTCTCTCACTCTCTCTCACTCTCTCTCTCTCTCTCTCTCTCTCTCGTCTCACTCTCTCACTATCTCCCTCTCTCCCTCTCTTTCACTCATTCTCTTTGCTCTATCCAAACAACAAGTACTTCGTAAACGATCCCATAGAAATGTGCATTTAAAATCTTTACTCTGTATCTAATTCTGTGCTCCAGAATTGTTTGGGTTGGTTTAAGTTCATTTGTTTGTGTTTTTGATTTTGTGATGCATAAAACAACATCAGAATAAAATTACATGTATTTATTCTCATTGCGCTCAGCACGATGAAAACCTACACAACGTGTCCTAGACGATAGAGAAATGTGCGCGTATATGTGAAGATCGTTTAAGTCATTTACGAAATAAATTACAGTAAATCTAGACGATGAAATAGGAAAAAAAAAGACAATCCTTGAAAAATCATTTGAATGCAGTGAAAATTTAGCTACTTTTCAAAGAAAATCGATTAAATTGTCTCACCAATTGCAGTGCTACGAATAGAAAATAAAATGAATAATTGAAACAAATGTAGATCGTGATATTGATTACGGAGCACACAGTGCACCATGCACAATACTCATATTTATAATATTGCTATTTTGAATGCATAATTTAGTTGCTCTTGTTTGCAAAGCCTCAAGCATACCACAGGAACGTTTTCTTTTTTTTTTCGTCTGCAATTGATGATGTAAACAACAATGAAATGGTATCAACCAAAATGAAGAGGAAAAAAAATGTAAACGAAAACATGTTCGCATCGTTGCAGAATGATAAACGAGTTTCCGACCAAATATCATGAAATAAAAACGCACGGCACAATTTGTGGCAAAGGAAGAATTAAATACGTACGATCGCATACAGAAAAAAAAAAACAAAAACATTTGTATACAAACAAACTGAACGAATGCGAGTAAAGAAGAAGGGTCGTGAATTGACTAAAGTCAAAGTCAGCAAACAAATAATTGTTGCAGACATACATTCAAACATTGAATTCCTTTACATCGACTAAATGGCAAATCAACAATTTGATAGACAAAACTTTCCTTGAACTGAATCAAATCAAACTGAACTGTGATGGTTTGCAATGAATCGAGTTAGAAAGAAAAAACTGTAATAAATGTATCATAGAGCAGATGGTCGATTCGTGTTGGATCGTGTTTTTGCCGGCCTATCTTTGAGTCATTGCACATAAACTCATCAGTTGAACCATTGAAAATATTATACGATTGATGCACTCAATTTGGCATTCAATATAAAACGTCGGCGTTTCATGTATTCTTTTGCGGTAGTGTTGAGTTGATTTTTTTGTTCGTTTGTGACATCAAAATCATTTTATTTTATGATAATTTCTATTCATATTGGTGGATTTACTTATCGTTAGTTTATTGTCTTTTATTCGTTTAACATTTATATTTTTTCCCATTCTATTTCTTTCGCTCTCTTTTTCCAAAGATTCATTTGTTTGAATAACAAACAAACGAACAAAATCACACATTTAACAAAAGACGTAGAAAAACGAAGATCAAAACCGACACACCAACAACCGAACAACAAAATCATAATGAGAAAGAAGCCGATCGGCTTTTGTCATTAAAACAACAACAACAGCAATGATATGACAACCGAATCGTCGTTTTGTCTATGAATAGGTTTCATTTCTAGATTTCCTCATTTGTGTTCATCTTTTTTTGTTCTAAAAACACTGAAATCGAATGCATGGTCTAGCCTACGTCTGTTATGAACAAAATTATTCTTTTTTCTCATTTTTGTATTTTTTTTTTTTTTTTGTTCATTTCTGAGTGTGTTAAGTTCGAGTGCAGTTCAGCTTTGTTTCGAGTTCAGGCTATTGCTGATGTGTCAATACATGTGGTACTCTTTTTGTCTATATTTAAAATAGCATTTTTCTACATATATTTGTAGTGCTTGCATCTTGGTTCAGACACTCTGTTGTAACTACATATTAAATGAAATGAATGCACTCGTGTCAAGAATAAAATGCCCTTTTCCAGTTTGTTTAAAATGTTTTATGCGTGATTCATAAGTTAACGTCACGTGTTTGAAGTAAACTGATCATGATGGAAATAATGCGGATATTGGTTTTTGTTATGGTTTTGGGACTTTACCCATTTTGAATATGTCACCTCAATCCAAATGCCCATATTCGGTAACAAAACGTGTTTAAAATATTTTTTTAATCCAAAAATATCAAGTCAAGATAAACAAATTAAATCAATGAAGGTTTTTACACTTTAATTTATTGACAGATTAACGATTTATTATAATTTGTACTTACGTCGTTGTATCGCTAAGGTTAATGTACGATTTTTACGTTTTATTTTTATTTTATCAACGTCGCTTCACAATACTATTTTTGTTTTCGTCTAAAATTTAGCGTCACAAACATTAGCATAAATGTCTTCTGAACACAATGTAATTTTATTCTTTCTATCGTCTGGATGAACAAATTACAAGTCAATTTGATAATGATTTATGTGGTTTTGCGAATTAGGTCCAGAAAAGACACGCATTTCATTACTAACGTTCTTATAAATTTCAACGAATTATTTATTCCAGCACTCAAGTATTATCTCTAAATGATAATTTTTTTTCTCGTTATCGTTATTATCCACCGATGAAATGTTTTCTTTTTGATTGAAGCAAAAAGAAAAAAACAAAACAAACAATAAAAATAGAACGGAACACCTTAGTGAATCATGCAGAAAAAATGCCTTTGAAAAATATTTTGTTCAATTTGAATCGTTAAAAGAAATTGATACGCACGCACGATTTTACGTTATTTGCGACAACAATTTATGTACATATGTATAGATTGTTCTTCTTCAATACGTTTCTTGATCGTTCACGTCTTTGTACAAATGTTTGTAAGAAAAATATTGTTTAAATTCAGATATCAAACCGAATCACATTACCAAACACAATGCAACTGAATTTTATAACTTTTTCAACAATAACATAACGCTCAAAAACTAACGAACACAAAACGATAATGAATGAGTCGACTTGTGTCAGCTGTAATGAAGGCACAAACATAAACTGAATATTATTTCAAAAGATTGTGTTGATTTTGAGTGAAACGAAAGAAGAAATGTGGATTATGGTGCGGTGTTATATGCAATACCATCACATAGCTACACATACACAAATGCGCGCAAACCAGTCGTTATTGTTTTTAACAATCGTTTCCAAGAGAGATACCTTAAGTACATACAACTGTCATTGAGGAAAGTACTTTTCAATGAATAAAACAATGGGAAATTAAAAACCGAAAATTTTAAATGTTTTTGCTGTCTAGAAATATAAAACAATAAATTTAAGAAAATTGTCCATTTTTTGTTTTTTTTTTTGCAAAGTGAAATTCAAAATTCTTCTAAAACATTCACGTCCAAATTAGTATTGAACGTTTTCATTTGCAAATGTTGAAAGTGCGCGGTTTTTGAGTAAATGTCAAAGTAAATATCTTTTTTTGTTTACAACAACCGAATTTCTATATGAACAGAAGAAATTTTTTTTGAAATTCATCAACTAGATGTTCAGTAACAGTGCTTATGAAATTTGGAAGGAGGAAAGAGAGTCCGGATATATTGTTACATTATGTAGAGAATTTGATGATGCAATTGGTGGCGGAATTCGAATTGGAAAGATAACCGAATTTGTTGGCGCTCCTGGTGTTGGCAAAACACAATTTTGGTATGGAAAATATCTTTGTAAAATAAAACGCAATTAGAATTAAAATCACAACACAAATTGAGATTATATTTTCTTTACTCAGTTTACAGTTATGTGTAAATGTGCAGATACCAACAGATTTGCTCGGCTTAGGAGGAGCAGCAATTTATATTGATACAAATCGTGGTTTTTCAATCGAACGAATGAAAGGTAATTGAATGAGGAGCTTATTGAAATATAGTAGAAATTGAGTATGCCAAATACAGATTATCTAATTTTCTTCAATTTAGAAATAGCCAAAGCAACAAAAATCCACTGTGATAACATATGTGAAAAGGAGAAAATTACTATTGATCCAAACTCCTTTACGGTCCATACAATTCTAAATAACATTCATTGTACATTTTGTAATAATTATGTTGAACTATTGGCGGCAATCTACAGTTTACCGGAATTTCTCAAAAAAAATTCAAAAGTAACGTTTTTTTTTTTTTTTTTAAATATTCCACTGAAATACAAATTGATTAAGTTCAAATCGTATTTGACTAATTTTAGATAAAATTGATTGTGATTGATTCATTTTCCTATCTATTTCGGTCACTTGAATCAGAAATAAATTTGGTGCGAATAACTTACGAAACCCTCTTAAAATTGCAATTAATCGCCGAACAGTTTCGATGTGCGGTAAATAATTTGAATTAAAGTCAAGATTGAGTCTATATTAATGTGGATTTTCAAATGAATTGTTTAGGTTGTGATAACGAATGAGCTTACAACACGAATAATATCAGGCGGTAATGCGTATATTGCTCCTGCATTAGGTGATAGTCATTCTCATCGTGTTAATCATCAAATCACCATTGGACGCGATGAAAATAATCGCAATCTCTTTGTAGCGAATATTGATAAGTGTTTTGCAAAAGGCGAATCAAAAGTACCATTTGAAGTAAGTAGAATATTTATGAAAAAAAAAAAAACTTTTCTCCATTCAGTGATATTTTCATGAATATATCCGAGTGGATGAATTCACCGTGTGAATATATTCATAGAAATACCATTGACTGCTTTTCTCACAAATTTATTAATATTTATGGCATTTACACAGATAACGAATGAAGGACTTAGGCCATTTAAAAATTGTCACTCAACAAGATCATGAATTCTAGAGCAGCAATTGATGAACTTACCTCCCAATGAATAATTATTAGTTTTGAAGCATTTTTTTTTTTTTTGTTCATGAAATTAAACTCCCATATTTTGGTCAGATTTTACATTTTATTCTGGAATTAAAACAATCACAATATTTCAATGCAATAAAATTTGTTAATATTTGTAATTAAATGGAAACAACATCAATAAAATAGGACAGAATTGTATTTTGTTCAAAACTGTATACAAAGGCATTTGAATAATATTCAATTTTAACAGAGAGTAGCAATTTGATTACGTGAAATTCGTGTTTATTCGATGTGTTACATTTTAATACAAAAATTAAATTTAAGTATAAATGTGAATGAATATTACAACAATTTCAGTATTCACGCATCAACTGCATTATTAAATTCGTTGTGCTTTAAGTGCAAAACAACGGCACTTTTTAAATTATTTATTTATTTATTTTATTTTTTTTTTTTTTGTAAAAACATTTTTTATTATTTAAAAAAATTTTTTCATTTCTATTTTGAAAATTTTACTTTTTTAAAGCTGACCAAATGTAGTGCAAAACTATTTAAAAAAAATATAAACATGCAAGTGGCGCTTGGTATTTGTTTTTTTTTCTCTGAATTAAAAAGATGTAAATGTTTTTGAAACTAAATGTGAATCATATAGATGAAAGAAGAATGTAAAAAAAAATAAATGTAGCTTTCAATCGATGGAATCTAATGTATACGATTTAATTGCTTGCCAATTGAACCAACACATCGCGATAATCACCAGAGATGTCATCCTGAAATGTATTTGAAAATATCCAAAAATATGCATCACAAAAATTATTTGAAAATTAAATGGAATTATTCAAAAATTTAATTCGGAATTACAAACAAAAAGGACAAAAATTCGGAAAAGAATGTATTCTAAATAGCACAACATGCATGTCAAAAATTGAGGAAAAAATCTGAACCACCAATTCAATTTCGAAGTTAAATTATAAATCATGAATTATAAATTCAAAATATCTTAAATATGAGTATTAAAACCGTGCACAAAAAACTACAATAAAAGAAATTAAAATCGCTTATTTAATTTTTTTTTTTTTTTTTTTTTTTAAATGCCAAATAATGGCAAAACATCAGTCATTCATTGGAAGGAAGTATTTGATATTTTCTTCAGTAGCAAACCAGATGAGTCAATTTGTCAATTAGCAACCACAATCGCATTTCTACAACCATACATTTATGCGCAAGTATTAAGTTGCAAATGATTTGCCCCTTGGGTATATAAGAAAATTCATGAATTTTTATCTTTTTTTCAATTTTAAACTTTATTTTTCATTTGCTATAGCATGCATTTTTTTATTTTTTTGTTCGTTTTTCCGGAACTTTTTCAACTATTTCTAGGACACAATCGATATTTTCTTTGATTTTTTCAACGTATTTCTTATAGTCATCCGTGTCATTTCGTAGAATATTTTTATTAGTTATAAGTGCCTTTTGAACTTCAATATATTGATCAGCTTCTTGTAAAGATTTTTGAAGGTTCCACTCATTGATGTCTTCTTCAATTTCCTTGATTTCTTTAGCCAGTGAACTATTCAAAAAGCTTTTCGCATGTTTGGCTGGCAGCTATAGAAAAAATTTAGTATTTTTTTTTATTTAGAACATTTGAACGATTAATTAGATGTTTTCTATTATTTTGGCAATTAAAAGTGAGAAAAACAAGTTCACCAATACCTGAAAGTCGACAATACAAAGGTTGCCTTTCTCATCAACGCCATAATTTGCGGAATGGAGGTCCATTAGATAAAGAATTTTTGTTAGCAAATTTAGCTTCAACATTTCTTTCGCGTTTGGTCTTTCAACATTTGCTTGGCGAAATCTGCAAACTAAATTGTAAATTTTATTTTAATTACTTGGAAACAGAAAACTAAAAAATGTAAACACAAAGCTACCATCTTCTGTGGCAATGTAGAGACCAAATGTCGAGTGGTGAGCATTTCTTATGTAGTGTACATTTGGGCCAACCTTTATAATCATCAGAAGTTTATACACAAACAATTCTCGAAGATCGACTTTGTCATGATCTGGTGATCTTATCGACGCTCCCAAATGTGACTTGATATGGTATCTCTTGACCAATTGGTCCTTTTTCAATACGGAACAAATCAAGCCGCCCTATAAACATATTATCAATAGGATTTGCGAAAAAAATTGAAGCTAAAAATACATTTATTTATTACTGCTTACTTGAGCGCCACAGTTTGATTTTTCCTCAAATTTTACTTCGAATTCAGGATTCTCCGGATTGTTGCCATAAAATTGCAGAAAATAGAGTTCAGCGGCTACCTTTATGTAATCTTTGTCTGTGTCCATATAATGAGCGTATTTACTTTCGAAATCAATCGTTTCAATTTCGAATTCTGAATATAACTTGAAAAACTTGGCTTTGCGAAATTCGTCTATTCTATTGAGTTCCACATCGACGAATTTCTTGACGTTTTTATTTTTTTCATTTAATTTGTTAATATTCTCGATGCGTGCTTTGAATATAACCCATTCGTCTAACATCAAATGTTTCTAAAAAATTGTCATTAAATTCATATCAGTTAATGGTAATAAAAATGGCTATGAGTTATAAATTTGCCTCGAAAAACGACAAAAAAAAAAAATAAACTCAATTAGTGCAAACAAACAATTCTAAGAACCTACAAATATGAGCGTGTTTCCATTTTGAACGCCGATTTCAGACAGAAGCGTATTGGATAAAATCGAATGAATTTTCACTTCACCGTGGAATATTTCTTGATATTCCGGTTTTACTACAAAGATCTCTTCCAGTTTGTTCATTAAATTTTTGACGGTTGGCTTCAAAAACAAAAAAACTTTTGAAATTGAAAGTTCATAAATTTAAATTTAAAACGGACAAACCTCATTCGAGAGCTTAATCATCCGTTCTTTGTGAACTTTTTTGGCATGGTCTTCAATTTTCAGAAGGACTTCCATCGTTCCGATCTAAAATTCAATTAGGAAATTAAAATTATTTGTAAAAGAAGATATTTCGCAGATTTTTAATTTCATTTCATTCATTTAAAACTTCATTTTGAAGAATTGATTGTTTAGCATTATATCACAGCGTTCAAAAAAAAAACTCAACCAAATGCAAAATAATTGTTTGTTAATTACATCAACACCGACTGAATAACAAAAACTGAAAGCATTATTGAAATTAGTTTGCTGATTGTATTTGTACTAAAAATTACATGAGCAAGAAAAAGAGAAGAAGAATAAAAAACATAATGTTTTGTGGGATCTATCTATTGAATTTTGTAAAATTGAAAATGACAGTAGCGTATACGATTGTAATTTGAATTGATACACACAATAAAAATGTTAGTATTGAAATAAATTCGTCAATGAAGATACGATCGTAAATATTAATATTACCGCTGAATGACACGTTATTGTATGTTTAAACAAGTTACTTTCTTTGCACTGCTTTTGTCGCACAAATCGACAAAACGGAATGTTCTCTTATTATTTTCAATGTGAGTACACAGAAATGGACAGAAAATATTTGATATTTATCGTATTTATTTTACAAAATAAATCTAAAAAGAAACTAAATACAGAAATGCGGTGAACATATGAAAACAAAACTAAGCTTGATTATAGAAAGATATTTCAAAGCGAGAACTGTCAGCGGTGTGTGTATTTGTATTTGAATGCATGTCGCATCACGCTGTCAAATGTCAGGCAACTGAAACGAACTGAAACTTGGAACGACTTGGCAAAGAATCACATCTGTGTATTTGAAATATATATAGCAATATACATCTCAGATAAACTGTGAGATTTCTTCTTAAATGTGAATGCTATGTACATGGAACGTAATTTTTTAGTGAACAAGCCTTAAAACACAAAAATATTTTGAACGAGCGAGAAAAAATTGTTTGTCAATTTTGAACAGTCTGCAGCATCATTTACCGTCAAATTCAATGAGTGATTATTACGTGAAGGAAAAACGCTAGTAGAGAGAGAGAGAGAGAGAGAGAGAGAATGAATTTTTTTTTTTTTTGTTCATTTCTGAGTGTGTTAAGTTCGAGTGCAGTTCAGCTTTGTTTCGAGTTCAGGCTATTGCTGATGTGTCAATACATGTGGTACTCTTTTTGTCTATATTTAAAATAGCATTTTTCTACATATATTTGTAGTGCTTGCATCTTGGTTCAGACACTCTGTTGTAACTACATATTAAATGAAATGAATGCACTCGTGTCAAGAATAAAATGCCCTTTTCCAGTTTGTTTAAAATGTTTTATGCGTGATTCATAAGTTAACGTCACGTGTTTGAAGTAAACTGATCATGATGGAAATAATGCGGATATTGGTTTTTGTTATGGTTTTGGAACTTTACCCATTTTGAATATGTCACCTCAATCCAAATGCCCATATTCGGTAACAAAACGTGTTTAAAATATTTTTTTAATCCAAAAATATGAAGTCAAGATAAACAAATTAAATCAATGAAGGTTTTTACACTTTAATTTATTGACAGATTAACGATTTATTATAATTTGTACTTACGTCGTTGTATCGCTAAGGTTAATGTACGATTTTTACGTTTTATTTTTATTTTATCAACGTCGCTTCACAATACTATTTTTGTTTTCGTCTAAAATTTAGCGTCACAAACATTAGCATAAATGTCTTCTGAACACAATGTAATTTTATTCTTTCTATCGTCTGGATGAACAAATTACAAGTCAATTTGATAATGATTTATGTGGTTTTGCGAATTAGGTCCAGAAAAGACACGCATTTCATTACTAACGTTCTTATAAATTTCAACGAATTATTTATTCCAGCACTCAAGTATTATCTCTAAATGATAATTTTTTTTCTCGTTATCGTTATTATCCACCGATGAAATGTTTTCTTTTTGATTGAAGCAAAAAGAAAAAAAACAAAACAAACAATAAAAATAGAACGGAACACCTTGGTGAATCATGCAGAAAAAATGCCTTTGAAAAATATTTTGTTCAATTTGAATCGTTAAAAGAAATTGATACGCTCGCACGATTTTGTTTTTTTTTTTTTTTTTTTTTTTTCTTTCTTTTTTTTCTTTTGTCCATTTTTTGTTTTTTTTTTTTGCAAAGTGAAATTCAAAATTCTTCTAAAACATTCACGTCCAAATTAGTATTGAACGTTTTCATTTGCAAATGTTGAAAGTGCGCGGTTTTTGAGTAAATGTCAAAGTAAATATCTTTTTTTGTTTACAACAACCGAATTTCTATATGAACAGAAGAAATTTTTTTTGAAATTCATCAACTAGATGTTCAGTAACAGTGCTTATGAAATTTGGAAGGAGGAAAGAGAGTCCGGATATATTGTTACATTATGTAGAGAATTTGATGATGCAATTGGTGGCGGAATTCGAATTGGAAAGATAACCGAATTTGTTGGCGCTCCTGGTGTTGGCAAAACACAATTTTGGTATGGAAAATATCTTTGTAAAATAAAACGCAATTAGAATTAAAATCACAACACAAATTGAGATTATATTTTCTTTACTCAGTTTACAGTTATGTGTAAATGTGCAGATACCAACAGATTTGCTCGGCTTAGGAGGAGCAGCAATTTATATTGATACAAATCGTGGTTTTTCAATCGAACGAATGAAAGGTAATTGAATGAGGAGCTTATTGAAATATAGTAGAAATTGAGTATGCCAAATACAGATTATCTAATTTTCTTCAATTTAGAAATAGCCAAAGCAACAAAAATCCACTGTGATAACATATGTGAAAAGGAGAAAATTACTATTGATCCAAACTCCTTTACGGTCCATACAATTCTAAATAACATTCATTGTACATTTTGTAATAATTATGTTGAACTATTGGCGGCAATCTACAGTTTACCGGAATTTCTCAAAAAAAATTCAAAAGTAACGTTTTTTTTTTTTTTTTAAATATTCCACTGAAATACAAATTGATTAAGTTCAAATCGTATTTGACTAATTTTAGATAAAATTGATTGTGATTGATTCATTTTCCTATCTATTTCGGTCACTTGAATCAGAAATAAATTTGGTGCGAATAACTTACGAAACCCTCTTAAAATTGCAATTAATCGCCGAACAGTTTCGATGTGCGGTAAATAATTTGAATTAAAGTCAAGATTGAGTCTATATTAATGTGGATTTTCAAATGAATTGTTTAGGTTGTGATAACGAATGAGCTTACAACACGAATAATATCAGGCGGTAATGCGTATATTGCTCCTGCATTAGGTGATAGTCATTCTCATCGTGTTAATCATCAAATCACCATTGGACGCGATGAAAATAATCGCAATCTCTTTGTAGCGAATATTGATAAGTGTTTTGCAAAAGGCGAATCAAAAGTACCATTTGAAGTAAGTAGAATATTTATGAAAAAAAAAAAAACCTTTCTCCATTCAGTGATATTTTCATGAATATATCCGAGTGGATGAATTCACCGTGTGAATATATTCATAGAAATACCATTGACTGCTTTTCTCACAAATTTATTAATATTTATGGCATTTACACAGATAACGAATGAAGGACTTAGGCCATTTAAAAATTGTCACTCAACAAGATCATGAATTCTAGAGCAGCAATTGATGAACTTACCTCCCAATGAATCATTATTAGTTTTGAAGCATTTTTTTTTTTTTTTTGTTCATGAAATTAAACTCCCATATTTTGGTCAGATTTTACATTTTATTCTGGAATTAAAACAATCACAATATTTCAATGCAATAAAATTTGTTAATATTTGTAATTAAATGGAAACAACATCAATAAAATAGGACAGAATTGTATTTTGTTCAAAACTGTTCACAAAGGCATTTGAATAATATTCAATTTTAACAGAGAGTAGCAATTTGATTACGTGAAATTCGTGTTTATTCGATGTGTAACATTTTAATACAAAAATTAAATTTAAGTATAAATGTGAATGAATATTACAGCAATTTCAGTATTCACGCATCAACTGCATTATTAAATTCGTTGTGCTTTAAGTGCAAAACAACGGCACTTTTTAAATTATTTATTTATTTATTTATTTTTTTTTTTTTTTTGTAAAAACATTTTTTATTATTTAATAATAATTTTTCATTTCTATTTTGAAAATTTTACTTTTTTAAAGATGACCAAATGTAGTGCAAAACTATTAAAAAAAAATGTAAACATGCAAGTGGCGCTTGGTATTTGTTTTTTTTTTTTTTTTTGAATTAAAAAGATGTAAATGTTTTTGAAACTAAATGTGAATCATATAGATGAAAGAAGAATGTAAAAAAAAATAAATGTAGCTTTCAATCGATGGAATCTAATGTATACGATTTAATTGCTTGCCAATTGAACCAACACATCGCGATAATCACCAGAGATGTCATCCTGAAATGTATTTGAAAATATCCAAAAATATGCATCACAAAAATTATTTGAAAATTAAATGGAATTATTCAAAAATTTAATTCGGAATTACAAAAAAAAAGGACAAAAATTCGGAAAAGAATGTATTCTAAAGAGCACAACATGCATGTCAAAAATTGAGGAAAAAATCTGAACCACCAATTCAATTTCGAAGTTAAATTATAAATCATGAATTATAAATTCAAAATATCTTAAATATGAGTATTAAAACCGTGCACAAAAAACTACAATAAAAGAAATTAAAATCGCTTATTTAATTTTTTTTTTTTTTTTTTTTTTTTTAAATGCCAAATATGAAGATGGCAAAACAGCAGCCATTCATTGGAAGGAAGTGTTTGATATTTTCTTCAGTAGCAAACCAGATGAGTCAAAACTGATGCAACTTCACCACCGATATCATCCTGCAATTGAACAAATTCCGAACAATGAAGAATTTCATTCTTAAATTATCGACCAGATTTTTAATTAAATTAATTGATTTGTTTTTGTTTTGATTTTCATGCAATGCCAAAAAGATTTCTCCATCACAATATGTTAGTTGCATTATAATATTTTTGATATTTGCCAAAGCATCATTAAAAATTTGTGTTAATTTTATATTAGTTGATCTATGTCATTTCTTAAATAAATTGCACTTCACTAAACAAAAGCTACCGAATCTTTTTTCGAAAAAATTGTGTTTAGTTTCAAAAGTTATTTGGTGATTTGGTATATATATTGCTGATTAACCATTATTTGACGAGGTGGAGTTATGACTTTAGTAGACCGAGAGCATTTCAAGTACATAACCGTACTCGACTGCCAAATCGTCCTAATTTTTTTTTTACGCATTGAAAGGAGAAAAAAATAAAATAATAATCAAAATCGAAACGAAGAGAGAGAGAGAAAATAAAAATAAAATCAATTAGTCAATTTAAGGGTGCAATTGGAAAAAATTTGGTGATAATAACAGAAAGATAGTCTAGAAAGATAGAGCAAAAAAAGTACTTTTTTCAATTTGTTAGTCTAAATTCATGCATAATCTTATCAACATCATGAAAATTATTGGTTAATTAAATACAAATGAAATTGATTGAAACACAACATTTTTCGGTTGTTTCATGCAAATATGCCAAAAATATGTGTACAAAATGTTATTAAACGAATTCATTTTGCCATATGTGGGGGGCAATTGTGTTTGAGAATAAAAAAAAGCGTATATACACAAAATTATATATTGAATGTACTGTGAATATACAGTCGAAATCGAATTGAAAGTGAGAGTGAATTCGTATACGCTTCGACATACGTCAAATATTGTTGTTCATTTGTTTTTGTTGTTGTTTTTTAAATACACATTGGTGATTTTTACAGTAGCTATTCTTTAAATACGTGAACATGTATTGATGGAGATACAGCCTTGGAGCTGTGTATTTTTTTTTTTTGTTTTACTCTTTGCGTGCATTGAATTCGTGTGAAACATATGAAAAGCCGCTTAATTAAAAATTGAGCCATTAAATTAGCCGGTCATAAAATTATTTGCATATTCTTCTCAATCGTGTTTATGTCTGAACTTAAATGTCCTTCGCATGAATTACATGTTAAAGCATAAAACAAAAAAAAAAAAAAAAAAACATATCGCAAAAAAAACAATACTCAAACTGAGCGTAACATTTGATATTATGTTCTCAATTTGTATTTAAAAGAAAAAAGATTGTATTTTCATGTGTTTAACAATACTTTGCTTAAAAGAAATAACAATATATTTTTCTTTCTTTATTGGAACTTTCTATTAAAATATCTGTAGAAAATCTATATGCAGTAAAATGTAAATAAAAATTCAAAGAGATAATACAGATAGTGCAATACGAGCAAATATTTTCAAGTGCATTGATCTAATGATTTAAAGAAGAGAAAAAAAAATATATATGAAATACTAGCATTATCTTGAAAACCCAATTAATAAAAATATTTTGACTATAATTAACCAAAAAGATGATGTATTTTTCATTCATATCAATTTGTTGATGTTTAGGATAATTGAATGTGTTAAACCAATAAGGAAATGAATCTGATGTACATGTGTTTCGAAATTTTTGTTATTTGTATTTGTGATCGCATAAAGTAATCTTGTTTATTGCGCTCCAACGATTGCCAAGAGTGCTCGTTTATAATCTCCTGATGTGTCATCCTGTTGGGATAGTCGGCGTTGATAAGATTTTGAAAAATAAAAATGTTGTGTTTAAATTATTTCACAATAAAATAAAACAAATCCAAACAAATATTACTATTTACAAAAATAACTACGAAAGCCTACGAAAATCCAGTCATTGTTTTGAAATTCAACAATTTTCAATTGAAATTGTTCAATTTAATAACTGTATCACAAAACGATTGAACAATTGATATAGATACATTCAACTGCATTGTGGTTTTCATTCAGTTTAAATGTTTAATCGATCTTCTAATTGAATTGGGTGTTTACATATTCTACGTGCTGAGAAACTTATTCACATACATATGTATACAAAATTCATGCAAAATTAATTTTTTTTTTTCGATTTTCAGTTTTGAAAAGGAACCATCCATTTCTACTTGATAATAATTTGACATGCATATTGCATTTTGAAACGGAAACAAACAAATATAGAGAAATAGCAAAAGTAGCATAAGTTTTATCCAAAACCATTTTTTTTTTTAAACCCAATTACCAAAAGAAGACAATTTATTCTTGAATATAAAGTAATAGAAAAATGTTTGTGTGTTTACAAGCTATAAAAATCAACCTACCTTGATCCATTCTTCCAATGGTTTGCCATATTTATTAAGGAATGCGACTTTTATGTCACCCAAATCGATTTCCGAACGACTAACAATGATGCGAATCAATGTTTTGTCATTAGTGCCTAGTCCTGCCATGGCATCATGCAAACGTTCAGCGAAGAAGTCAACTTTTGATTTAACGCACTTGGCTAAAAACATGAAAAAAAAAAAAATACATTAGGTTTACAATATATGCGAAAAAAAAACAAACTATAAAATCTTTCACTCCAAATGAAGTATACCGATAGCCAAGAGTCCTTTTTGAACGTTGCCGCTGAATTCGCTTTTGATGGAGTCTTCGATGGAATTTCCGCTGATGTTTTCATATTGTTGGAAAATTTGGCGCAATTGTGAGTATGAACGAGTCACCAATATTGCATTAAATACAGATTCTTCGGTGCCCCATTGACCTTGTCCGGCTTCATGAAGTGCCTGAGCATCAGCTTCAGCAGCAGCTTCATCAATTGTTTGATCTTCATTACGGTTTCCTTGCACCAATGATACGCATAAACGTTTGAAATGTCCGCTTGTATCACCTTTCAAATCAGACTCCAATGATCGACCATAATCACGTTGATAAAATTCAGCAATAGTTTTAATTCCATAATTGGACAAAGTTGCTAAAATTTCAATGATGGCCTCTTCATCAGTTCCAAGCCCAGAAACGGCGTCATGTAACTCCTTGGCATAATATTGAGGAAGTGGGGTCATTAATGCAACAATAACATCTTCAAATTTACCGCCCAATTCAGATTTGAGATCTTTGATCAAATCTTTGCCATAGCAAGTTTTGTACGCATCAGCAATTTCGATACGTTGAACAATTCCACGACGAGCAAGAATTTCAATGATGGCTTTTTCGTCGGTACCAAAACCTTTCATAGCTTCACGCAATACAGCAGCATCTTGACTTGGTTCAAATGGATCGGCTGGGTAAACAGTTGGTGTGCACTATATTATAGAGAAAAAATGAAAGTAAAAATAAATCCATATTAGACGATTTCTTTCTATTTCAGAAAAGGTCAAACTACTTTATTCTTCTCTTTCTTTTTTTTTTATCAAAAATATTTTCCATTTCATTTGCTTCGAATGATTTAACGACGATACGACGCCGGCTTGGCTCGTTAACACACATACACACATACTATGTGCTGTAACATTTTCCGTTGATTTTTATGAGACTTGTTTTCGTAAACCAACAGAAAATGATGTGTGATTGAGATTGTATGTGATATCAATTTTCCATATCCAACAACACTGTACAATGGTTTTCGTGCCCCAAAGCATTTCTGCTTAAGTATAGTATATTTCAATGTAAAAATGATGCTTATGCATTTGCTACATATCTAATGTATCAATCAATTGTTAGAGAGTTGGATCAAATGAAAGAGATAATTCATGATGAACAGTAGCGGAAATGAAGCCATTTGCCTTTTTCACATCGGACATATTTTAAACCATAAACAAATGATGGTTTTTATGTCGAATTAATCGAGCAGCCAATTATACCGTATCATTTTGAGTAGAAAGTGTATCTTAAAGTGATTTAGAGACGACAATTTATCGCAAATAGGAAGACTTATGTAGGAAATCTAGAAAAAAGCCTAATTCAATGTCATTCCAAATGAAAACCGTTTTTTTTTTTTTTTTGAAACAAATTCCAACGTCATGCTATCATAATTTACATTATTGAATGTAAAATTAGGCAGACTTCTGATGACTAAACATCATTTATTGTTTTGGAATTTTATTTTATTCAATGAATTTCATACCGGTGCAAATTATATCATTCAGTACTAATGCCACGAATGCGGAATGAAAAAATTTAAAAGAAAAACAAAAAAAACATTGAACGAATCAAACAGTGTCTTTTTCTCTTGTATTTGTTTATGGTTAATCATTTAGTCATTTATTGTGAATGTCGGTTGTGGCGATTGTGTGCTTTTTCTCAAAAATGAACGCGATATGCGATGATGTAATCATTCGCATATATAACGAATTACACGGCCACTGATGAGATCATAATTTTGTTGTTGTGTTTGTTTTTTTTTTTCAAGTCCAACCCATATCCCAATGTGATAAAACGATATATTTGTATTCCAACGAATACTCTTTCTTTTTGCATGATGCACACAGAACATGTAGTGTAATCTGCAATTTGAATACCATTATTGGGCTTGAAATGTGAGTCTAATTATTAAGAGGATGCGATTTCAAAAATTGGAAATTTTAATCGCACAACTGCTTAACATTCACTTAATTACTGTTCTTTTTTTAACCAGATAGATTTCAAATCATACAAAATCACTTTATTTGCATTAATCTATGACTTTTAATTGAGTTTCCACTTGATAAAAAATATTCTGTAAATATATAAAATATTCCATGAATGTTAGATGTGTGAAAGAGAAAGGTGTCTATGGAAAAAAACAATAACAAGAAATTAATAGGATTTTGTTTTTTCATAAATATTGCAAATCAAACCTTCTTCCACATTTTGAATGGAATGAAAAATATCGATGAACCGATTAAGTGAAAAATTAAAACTTCAATAAATTAAGTGGCTGGTTTGGCGTTATCGACAGAGAATGTTGATCCCACGAAAAAGAGAGCAAGAGCAATATGAAATGCTTTTGATCGTTGGAAAGTTCAAAGTATGACTGAAGCCGATATTCGCAGCACAGTGGCAAACTCGCAACACAGCCAAAATATAGTCGGAATAAAATAGCAAAGTAACGATATTGTTTTTTTTTTTTCCTTTCGTTATGCCCAAATACATTCAATTTGAATGGCGCACCACTACACATTTCATATCACATGCGATGTGGTTTTAACATAGAACATCCTTGCTAAATATTGTCGATATTTCACATATGAACACACTATCTTTTTATTCTTGTCCCACCACAATCACGGATTTCTTATACTTTGTTTTTTTTTTATTTCATCAAAGTGGATAGAGAACTACATAATATAATGTGTTTTAGTTGTTTATTCAACAACAGCACGCTTCGTTTACGGTTCGTCTTTGCATTCGTTTCTCACATTCGTAACACGGATTTTGATATTTCATTACCACCAGCAATACTTTTGACTTTATTTGTGGTTTTTCATTCTTTTCGGTTGAATTTCAATAATATGTTGTACTCAAGTTTAAAAGAAATAACATTGAAGACCTTTGATAAACTACGTGCTATTGTTAAATAAACGTTTTACACATTACTTTTGTGTATTCTATACATTGGACGACGATAACGACGATGACGACGAAGTCGAAGGCAACAATATCACAAAATTTGCAAGAATCAAACTCATTTGTTACGGCAATTCACTTCCGAATATTATTCAAATCACCATTTAATATATGATTATTGTTTTAGCGTCAAGTTATGCATTAACGTGTCATGGAACAATTTCAATATAAACTTACTTATACATGAAGAAAATGGAAAAACTTTTTCGAAACAATTAACACCTGGTCGTACCAAGTGTGCACAATAAAAAGAAAATTCTCTGCAAATATGTACCGTTCTGCATCGACATGATTTTTTTTTTCTTTTTTTTTTATGTTTTTCTCAATTTTCAAAACAAAACTCAACGAAATTTTGTTACAAACTAAAGTTTCGACTACTACCATCAAATTGGGTTTTGAAGCGAATTTTGTCAGGTGGTTTCAGCTAAAACACACTTAATCAGTGCCAGGATTTATCAAGAAACAAGAAAACGGCTTTTTTTTATATGATTTTACAATTAAAACATTCATATCACAAAAAGCAACGCTTATGTACTCATCATATCAAAAGGCAGAGGAAAGATTATAAATTTTAATTGAAATGAAATGCTCATATATATAACAAACTCTCATTTCTTTATTGAAAAATTCTGTGTACATTGATTATGCTTAAAGCCCATAAGATGTTTTCATCACATACGCACAGAGAGGGATAGTAAGATAGAGAGAGAGAGAGAAAGGAGAAAAAGGAAATATTATCAACTTATTGGGACATATTTTTAAAAATAAATTGAATGAAAGGAAGAAAGAAATGCGAGATAATGTGACGGTGTCACGAAATTATTGAATATATGTTTGTCAGGATTTTACCTCACGCTTTAAAACAATATTTTTGATTAACTCATTTCATTCAATCAACATCAAGTTATCAACATTTTCTATTCTTTGTGTATGAATTTGTAATACGGTTATCGAAGACAATTTTGACATGAAATTTCTTTTGTCACTGATACATTGCATGATTTAGGGAAATTATTTTTTTCAATGCGTGCATGATAATTTATATAGAGAATTGTGAAATGTATGAAATTTTCTTGTTTTTTTTTTCATCTACTTATTTGTGAAAACCATATATTTTTTTTTTTTTTTGTTTCAATTCTAATGACAATAAAATGAGAGCAGAAGAAAGATGACTTCATAATTTTAAATTATTCAACCAATGAACGATGTTATTTAACGCATGCCTTTTTCGATGAAAAAGTCAACAATTTGACTATTTTATAATCAAAACCTGTTTTCTTCACTGCTATTTTTATACATAAAATGTAAACTTTTTTCATGGAACTATGGGTTTGTAAAGAGAAATTCTATTTTTTTTTTGTTTGCAAGACCTGGTCAGCTTGACAGATAATATTCACACGAAAATAGGTGTAACTTTGCTTTTAAAAATACAAAATTTAAAATTTTCCATTGAAATAATACTACATTTTATGCGTTTTAAGAATTATATAAAGAAAATGTCACAGTAATTCAATCAAAATTCAAAAAAAGACTATAATGGAAACTGGAAATACAACAAAATGTAATTTTAATTTATCAAAATTGTCGAATACAATTATTTTTGTGCACTCAGATAAAATAGCAATTAAAGAAAATCAACGCTGAACTTGCTATAAATATTGGAATATTAAATATTAAAATACATTTCACGAAAGTTCATGTTTATACAGTTTGAATATGAGTTTGGGAAAAACAAATAATATTGCAATTTTCAAAAATAATAATGGAAAATAAATCGATATGTTTTTTATCGCTAATGTTACCATTGGATATTATAAAAAATATTCAATTTAAATCTATTTTTAGATAAAGAATTTCTTTTGAAATTTATAAAAGTATATAAACTTTTGATATCAAACTTACCTGGAATGGGTAGTATCTTGGTGAATCGCTCATGTTTACGCTTTTAATTTTTCCTTGTTATCTGAAATGGAAATTCAACAAATCAATAAATACGGTCAACCACATATTACATACGTTTGAATATGGTAATTATCATTTGAAAATTATGTTTTGTTTAAGCATTTGACAGAGGTGCGCACGTTTGAGAATTTCAAGGGAGTATAATGCTGATGACTAGGAGGGGGGGTCTAGCGGTCAGCAGGAGCAAAAGATGGTATTTTTGAATCAAAAACCCTATGAAGTTCTAGTAATTTTCTCATAAAAAAAAACGTCAACTTCGGGATCGCTTGGGGGGGGGGGGGGGTTGTCCTCGATGAAATCTTCAGGGGTTACAAAACTGGCAATCCTTTTTTTGCTAATACGTTTATACGATTTCGGTAAAATGAAGACTTGAATTCATAGGTTCTGATAAAGGGTTCTCTTGAACACCTCTGACGCCCTAGGAAGAATTGTTTAAAATTATTTGAAATGGCTAGGGTTTTTATTCAGACAAGTTTACACCAAATAGAATAAACTTCGGACCCACTTTAGATTTTTAGTCGGTAAAAACCTTCCCCCGTCCCTTGAGCTCGACGATGTCAGAACCTACACACAAAAAACATTTGGGGTATGTTCATGATATTCATTGTGACAATATATGTTTACCACAGTTGTTCTGATTCTACCACATCAAGTTTTTATAAATATTGCGCATGTCGAACAGACTCATTCTGAAAAAGTTTTGCTGTCAAACTAATACTATGTCACATTTATTACGTTACATGTGGTAGAGTCAAATACAACTGTGGTAAACATGTATTGTCACCAATGAATATCATGAACATACCCCAAATGTTTTTTGTGTGTATGGTTGAATTTGCTTCATTGTCACGCCAAAACATGAAAATTACTTAGTTTAATTGCGTAGAACTTACAAACAATGGAATTCCATCGAGTAATGAAAACATATTCACATAAACAATGATAATATCAAATTCCATTCGAATAATGTCGATCTCATCACAATCTTATTGAAAACTTAAGCCAAACAAATTAACAAAGCAACTACGCATTTATATGAATCACTCTAAAGTAAAGTATTAATTTGAATCACTTGATGTGACGAACTAAAAAAATCACGACTGACGCATCAAAATTAAATCACCAATACACGTCATGGATCGCAATCAATTTTTTTGTGTCATCGATGACGATTTTCATATGAAAATATTCATAAAACTAAAGATGAAACAACTTTCAATTTGTATTAGTCATTCGATTAATGAGATAGATGTTCGACTTTGAAATGATTTTTTTGTCGTTGATTCCGTTGAAATGCTATTGACTATTAGCTAAGTATTTTATACAAAATATATCAAATGAGTCAAGTTAATTAGATAAAATGAACTAAAAACGTAGCCGTTTATTGTTTATGACGCTTGTACCGGCGTAATATATTTTATTTACAGCCAATGTGCTGCAACGTACTATTGACAATGTCCATGTCTATGTCCATGTCCATGTCATTGAAATGGAAAATACATATTTGTGTTTGTCCTTTTGAGGGACAACAAATTAGAAGTTTTAACGAAGGACTTTTTATATAAATATACATATGAAATCGTCAATCAAAAATCAATAATTTCGATTATTATTATCACGTTCAATTCAGTGGCAAGAAAATAGATTTTATACTTTGCTATTCGTGATGATTCTATTAAATTACTATGAATTGAATAACCAGTTAAACTAGCCGCGTGCGCAATTATTGCATTTGTAATGAATGAAAAGCAAATAAAAATGTAATGGAATGTTCTACAAAGCGCATATCGAATAGTTAATCAGTGCGCTTACAATAAAAAAAAATTACTATCCCTGACGCAACAAATGAATGTTATAAATATGAATGTGACAGATTTTATAGAGGAAACAAAGAATTTATCATTATTTGTCATATTGTCTTGCGATAAAATTGCCAATTTCCATAATGAAATTGAAAAAAAAAACGACATTCGTCTTAATTTAATAAAATAAACATTATGTTGAAAAATTTTTCATTATGGTCTGATTGTAATGACAAAACTTTTGCTCATGTTCACCCATCATAGAAATGTTGGGTAATAAAAATAACATTTACAGCACATACACAAGCACACATGTTTGCAAGATGAAAAACATCACGCATGAGAGAAATATCAACAATAATTTTGCCAACCACAGACTACGTATCATGTAAAAATGTCTAACAAACATTGAGTATTATTAAATTCTATCTCGTCAAGTATGAGTCACAATTCGCTTTTGCGTGATTTTGCCGCATTATAAACAACTAAAACGACAGATAGCGACTCGAACAAAAATAATTACATTTAAACGACAGTCAACATGTACAATTTGTGAGTGTGAGTGTGAATGTGAATCGTGTTGTGCTCTTTTGAGAATTTAAGAGCAATGCGAATCGTGTGCCATTGTCTTCTATTCACACCTCTTAGACTTTGTAATTGTGTTAATGGAAAAAAAAGCATTATGTTTGTTTTAACAAATAACCAACATAAATCAAGAACTTTTCTACTTAAATCGAATTCGTGGCTCAAAAATAAAGAATTTTATTTTTGAACTGACATGCGAATAAGAATGATAATGAGAATGAAAAGAAGAATTTTGTTAATAAAGAAAGACGCAATATATCATTTTTGATGAACATTGAGATGCTTATTTCAGTTTTGATGATGGAAAAAAACCACAATACGGTCAGGAATTTGAATGTCATAACGGTTTACATTAGCGTCATTCGTCTTACTGAATACAACAAAATGTGAATATCTATTCATCACACCGTCGAATATTCATTTTTGTCTAATCTCAAAAACCTGAACGAAAGAATATGGCCCAAAGAAGAAATGGCGGTAACAATTTCTATTTTCGACTATTCTTGCTACAAGATTACTGCGTATTTAATTCTTAAATTGATTTTCACTCAATTGCTAATCGTTGAGTTAATCTCATATTGATTGTACGTTGGTTACGTCATTACAAACTTTTTAGCAAGTATTTTTGTTTTTTTTTTTTTTTCAATTCACTATGAGAAAATGAAAAGGCATCGAACAACATATACAATTTTGTATATACTATACGTATCATAAAATTCCCCAATGTGTCGGACAAATTCATATAATTGGATGCAACGTCATCACATGTTAAATACAATTAACTTGATTTAAATTACTTTAAAATGCTTTAATTCACTTTAATGTATTGTTTTGTTCATAAAAATTAAATTATTTCTTGTGTATCTCTTCATAAAACAAAAATATCTCTCAATCTGAACATAAAATGACCAATTAATTTTGCTTGTACATATGCTTTGCAATGCCAAATTTACCAAAAGATAAAATGCTCTCCCTTTAAATGACAAATTAGCGATATATTCTAAATGCTCATAAAAGCATTTTTATAATAAGTTTACCAAAAAAACTCGTGATCAAATTAATTGAAAATAAAAATTGTACACTAGAAAAACACTAAAAATACTTATGCTTACTTGATAAAATGGAAATTTTGAATTGGAATAATTGACACACCCAAGGTTCTGCTCACAAAAGAAAAAAAAAACGATTTTATAATACGTTTTGCAAAGAGAATAAAGAATAAGTAACGCTGAACTGACAACAACGAATTACTCTTTATTGGCACAAAAATACTGCACACACTAATACGACTGTGTATTTTAACAAAATGAAGAAGAAAAAAAAAACTTCTGATTCGTTTGGATACAAACTACTAAAAATGAAACACAATTCGGAACTGGCGATTGGAAATGCGATGCCGGTGAGATTCAATACTGAACTGAGTGCTACAATTTTATTCTCTTTTTACACCAAGCGCCTGTCACACTGACGAACGATAAATTGTTGTTGTAGTCACAGTCATACATTCTCTTTTCTTCGGCATAAGCGAGCCGCACAACATACTATACAAATAGAACGGATGAACAAATATATATAATTTTTTTTTATTCAATATGATGGTGCTTATGTGACAGTAAGATAGAAAGAGAAAAACTAAGCATGCATCGCATCATGGTTTTCTTAATACAATTTTTCGCGGAATCAATTATACTGTGCGGCAAATATATAAACATTTATGACGAAAATGTATGACGAATGTTCATTCATTCATTTTTTTGATTTTTGAACATTTTCAAATATTCGCCTGCATTTAGACAATACGAAGGTGTTCATCGTATTTGTGCTGTCAGACAAAAATGTCACATTTTGACAAATGAGTTCGTTTGACATTTGATAATAACAATAATAAAAAATAAACCTTCGAATATTTCGCGTTAGTTAGTACGTGGTGAGGCTTTCAACTGAGAAAAGAACGCAAAAGAACAAGAAGGCATGTGAAATATTTTCTAGTTTTACAAATGAAAAACAATTTAATGTGAACTAAAATTAAAAATAAATTTCATTTTCATTGCAGGAATAGATCATCAGTCAAAAAAATAAAACATCACAAGAACAATCCAGAATACAAGTGAAAGAGAAGCATAAACTTTAAATAGAAGATGGACGATCACGAAAAGAAAGACACAAGTGAGTCAATTGCCAATAGGAGAAATGACCATAAACCAGTCAGTAAGGACAATACAAATGAAGTGGCAGTGTCTGCATGCGTAATTGGCCCCAATGAACAGTCCCCACCGGATATATTCAAATTAGATGTCGATTGCTTTGAAGAGATATTTGAATTTTTAACTTTGTATCAATTGGCTACATTCGCTGAAACATGTAAACGAATATGTCAATATGCTGGAAATTGGTTCCGGAGATATTACCCATATCATTACGTTTGTTTTATGAATCTTGAAATTTATGAAGACAATTTTTACTATTTGGGCCCAGGTATTGAGCTTACTATCTTCAGCCAGTTCATGCAATACATTCCCATTTGTGGTTACGATCTTGATGGTGAACTCAAAACAACCACTCTCAGTGATGACGATGTGTTGAAACGTTGTCGTTATGTTAGTTTGCATTGTAATCAATCGATCAAGGAGATTAAATTTGAAAAATTGAAAATTTTTCCAGCTGCAATTGACTGCCTTATAGATATTTTGCGTAAAATTGAATCAGTTAAAATTGATTTGTGCACAATAGAGGGGAACGCAATTGAAAGTCTGTTCAGTGTTTGCGATAACATAAAAATGTTATGTGTATCTACAGAAGGAGGAAAAATAAAGGGGAAAGAAGATGGAAGTGAAGCCGAGAACTCTGGCGCAATAATTGGAACGAATAATGATTGGCTACTTCGGAAGTATCCGGAACTTGAGTGCTTTCTTATCGACGCAAACACCACAATTGCCGAGCTCCCCGAATTTTTCCACTTGAATCCTCAAATTCGTAAATTTTCGACCAATTCATCACTTCTAATGAAAAATGTACACCATTTTTCAAAATTCGAGATCGAACTTGATGTTTTCTCAATTAAAATTCTCAATATGGACGCATGGAACGAGTGCATCTGTATACTGCGCGATCTTTATGAAAATGGATTTTACAAAAAATTGCATTTTCATTGTAACATGTATTTGAGTCATTTAAAAGAAGAGCATATTGCTCAGGTGGTTTCATTGAAAGCACTTGAAAGATTCAATGGTGGCCCTCATTTGGATTGGCCTATCAATTTGAGACTTTTCGATAATGTTAATGAAATCATCATGTCCACAATTCTTGATTTTACATTAAATCGTAATTTGAATAATCTAAAACGGATCAGTTTTTTGACTTCCGATACAAACCAACTTTCGATGATTCTCCGATTTACACCAAATCTGGATTTAATCAAAATCCTGCGGATTTCAGGAAGTTATTTAATCAATAAGAAAAAGCGCATATTGGATATACATGGATGGAATAAAGAACGCGCCGAGTGTAAAGGTGCGACAAAAGTTTCAATTTATATTGAAGATTTATTATATGGCAGAACAAAAGCGGCCTATCCAAATTTAAATCTCAGTTTGATTAAGTTCAAACCAGCGACCAGATGTCCATGGAAAGATCATTTCCAGTTTAAACGACGATTTGTAGCAGATTGATATTACAAAAAGTTTGTTATTCTATAGATGTCTTATTAACACAGATTTATTAACATATCCTAATAAATAATAAGGCATTGGAGTATTATGATGGTTATTATTTATTAAGATCGATCTTAATAACGTTATTTACATGTTTATTATTTATTTAAATAACCAAGTTAATAAACGCCATTTGCAATTGTGCGAAATATGCAATGCAAAGAAAAGAGAAGAATGTATGTATATCGCATGCATGTACATTCTTCTCTTTTCTTTACATTATGCTTCGTATGATTTGTATGTATTTGTTAGAACGGCAAAAATGCACGAAACGAAATGAGTGAAGACCAACAACAATTTACATTGCTCACTCAAACGAAGTCTGCTGTGATGCCGTTGTTGCCGTTTTCTCTTCGCTCCTTCGTTACGAAAACGGCAACAACGGCATCACAATGGACTTCGTTTGAGTGAGCAATGTAAATTGTTGTTGGTCTTCACTCATTTCATTTCATCCATGTTTGCCATTGTAACAAATACATACAAAGCATACGAAGCGTAATGCAAAAATCTTCCGCACATTGCAAATGGCGTTTATTAACTTGGTTATTTGAATAAATAATAAACATGTAAATAACGTTATTAAGACCGATCTTAATAAATAATAACAAGCTAATAAAGTATTTTAATGATAAATGTTTGTTAACATATCGATTTAGCACATCTGTATGTTATTCAGAAATTGATGGTGAATAAATTTATTAAATTGGTATTCAAAGGCAGTGTACACTTTTGTTGTCATTTCAAATATTTTCCAGAGAATAAATTGAATTTGCTTCAAATAAAATATACTTCCTTCCCAAGGAATTGACATTAAGTTCAATTTTGAATCCTTTCGCCTCTGTCTGTTTCTTCGGTGTGTTCTTCCTTGAAACTGTATGCTCCTGTTTTAGTTCTCCACATTTTCAAATGAAAATGATCAGAGCTCAATTTTTCCTATACTTCGACCCACTTTATTGCTGTGACGAACTGTTTTCCAAATCAATGATTAAAATTACATTTTTTGTTGGTTTTTTACAGTACGTGTTGACGTTCTACGTGATGTCTATTATTCAATCCTAGGGGTTCTGAACTCCAACAAATACAACGTCTCCTTTTCCAATTATTACTGATGCACCGAATCAATCAAATATCTACCGAATTTGCAATGCATTGCTAATTATTAATCAGCTCGTAACTCAGAAAGATTGTGCTCTTGTCACATCCTTCATTCTCTTTCATTCTCTTTCAGTCTCATCATGCGTACACAGTTGTTGTTTTTGTGATTCGAGTATCTACCTACGGCAGTTACGTGAAAGACTCATTTTTTATACAAACTAAATTTGAGAGGCTGCGAGGGAAAATGTTACACAGAAAAGTTCCGTGGAAAAATGTTATCATTCAGTGTATTCAACATACAAAAAACAACAACAAATACATTGAATAATAACATTTTTCCTCGCAACCTCTCATTTGTATTTTCACCAAACTGACTGATTGCATTTGCTACGAAATAAAGAATATCTGGTTTACTGTGGATAATTGCGTCAAAGTCGTGTCAAACTACAAAGTGATTGTTCATAGTGAGTATTTTCATCGGAATCATTTTTCATCATCCTATGAATATTCAATTGACACATTTGACATGAATACAGAAAATGATCGAATTTTTATTTTTCTGTTCTATGTCAATCGAAAGAATATTTTAATATTCATTTAAATTGTCAAAAACATATTCGTCACATGTTCAAGAATTACCCATCTAAATTATATGCCAAATAATGAAGACACGTTACCTGAGAACCAGTGAATGATATTAGATATAAATATTCTTCTATATGAATATTTATATCTAATATCATTCCCCGCTGAGAACACAGGCATCGATCGATAACATCATAGTTGATACTGTATTGGTAACAAGCTTCCCTAAAACTACTTGAATGAAATCGCTAGGAAATCGATCATTTATTTTGCTGAAAATTCTTAAAAAGTTTATTGTAATCTAGTCTGAGATTTCACATCAAATGTCTGTTTTCATTCATAGGCGTGATCAAATACTATGATCGTTGTGATATTTTTCCGATGTCTGTTTTCCATTCCGTTGAACGTTAAAAATTTTATGAAAAACATACGAGCTGGAGTGAAATATTTAGTATTTAATATATTCCATTTCACAATAACACTTGAAATTCTGGCAATGGACGTCAACAAAATAGATTCTCTTGCTATTTTTTATCGAAATACTTACGTTTGTCGCAATAATTTCCTATTATACTTTACCCAAATTGATTTCAATCAGCATATTTTCCAAATCGATTTACAAATGAAATGAAATAAAAGTTACGTTGCCCTTCAAGATGATTTCATTTCATTGCCAATGTATTTCTTATGAGATGAATTGCAAATCAGACGAAGTTAAATTCGAATATTGAAAAATGGTAAATGTTGGAGTCGAAATTAGAAAAATGAATCAGAAAAATGAATGAAAAATGGAGAAAAATAATTGGATTAGTAACATGCGCCTACTCAAACACCTTCAAAGAAAATGTGAATGGAAAGACAAAGCCAGTCCAACGTTACTGATGAGGCCCCGAAGGGCTGAAACTAGTCTCTATTGGTTGACTCCTTCTGCAATAGCTTGCTTCTTGTTTTATCAAATTCATGTTTAATTGTTCGCCAATTTTATTTTTATACATTTTTCATTAGTCACCCTTCGCATGGATGTGTTTATTGCAACGCTAAGGAATGGATATCACGGAACTAACGTAATCGGTTGCATTTCAGTTAGTAGTTAATGATTTATGCAAAGTGAAATAATTCAAGGCAGTGTGTGTTTGAATGTTTTACGTTCTGAATTACTCCAACTGAATTTGAGGCCGTTTCATATTTGAAAATGTAAGATTCTTCACAATGAACGAATGAACTCCGTCCCAAAAAAGCTCCTCATTTATTTAAGCTGTCTACGATTCAAGCCAACTTTTGATGTAGTCAATCACCATGAAGCGTTTTACGGAAAGGGCATTCCGCATGGATCGAAACAATTATTAATTAGAATAGATAAAGTCTGCGCTTTTTCACCTTGAAAGCGTGGATATCTCCTTTCGTCGTTGATTTCAGAATAACCTACGGTTCTTTACTATTTGGATTGTCGTTTTGTCATGAAATCTCCTTCCAACGATTACTTCAATTCGTGTAGCACCCAAAAGTTCAGTAGCAGTTCTTTTAAACGTTCGTAAATGGCTCATTCAAAATATTGTTTTTATACAAAACGTCTCCGCTGACACCAACCATTCAAATCTGAAGCCACAAGTCTTGTATACAAACACAAAAAT